>JACEFZ010026073.1:160000-723818 GCA_014155875.1 Cepaea nemoralis
AATCTGAGGACAATATAACTAGACACTCTCTTGTCTGGAACCCACAAGATAGGACACACACAGAGAAAACCTGAGGACAATATAACTAGACACGCTCTTGTCTGGAACCCACAAGATAGGACACACACAGTGAGGACAATATAACTACACACGCTCTTGTCTGGAACCCACAAGATAGGACACACACAGTGAGGACAATATAACTGGACCCTCTCTTGTCTGAAACCCACATGGCAAACGAAATAGTGGGAGACCTAAAAACACACGGAGAATTGAATTACTGACAGAGATGATAAAATTGGTGAGACATTGGGAGAGTTGCAGGAGATAGCAAAAGATAGGATGGCTTGGGTACCACGGACAGACAGAAAAACCAATGAGTAAGTCCTAAAAGAGGCAAATGAAAACCACAAACTAATTATAGAAATTAGACGTAGGCAGTGAAAATTTTGTGGGCACATTATAAAAGATATAAACTGGATAACTTGGTGACAACTGGAAAGATTGAGGAGGGAGCAAGGGAAGGATAGAGAAGTAAATATCCTGATGGCTTGACCACATGGCATGGGCAGGACAAGAACACGGAGCTGATCTGCGACTCTGGTGGTCGTGCGAGATGGCGAAACATGACCGCCCACACTTACCGGCATGGCATACGATGACAAAGATGATGATGAGAAGAGAGGCATTGGAAAATATCGTGACATTTGGAAAGATCAATGGTGAAAGAGACAGAGGGAGACAACGAGAAATTATGTTGGATGGACTAAGACGGTGGCCTGGAGAAACATCATCAGCAGGGTTGATCCAGAGCACCAAGGACCGCGATCTGTGGGAAGACATGGACGCCTACATCAGCTGGTAAGGCACACGATGATGATGATGGTGATGACCCATTTTATGCGGATGGATCCACTTTCAAGACACATGTCATGGGAAAACTTCCCACTTGGAGGAAATATAGACCTAGGATAGCTGAACTGACAAGTGACAAAACTAGCCACTTCACATATAAAGTACAGGAGGTCAGTGTGGCCGAATAGATAAAGGTGCACGCTCTTAAATTTCCGGTGTGCTGATGCCGAGGTATCGGGTTCAACCCCTACACCGGTCAGTTTGATTAAATTGTTGACTTCTCGTCCTTGACTTGTGACATAAATTACAAGCACCTCTGAAGTCAGGGTGGGTTAGCCCGATGGCGAGGGACACTGGGAATAGGGAACGCTAATCCACACGCAAAATTCTTTTCAGTGCACTAGAAGTAGTAGCCT
Source organism: Cepaea nemoralis (assembly GCA_014155875.1). Taxonomy (NCBI): domain Eukaryota; kingdom Metazoa; phylum Mollusca; class Gastropoda; order Stylommatophora; family Helicidae; genus Cepaea; species Cepaea nemoralis. The sequence continues at coordinate 161,272 of JACEFZ010026073.1, forward strand.
CTTTCCTGTGACTAGTTCTCCGTATAGGAGATCTTTGGAAATACGTTCATCCTCCATTCTCCTTCTTCTTCTGCGTTCATCCAGTTTTTTAGTTTTTTTTTTTTCGGACGTGATTGCGTTGTGCCTGTTTACAGCAGAGCTGCGTTCTTGCGCCGTTAGGCCGACACATCCGACTTCTGCGGGCATTTTTCGACCGGGTTAACCTTCCCGGTATCCTCCATTCGAGATACGTGGCCCAGCCACCGGAGGCGTCTCTGCTTGAGGAGGGAGTGCACTGTGGTAACATCTGCTCTTTCAAACACACACCTCTCCAGGGGCACAACTCTAATATAGTCCTTCAGGACTGACAGAGGCATACTATGTGTGTATATATAATTTATCTGTAACAAACACATATGCATATCTTGGTGCATATCTGTAACAATCATACATACCTTGATGCGCATGTCTGTCTGGATCGGGCTTCCTGTGAAAATAATGGCGGAAGAAACACAAGCTCGTTATCTAAAGTGGGTGTGCAGGAGCATTCAATAGAACAGGTGCACAACATAAGTGTGTCTTTAGAAAGTTAGTTGCATATCCTTTACAGGACGTAGCAGTAAACCCTACAATTGTTTGGCTGTTTGTGATTTTTTGGTAAGTTTACGTTCAGTAGTTTGCCATTGCTTTCTGAACGACCGGCACTTCACTTAAACTATTGTATGGAAACCAACGCAAGGTGGTCTGCTGCCAAATCGCCAACAGCTGTGTTTCGAACGCAGTATGCGGGATTACGAATTGCGTCCGTGACTCCTGTGCCACAGATCCGACGTGTATTATGTGTGCAGAAAATATAAACAAAGGAAAACAGCGACGTGCGTGTGTGTATGCGGGCGTGTGCGAGTGTGTATGCGTGCGTGCCTCTCCTATCTAGGTGGGTGGGTGGGTGGGTGTGAGTGTTTGTACACATGTATATTCATTGTTGTAAATATCATTCACCTCTTCTGCCCATCGGGGAATCGTGCCACACAAATATGAAGGGTATAATCAAGTTTGATGGTACAACTTCAGAAGAGTTTGAAACCAAGAGTAGAATTAGATAAGATTGTGTACTAGCTTCCATCCTCTTTGAAGTTATTTTTCAATTCTATTGAAGCATGCCTTTGGTGATCAGGATGATAGTATATGCATTTGCTCACGTTCAAATGGCGGTCTCTGCAATGCTTAGAGATTGTGTGTGTGTGTGTGTGTGTGTGTGTGTGTGTGTGTGTGTGTGTGTGTGTGTGTGTGTCGGGGGGGGGGGGGGGGGGGTGAGTCAGGTGGTGGGTGGGTAGGTGGGTGAGTGTGTGTGTGGGGGATGAGTCAGGTGTGTGGGTGGGTATGTGTGGGTAGGTGGGTGGGTGAGTGTGTGTGTGTGTGTGGGGGGGTGAGTCAGGTGTGTGGGTGGGTATGTGTGGGTAGGTGGATGAGTGTGTGTGTGTGTGTGTGTGTGTGTGTGTGTGTGTGTGCCTGGTCTGCCCTGCCATGACATTTAGACTTTAGGCTGTATTTCCTTGCACTAAGGTAAAGCTTGTACCCTCCCAATTGCGCTCCTCCGCCTGAAGCCGTTGGTACAATGTGGTGTGTCGGATTTGATGAACGCCGCCCATATTCGACGCTAACAGAAAGCAGGTAGTACCGTCTACTGTCATACGGTAGCTCAGTCATATCTTACTAAGACCTGACCAACAACATCCGGCGCTAACAGAAAGCAGGTAGTACCGTCTACTGTCATACGGTAGCTCAGTCATATCTACTAAGACCTGACCAATAACATCCGGCGCTAACAGAAAGCAGGTAGTACCGTCTACTGTCATACGGTAGCTCAGTCATATCTACTAAGACCTGACCAATAACATCCGGCGCTAACAGAAAGCAGGTAGTACCGTCTACTGTCATACGGTAGCTCAGTCATATCTACTAAGACCTGACCAATAACATCCGGCGCTAACAGAAAGCAGGTAGTACCGTCTACTGTCATACGGTAGCTCAGTCATATCTACTAAGACCTGACCAATAACATCCGGCGCTAACAGAAAGCAGGTAGTACCGTCTACTGTCATACGGTAGCTCAGTCATATCTACTAAGACCTGACCAATAACATCCGGCGCTAACAGAAAGCAGGTAGTACCGTCTACTGTCATACGGTAGCTCAGTCATATCTACTAAGACCTGACCAATAACATCCGGCGCTAACAGAAAGCAGGTAGTACCGTCTACTGTCATACGGTAGCTCAGTCATATCTACTAAGACCTGACCAATAACATCCGGCGCTAACAGAAAGCAGGTAGTACCGTCTACTGTCATACGGTAGCTCAGTCATATCTACTAAGACCTGACCAATAACATCCGGCGCTAACAGAAAGCAGGTAGTACCGTCTACTGTCATACGGTAGCTCAGTCATATCTACTAAGACCTGACCAACAACATCCGGCGCTAACAGAAAGCAGGTAGTACCCTCTACTGTCATACGGTAGCTCAGCCATACATGACTAAGACCCCATGATAGACTTTTTAAATGTATCTCTGTCATGCGCCAGACGTCCTGCCCCTCCTGTTGTTGGTCAATAACACGATTTCACGATATCTTCTGTAACTTCAATTTGCACTTCTCACATTCTTGATTCGTTTCTTGGTGTCGGTCCCTCACACGATCTCACATCTTCTGTAACTTCAGTCTATACCTCCCACATTCTTATATGACTCATTGACTTACAATCATTCACAGCACTTACACAATATCTTCTGTAACTACAGTCGACAGTTCTCACATTCTTGTATCACTAATTGACTTAACTGAACTTACACGATGTCTCCTGCGATGTCTGTCTGCCCGCGCAGTCGTGAACCCTTGGGGGTCTGGTGATAGGAAATAAAAAGTATCTTAATGAACATCAATGACATGTCAGTTTCATATAGAGATTGAAAGTACTCTCTGTCACTGGTGGCTGTGCACATTCCACGTAACTGGAATATAGTGGGTGAGTGGGTTGGTTGGTGGGTGGATAGCTTGGTTGGCAGGTGCGTGTGTGCGTGGGATTTTTTGATTGGCAGGCTGTCTGGCTGGTTGATTGATTGATTGGTTGGTGAGCTGGCTGGTTGGTTGGTTGATTAGTTGAGTGTTTGTTTAGTTGGTTGGCTGGCTGGCTGGCTGATTGGTTGGTTTATTGGTTGGTTGGTTGGTTGGTTGACTGGTTGGTTGGTTGATTGGTTGATTGAATGGCTGGTTGGTCGTTTGATTGGTTGGTTGGTTGGCTGGCTGGCTGTGTGATGGACAGCTTGGTAGATTGGTTGATTGGCTAGTTGGTTGATTGGTTAACCATAATAGTTAACCATTATATATTAATCATTAACCCTTCACAATAGACGGGTGCGCTACAATTGGCTGGTGTCGACTTTGCAACTCATCATTAACTGCTGCGTTGGGGCAGCTGGTGGTCGGGGGGACAGGGTGCGGGACTACTAATACCTACCTTGTTATGTTATGTTATGTTATGTTATGTTTTCACGGCCGGGTACACAATGTTCTCCTCCCCGCGGAAGGGGTGTCTTGGGAGCAGGCACAATGCGTATATGTGGGTCAAGTGGGAAAACGACTCAAACGTCTCGATACTGAGGTACGACATTACAGAAGGAGAAAGACACCACGGAGTCATGACCTGGGCCCACTCCCAGAGAGTGTCAGGAAGATAAAGGACTGAAACTATCTGGGAGGGGTACTACTTCTAACGATCAGAATCCTCCTGTCGTGCTTACTCCGCGGCGGAGTTTTTATCGACTGCTTTCAGGATCGATGTCGCCTGCACATAGAGCATTCCCACTTACGTGCTCAGTCTCCCGACAGCATCTATCTCAAAGCATCTCCTAGGTCGGGTAGTTGGACCAACGTCAGAGTCGCTGATTCATTGATGGTACCCACCATTTTATCCTTACTGCAATGATTATATCCGCCCTGCCCATGCTTCTTCCCGTTTGTATTGGTGCATTATTTGTCTTCTGGTCCACTCATATAACACCTTCTACAGAAGCCTACATCCAGGTAGTGTGGTGGCTAGACGCTCGACTGTCGGTTCCTTAGGCATGGATTCGAATCCGCAGAAAATATCTTGTGAAGTAAAGGACGTCGGCATGATAATGTCCACATCGGCCACTGAGTGCCGGTTGGTCTACACAAATATGGATCTAGCACTAATGCCTAAAGTACATCGGCGTGTACAAGGGCCTCTTCTCTACATACAGGCACGTGATGTGGGGCGTGGCTTTCCTAATGCTATCTATACATTCAGAGAGAAGACTTCCGGCTGCAATTTTCTGTAGAATGTACACAGCTTTGTTAGGTCTTAGTCAGATATGACTGAGCTACTGTACGAGAGTAGACGCTACTACCTGCTTTCTGTTAGAGTCAAATGTTGGGCGGCTCTCGCCATACATGTACCTCACATTGTGTCAGCGGAGGGACGTAATTAGGAGGGTATATGTTTTATTCTGGTTCGAGGAAAATGCAATCTAAAGACTACATGTCATGTCAGGTCAGACCAGGCCCCAAGCTTTGGTTGGCAACTGGTCTTGGATCGAAGCTTAAACAGGCGGACAGTTAGAGCAGTGCCTTCCTGATCCGGCAGCTTCTGCAGCTTGTCTTGTTCCAGGTGTATTGGTATTACATTTCCTCAGAAGTAAACTAGTCAGGACGAGAGATGGATCATGCTGCATGGTCTCTACAATTCAGACCCGGTTGTGTGCTATGGATAGGTTATTTTGCCTTTTTTTTCTTTTTTTTTTTTTTTTTTTTTTTCTTTTTTTTGAAGCACTTTACTATCGTCTGTCTAAGACGGCAAGGTACAAATACCTAGTACTGTTTAATAAGTTAGTTGCATATCCTTTACAGGACATAGCAGTGAACCCCAGTATTTTTGGCTGTGCGTGATTCCTGGGCAAGTTTACGTTTCTGAACAACCGGCACCCATACCATTTCATTAAAAAAACAACGTAAGACGGTCTACTGCCAAATCTCGCGCAGCTGCTCCGTAACCCCTTCGTACAGTACACTGCCCTATACACCACGTCCGATTTCTTGGGCAAACGACATTTATCGCTAAACTAAAACTAAACAAAAATTAAACCAACAGAAACTTCTGGAAACGACAGCAACAAATAACATCTTACACTAGACAGTTTGTTATTGAGGATGATCAAACAGGTGCTGGAGTTGCAGACGTCGTACACACTGGACACTGGGCTGCTCTTTGGCCTAGGGTGATCATTGAAATGACCTCTGTGACATGAAGCAGAACGGGAGTTAGGGCATGTGTATGTGAATCGGTGATTATTGATCTAAGCTGAACTTAGACTGGCTCGAATGGGCCAATTTTAATGAGTGAATCAGGTCTGTGAGATCACCCATGTGTTATAGAAGCACTGCAGCTGCCGGCAATTTGGAAGCAGACTGCCTTGTGCTGGTCTTAATACAGTGGTAAGAGTGTCGGTCGTTCAAAAAGCAATGGCAAATTAGTGAACGAAAACTTGACAAGAAATCACAGCTAAAACATGCTGGGGTTGACAACGACGTACTCTATAGGATATTCAGCTAACGAAAAGGGTAGTAAAGAGTGCATAGTTTACCCAAGGACATAAAGGCACCTTAGAGATAAAAACAGGCGGTTGAACGTACAGACAGGAAAAACGAACCAACGAAAAAAGTTTATTTTCAAAAGGCAACGAATTGGGCACGCAGGCCCGTATTACATTCGGCACTTCCAATCACTCATCTTTCGTTCATCAATAATGCATGGTACATTCACATAGGAAAAAACATTGTCAAATGAATGTTGTTAACATAAACAATGCATATTACCATGTCAGTCAGTCAGTCAGTCAGTCAGTCAGTCAGTCAGTCAGTCAGTCAGTCAGTCAGTCAGTCAGTCAGTCAGTCAGTCAGTCAGTCAGTCTGTCTGTCAGTCAGTCTGTCTGTCTGTCTGTCTGTCTGTCTGTCTGTCTGTCAGTCAGTCAGTCAGTCAGTCAGTCAGTCAGTTAGTTAGTTAGTTAGTTAGTTAGTTGGTTAGTTAGTTAGTTAGTTGGTTAGTTGGTTAGTTAGTTAGTTAGTTGGTTGGTTGGTTGGTTGGTTAGTTAGTTAGTTGGTTAGTTGGTTGGTTAGTTAGTTAGTTAGTTAGTTAGTCAGTCAGTCAGTCAGTCAGTCAGTCAGTTAGTTAGTTAGTTAGTTAGTTAGTTAGTTAGTTAGTTAGTTAGTTAGTTAGTTGGTTAGTTGGTTAGTTAGTTAGTTAGTTAGTTAGTTAGTTAGTTAGTTAGTTAGTTAGTTAGTTAGTTAGTTAGTTAGTTAGTCGCGGTTCCAACTTCACGGCAACGGGTCGTCCCCATATTGCTCCGTTCCTGTGCCAGTGAATATCACAAAATGCTCCTCACTGCCCCATGTGAACAATGAAATAGACAGGAGTGTCGGCAAGCCAACAGCCCGCACAGGTACACAATGCCGCCGCCAGAATGCCAACACAAAAGTCCTCCACGAAAAATACAGTTCATCGTCGATGAAAACGGCAGTCACCAGAAAGACTTCATTGACCGTGGTTTTATCCCATATGGCTTCGGTCTCTTTCTGCAGGGCGACCCACCGAAAGCGCCGCACAAAGCACAAACTCCATGGCTACAGCGACGACTCCCAGGAGTCTCCTGAAAAATGCACTCGTGAACCGAAAAGGCAAACCAGTCAATCCAGCAACAGTCGGCCGTCATCGTTCCGAACATGCAGTTCACGCGACAAACAATCGCGGACAGATGCAAAAGCATTCCACGCGAAATTCACAGCTCACAGTGTCGCGCCACGCACTCACTCGGTAGCAGGGCGACGGAACCATAGCCTCCTTAGTCGCCTCTTACGACGTGCATGGTAGGCAACAGTGTTACTATTCTTTGCTCCCCTGTATGGGCCCCGGCAACACACGGGCGATATTACCATGTTATGAGACACATCCCCGCACCCACGTACATATTCCCCACCCACCACACATTCCCCAATACACACATCCCCTACCCACCTATACACACACCCAGGCACACATACATGCACCAACCCATCCATCCTCCACCTACACACATCCCCAACCTACACACATCTCCCAACGCTTCACATAACCCACACACACTCACCCACCCACATATCCTCCACCACTCAGCCAAGCACACCCCCCCCCCCCACCCAGACAGACAGACAGACAGACAGACAGACAGACAGGCAGGCAGGCAGACAGACGGACGGACAGACAGGCAGGCAGGCAGACAGGCAGGCAAGCAGACAGACAGACAGAGCAAACATGAGAGACAGAGCAAACATGAGAGCCAGAAATTGAGAGGCACAGAAGGACAGAGGGAGGGAGAGAGGGAGGAATCAGCCGCTTAAAGCTGTGGTAAATCCTGGAATATTGATCCAGTTCTTGGCAGCACAGAAGCGGATATCTCAAGTGGGGCATTGTTTGTTGTATTACATTTCAACAAGTTCGTGACCCCAGAAACAGTCACAAGATTAATAAACCCAGGTCGATCGTGCTCTAGGCCAGGAGAAAGAAAAACAAGTCTCAAGAGTGGTTGGTTGGTTGGTTGGTTGGTTGGTTGGTTGGTTGGTTGGTTGGTTGGTTGGTTGGTTGGTTGGTTGGTTGGTTGGTTGGTTGGTTGGTTGGTTGGTTGGTTGGTTGTGAACACTCTAGAAGATTGTTGTCATGAACTCTGTGATTTTAGAATTTTTAGGTACACAGTTTTCAGCTCGCTGTCACATGATGTCCGATGACATACACAGAAATAACAAAACTCCATGTCGGTGATCAAAGATTTATTCCCCTCGCACAAGGCCACGATGTGCAGAGATGGCCTGATACACCCGCAGGCCAAGCATCCACCACTCTGATGGCGGCCAATGATGAGAGCGACGGTTAGGTCTCTGCGTCTTCCACCAATGATTTCCCTAGTTACGATGTTCTCCGGTGCCTCTCTTCACATTATGTGATGAAAAGAACAGTGAGAGTAGGGTGTTGAGGTGAAATGATGAGGAGGAAGAAGAAGATGATGATGTTGATAAAGAAGAAGAAGATGATGATGGATGATGATGATGATGATGATGATGATGATGATGATGATGAGGATGAGAATGATTGTGGATGGTGGTGGGGGTGGTTGTGGTGGGGGGGTGGTGGTGGGGAGGATGATGATGGTGGTGGTGGTGGTTGTGGTGGTGGTGAGGATGATGATGATGGTGGTGGTGGTGGTGAGGATGATGATGGTGGTGGTGGTTGTGGTGGTGGTGAGGATGATGATGATGGTGGTGGTGGTGTGGTGGGAGTGGTGGTGGTGTTGTGGTGGTGGTGGGGGTGAGGATGATGATGGTGGTGGTGGTGGTGGTTGTTGTGGTGGTGGTGGTGGTGGTGAGGATGATGATGGTGAGGATGATGATGGTGAGGATGATGATGGTGAGGATGGTGATGATGATGATGATGATGATGATGATGATGATGATGATGATGATGAGGATGATGAGGATGATGATGATGAGCACTGTAACTATTACACCCTACCTCTCCAGTTTCCTCTCCTTCTTTGAAAGCATTTGTCCGTGACTTATAGGTGTTGACGTCCTGTTCAGGGCAGTTGAAGGAAACAAGAAGCCAGGAAACAATCCTGTCATACTGGCAGCTAAACCTTCAGTGTGTTTGCTTATTTAATATTTCCTGTGGAAGTATTTAAACAGGCAATGTGAGGGTGGCCATTATAAGCTTGTAGGAAGAATAAAGGAAGTTAAATGTAGTAGAAAAGCCCAAGCAAAGGCATTTCATAAAGTGAAGAAGCGGGAGGCTCCGTGGCGAAGTGGTCAAGCCGTCTGCCACGGGCTCCGAAGGTTGTGTGTTCGTCGGCCCGGGCCGTATCCTTCGGTTCACGAGTGTATTTTTTTCGGAGACTCCTGAGGGTCTTCCCTGGAGCTACGGAGTTCGTGCTTTGTGCGAACTTTAACTATTTCCGAGCTGCGTGGAAGTCGAGTCATATGGGATAAAACCCCGGTACAATGAAGTCGACCTTGTCGACTTTAAAGCGACTTTTTAAAGTGAAGAACATTCTCTGCAATTTATCTTAGCTAATCCAAGTGAGGAAAAGAGTTCTTAAGGGCTATGTTCGGCCATTCCTGATGTATGGATACGAATTATGGATAATTAGCAGACAAGTGACGAATTATTTATAAGATAGTTGCTGTGGAATTGTGGTTTTAAAGTAAGAATGAAGAGAACACCGTGGGAGGACAGAAAGAGCAATGAAGGTATCTTGAAAGAAGTGAACTCACAGAGAGAACTGTTCACTCGCATTAGAAGAAGACAGTCCATATTCTTTGGGCATGTTATGAGAAGGGGAAAGCTGGATATGTCGTCACAACGGGAAAGTTGGAGGGCAGGAGAGATAGATCAAGAGAGAGAAGATGCTGGACAGTCTGGCATCATGGCAGGGAGGAACATTGGTATCAGAAATTATTGGCAGTAGACAGGACAGAAGACTGTAGACAGACAAGATCGCCAACGCCACCCGGCATGGACTATAAGAAGATTGGCAGCACACGAGACAGAAGGCTGTGGACAGACATGATCACCAACGCCACACGGCATGGACTATAAGAAGATTGGCAGCACACGAGACAGAAGGCTGTGGACAGACATGATCACCAACGCCACACGGCATGGACTATAAGAAGATTGGCAGCACAGGAGACAGAAGGCTGTGGACAGACATGATCACCAACGCCACACGGCATGGACTATAAGAAGATTGGCAGCACACGAGACAGAAGGCTGTGGACAGACATGATCACCAACGCCACACGGCATGGACTATAAGAAGATTGGCAGCACACGAGACAGAAGGCTGTGGACAGACATGATCACCAACGCCACACGGCATGGACTATAAGAAGATTGGCAGCACACGAGACAGAAGGCTGTGGACAGACATGATCACCAACGCCACACGGCATGGACTATAAGAAGATTGGCAGTACACGAGACAGAAGGCTGTGGACAGACATGATCACCAACGCCACACGGCATGGACTATAAGAAGATTGGCAGTACACGAGACAGAAGGCTGTGGACAGACATGATTAGCCAGCCTTGTCCAAGATGGACTGATTTTCGCTTGTGGACTAGCTTTCCCTATTATCAGTGTCCCTCGTCATCAGGCGAAACCACTCCAACTTTGAGGTACTTGTAATTTACGTCCGAATCAAAGACGAGAAGTCAGTATTTTACTCCATCTGACAGGTGTAGGGGTTGAACCCGCTACCTCGACATCAGAAGTTTAAGAGGACTATAAGAAAAAGAAGCTTGTGGGATCGCTGTGAACTTGCAACTTATCCTTGTCCATAGACGTCAGAAAATCAATCAGCTGCCGTCAACACAATGAAGGTTTGCTGTATTGGTTCTCCATCACTGTCTGTCTCTCACCTTTATTGTACATTCTGTCAGACCGTTGTTCGTCCATCTCTTGATGTTACCTTCCCCAGTAACATGCGGTAGATTTTCTTAGTATGATGCATATCTTCGAAAGGCCGCCCCTTACATGTATTTAAAATGTCGCCCCCTTATGAAGCCCCCTTACGGTGCCGAGTGTTGCGGTCGCCTCTCTGTATCATAGCACGGCACGGCCCTGATCTTCCCATGTGTGTGGGATATATATACTTATATACTGCCGCCAAAACATGACAGGCTGACATATCACATGCTCCATAAACCACAGACAGGAGAAACTGATAAATATAACTGTAGAACTAGAAGTCAGCCTTGCGATTGGTGTCACGATTTTAAACTTTCTGACCTCGGCGAAGTGGGTTGGTACTACACGCCAATCATTCGAACGTTGACTTCTCGTTCAGAACGCTATGGCGAACCACTGTGCCGCCAAAAACTGCCATTTACTGCCAACATAGTACCTTGCGGTGTATGACAGAGGGGTCTTTGAGCCTGAGGAATTAAGGCCGCCTGGTTAGTGCAGTCGCCACAAACTGTGCAAGTTAGGATTTTCTTTTTGCTCCCGACAGAAAACAATCCCACGCCTTACCGAGGGATCGAACCCGGGTTTCCCAAAGGGGAGTCCGGCGTTCTAGCCTCTCGGCCAGCCGCCCCTCCGTACGCCAAGAAAATTAATCGAGGTTGAAGACAACTTTTTGCAAAGGACTTGCAACCCTTTAAAAAAAATTCATCCAATCACTTTATTTTGACATTTTCTAAAGTCGGGTACGGGTTGAGTTATCAGTTATCAGTTATCAGTTGGGGTATCGTCATTTCACTCCGGACAGGTCCATAAGTGCTCAGATCCTCCCCCCAGCATATGCATCAGCGTCCAGTGGCTAATAGGGCCAGTTCTGTGTTGGTTGACGAGGCGCCTTGTCTTCCCGATGTACCTCTCGTGTCTGGCAATGCCACTTCTTACTCCCAAGTCTCTCATTCCGGACAACGATGTGGATTCACTGACGTCAAAGTCTTCTGTTCTCGACATCTCTTTAAGGATGTTAATAACATCGGCACGATCCATGGGCTGGCCATCTACAGGGGGTGCAGAGACGGCCAGTATGTCAGCTCGTTCATTTCCCTCGACTCCCGCATGTCCCGGGACGAAGATGAAGGTGACTTTACGGACAACAGACTTCCGCAGCGACTCAGTCCACTGTCCACGTACAGATCCAGCTTCGACCTTTTGAATCATGCTCATTGAATCACTTAGTACACACACGTTGGTATAATGCTGTGATTCCAGCCATATGAAAGCTTGTGTTACTGCCATCACTTCCATCGTCATGCTGCTCGTGGTCATATAGTGGGCACCACTGGATTCTTGAACCCCCTACCTCGCCATTAGCCCACCGGCAGTTTAAGGCCGCGCTCTTATCCTTTCGACCACGTCGACGTATGATTGGATAAATAGATTCTTCAATGTTCACATTTTAACAAATGAACTCTCTAAGAAAATGCCACTTTAAAATCTATCAAACTTTGGTGCGCAAACACTTCCCATACAAACAATCAATACACTAACGAGCAAAGGCGTTCCCCTATTGTCTGTTGGCAATGAAATACCTGAAACCTTGAAGAAACCAATACAAACGTAGGCCTAATCCCAGTCAGTTCGTTTGGGTTGTCCTGATCCTTGGCCATGTTACATCCCAATGTGCCCCAGCGCAGATATCAAGTACGCCAGTACAGGACTCACATAACCCGCTGGTTCTCAGCTCGGAGAGGGACATGGCAGCTCTGCAAGCAGATGTCCAGTCGCGGGAAATGTTTCTAAACCAACTTCACTCCGGTAGATGCAATTAGGCTTTTTATTCAGGAAGAAGAAGAAGAAGAAGAAGAAGAAGAAGAAGAAGAAGAAGAAGAAGAAGAAGAAGAAGAAGAAGAAGAAGAAGAAGAAGAAGAAGAAGAAGAAGAAGAAGAAGAAGCCAACACATCGGACATACAAGTTAATCCTCAGTCTTAGAGAAGTCACAACCAACCAACAATGACACATATTGAAGACAATAAACAACTCTTCATGGTGTGTTGGTTTTATGGTCAATCAATCAATCATGTGCCATGCCGGAAAGCATATTCGGTCATGACTCGCCATTTCACTCGATCACCAGAGTCGTGGATCAACTCAGTGTTCCTGTCTCGTCCATGCCACGTGGCCATGCCATCCAGGTATTTTCCTCTCGGTCTTTCTCTTGGTCTGTTCTCCTCGATCTTGCTAGTTGTCAATAAATTCTCCAGTCCATTTCTTCTCATAACATGTCCAAAAAATTTTGACTGTCTTCGTCTAATTTCCCTAATCAGTCTACGATTTTCATTTGTCTCCTGTAGTACTTGGTCATTGGTTTTTCTGTCTGTCCATGGTATTCTTTGCATTTTCCTCAGAAACCACATTTCTGTAGCCATCAAATGTTTTTCAGCTTGACTAACACATTGTCCAAGTTTCACATCCATACAAAAGAACAGGCTCTATGTATCCCCTCAATACTCTTTTTCTCGTTTCAATTGACATCTTTTTATTGGTCAGTATGTTTTTCATCTTGCTAAAGACCACTTTCGCCATGGCGATTCTTGTTCTAATCTCTTCAAGGCATCTCCCATCAGATGTTATGACTGTTCCGAGATAATTGTACCAATTCACTTGTTGAAGAATACTCCCATTTACTTGTATATTACTTTGTTGTTTTATGGTGCTGGTCCCATATTTCTGTAGACCAGTCGGCACTCGATGGGTCACCGGGTCATTATCCCACAAGCTGCCTTTACCTCCCATAACATCTAATAGTACCAATTTTACACTGGGTCGACCTGGAAGCCATGGTGAATTTAAAAACAAACATTCGTCTCCATGGGGATTCGAGCACACTACCACTGGACCGACAGGCTGGCCACTGCGCGCCTCGGCTCCCAGCGAAGACATCACTAAACACACAACTACAATACACAACAGTCGTACCTTGTATTCCGGAGATTTGGTGGGTATTTCAAACACTTGTATAGACTTAACACCTGCACAATCTCTTCGTTCATGAACCTTTATAAGATCGATTTTATACACCGTTCCTGGTCGGTACCAGGCCTTGATATCATATCAGAGTTATGTCAGTCTCGCAGCCAGGGGAGTTTTTAATAAACAAGACTAGAGCTTTCATTTCGATACTGTGTCACTTGATAACACAATGTATTGGGGACCAGAGCTACGGGGAGGTAGGGCATTGATTTCAAACAAGGTTAAACGGTTACGCAACAATAGACAAAAGACAGGCGTTGAATGCAGGAGGGCAGAATATGGCAAAGTGAAATTAAACAGAAACACGTAATTTGAAGTCCTGAGGCGAAACCAACGAATGTAATCTCATATAAGTTTTATTCGTATTACCATGTTTTTCCCTCTTTGTGAACGTGACATTGATAATGTAACAACAAAGAAAGATGTAAAATCTGTATCTAACAAAGGGGACAAGTCAATTAAATGAAAACCCCTGTCAGCGTTAATCTCACAGTGTAAATTCGAATTCTTCTCTCTCTCTCTCTCTCTCTCTCTCTCTCTCTCTCTCTCGCTCTCTCTCTCTCTGAATGGTTTAGTGTTTGTAATTGTAAGAGGGTATTTGTGTATTGGAAGGAGTGTATGTGTGTGCCTTGCTGTTTGTATGAATGAGGATAAATGGATGTAATAGAGAGAGTGTGTGTGTGACAGTGAAAGAGAGAGAGAGAGAGAATGACAGTGAGAGAGCGTGTCAGTGAGAAAGAGCGAGTGAGAGAAAGCGAGAGAGAGAGAGAGAGAGAGAGAGAGAGAGAGAGAGAGAGAGAGAGAGAGAGAGAGAGAGCGAGTGACAGAGAGAGTGACAGAGGGAGAGAGTGAGAGCGAGCGAGTAACAGTGAAAGAGAGTGACAGTGAGAGAGAGACAGTGAAAGAGAGTGAGGGAGAGAGAACGAGTGACAGTGAGAGAGAGAGAGAGAGAGTGACAGAGAGTGACAGTGAGACAGAGCGAGTGACAGTGAGAGAGGGGGTGATAATGAGAGAGGGTGACAATGAGAGAGAGACAGTGAGAGAGTGACAATGAAATACGGAAAGAGAGTTCTCTGTCTGTCTGTCTGTCCGTCCATCCGTCCAGCCAACCAGCTAGCCAGCCAGCCGTCTCTCTGTATGTCTGTTTGTCTGTCCCTCTCTCTCTATCTCTCCCTCTCTCTCTCTCTCTCTCTCTCTCTCTCTCTCATACACACACCACGTTAATGCCTCTAATAAAAACAGTAGTCAGTTTCAGAGTCATAAACTTCCCGTAGAGATTTTGGGGCAATTAAACTGCTTGGCTGATCGTTACAGGGCTGTTCCCACACTCGCTGTGTAAATCAATCAAGTGATAACAACTCCGCCACGTAGCTAGCACAACAGGAGGTTTCCGATCGTCAGAAGTATCCCCCTTTCTAAGAATGTTTGGGCTCTTTACATTCATGGCACTCTTTCGGGGCGGAGCGGGCCCACCCTGGTCATGCCTTCGTATGCCTTTCTCCTGCTGTAAAATATACCATACCAATATACCATACCTTATGTTGAGACGATCGATTCGTTTTTCTACTTGTCCCACATATGTCTGCTCCGAAACCACACCGCCAAAAACATATAACACTGAAGACAAGTGTCTTTGTGATCTATAGTTTAGAGTTGTATATTGGTCGTTTCTCCGCATGACCTCAACATAGCTTTTCTGTTTCATTTTTATTGCCATTTCCTAGGAGTCTCCGTGGTGAAGCAATTACACCACCTGCCTCACTCTCCGAAGGCTGTGGGTTCGATTCCGATCTACGACATTCCGTTCACGAATGCATTTTTCCCTGAGACTCCTGCGGGTCGTCGCTGGAGCTATGGAGTTCGTGCTTTGTGCGACGTTCTCGGCAGGCCGCCCTGCGGACACCGAGCCATATGGGATAAAACCCGGTGCAATGAAGTCGATTATCTTGCCCTTTTTTTAATTGCCATTTCCTGTCCAACTGGACTGTGTGTGTGCGTGTGTGTGCGCGCATGTGTGTGTGCGTGCACGTGTGTGCTTTGAACTCGAGTGTAGTCCATACACATGCTATTGCCACTAGTGCTTGCTACCACTAGAGTATGCACTGGGCTGATGTTTGTGAGTGGATTAGCTTTCCCTACTACCAGTGTCCCTCGCCCTCAGGTGAACCCACTCTGATCTCCGAGGTACTTGTAATTTATGTCCCCATGTCAAGGACGAGAAGTCAACATTTAAATTCAACAGACCGGTGCGTGAAATGAATATACTAAGCTGCGGCCACCAGAGAAAGTTAAAAATTGTTGGAGGACAATGGGAAGTAGGGGAGTGGCACAGTTATAACTTAAAAGTTGTTAATGTGTAGCAGACATTTTGTATTATAATGCAATGACAACATTTAGGTACAATATAAGCCCATGGCAGATACGGGACGTCACTTAATGTGATTTATCATCCCATGGCAGGTAATCAGCTAATATATCTAATACAAACAGGAGTTCATTTCAGGTTTATGACATTCCCGCACAATTTTGATGGAGAAGACTGATGGCTGTAGAACTCTAACTGACCGTCTTGTGGCTATTGTCATACTAGCAGTGCAAATGAATGGAAAATATATTCTAAAAAATATACCCAACGTAAAACATCACTGAAGAAAGTAAGAGATGGGTCTTTGTAATGACAGAACAAACTTTATTTTAACAGGGTAACAAATTGGGCAAGTAGTCCCGTTTTACATTCAGCCTTTCTATCCACTCATCTTTCGCACGTCAATTATATGTTATGAAATACAGGAGGAATTAAAAACACAAGGAGAAGAGAATTAGAGACAGAGATGAATCATTTAAGGAGGACACGGAGGGAGCTGCACGAGATGGCAGAGGATAGGCGTAGTTGGTGTAAGACTTACAATCATGTATGTGATTAAGGAGGGAGAGAGAAAGGCAGGTGGGGAGAGAGACACAGGGGGAGACAGATAGAAGACAGAGAGGGAGAGAGAAGGGCAGGATTAACTAAGTGAGTTGAGAAATCACTTGATAAACCAATCTAGTGACTGAAGCTGAGACACATTCTGAGCCAGGCATACAATGGGGATACTTAATTTTAGCCACACTGGAAGAAATAGCAATCTTTGTGTGGGGAGACTGCGGGAATATAAGTCTTCCTCTAGGATGGTCCAAGGATGTTTCTTCTCACTTAAAATCTCTTTCTTGTGTTAATCACAATGAACCCCTACTCCAGAGAAAAGATTTCCAAATTGAATAATACTCACTCGGCCAGTGAGATAGAGTCTGGGCTGAGAGAGATATTTATACTTTATTTGCTAAGGGCGGTTTGGAAGAAGGGCGCTTTGGTAAGAGACGTCAGCTGTTCAGAAAGCAATGGCAAACTACTGAATGTAAAATTGCCTAATAAATCATAAAAGTTGTTTGCATATCCTTTACAGGATGTTGTAGTCAACCCCAAGCTGGAATTGATTGCAAATACCATGTAAAGTACATGCAACTAACGTTTTAACCTACAGTGTCTGAGGTTCCGTCTAAGACTGCATGGATTGTTTCGTTTCAAAGCAGGCTCCGGCTTTGAGTCTGTGATGTGATAGCGCCATCACATCTTGTACCAGAGAGAGAGGAGGAATAGGTGACCAATCTTTCCCTTACTTTGGCAAGTGATGAGCCCAGGCGTGGAACACGCATCCAACCATGCTAAAGACATTACCAGCGCAGATTGCTATCAACCTTGCTAGTGCATCCATGGGTTTGTTAATAGTAATAGCTGCAATGCTAAATACTGTTTTAATGATAAAGGGTTTAATGATGAAATATGTATTTTGATTTCTAAAGTTTTAATTCATGATGCAGCACATGTTTAATGTGAAAGGGTTTAAATATGTACAATGAGTTTAAACACAGAGTTTAAAATATGCAACATTAGGAGATGACATTAGCAAACTGTTGTAATAACAAGGGGTAATAACAATCTATTTCACAATAAAAGAAGGTTAAAGAATTCATGTTACAAAAACAGGAGTTTTATGAATTCACATTACAATAATCAGCAGTTAAGGAATCCATGTTGCAAAAGTCAGAGGTTTAAGAAACCATAATACAAAAAGCAAGAGGTTTATGAAACCATAATACAAAAAGCAAGAGGGTTAAGAAACCATAATACAAAAATGCAACAGGTTTAAGAAACCATAATACAATAACAAGAGGTTTCAGAAACCATAATACAAAAAGCAAGAGATTTAAGAAACCATAATACAAAAACAAGAGAAACTATAATACAAAAAGCCAGAGGTTTAAGAAACCATAATACAAAATATATAAACACTAGATTTTTTAAGAATCAGTATTACAAAATGCTTTCAGTTTCCTTTATCCATTACAGCTCTAGACAGTGATTTTTGTTTCTTTTACTGTCCTAGTTATTCATTTATACATATCTATGCTTTTGTCTCTTTCAGTTCTAGAAAGTTATTACTTTTACTCAGTGTCCTAGTTGTTACTTGATATGCATCTCTCCTGTTGTCTACTTTGTCTCTTTCAGTTCTAGAAAGTTATTACTTTTACTCAGTGTCCTAGTTGTTAATTGATATGTATCTCTCCTGTTGTCTACTTTGTCTCTTTCAGTTCTAGAAAGTTATTACTTTTACTCAGTGTCCTAGTTGTTACTTGATATGCATCTCCCCTGTTGTCTACTTTGTCTCTTTCAGTTCTAGAAAGTTATTACTTTTACTCAGTGTCCTAGTTGTTACTGATATGCATCTCCCCTGTTGTCTACTTTGTCTCTTTCAGTTCTAGAAAGTTATTACTTTTACTCAGTGTCCTAGTTGTTACTGATATGCATCTCCCCTGTTGTCTACTTTGTCTCTTTCAGTTCTAGAAAGTTATTACTTTTACTCAGTGTCCTAGTTGTTACTGATATGCATCTCCCCTGTTGTCTACTTTGTCTCTTTCAGTTCTAGAAAGTTATTACTTTTACTCAGTGTCCCAGTTGTTACTTGATATGCATCTCTCTTGTTGTCTACTTTGTCTCTTTCAGTTCTAGAAAGTTATTACTTTTACTCAGTATTTTAGTTGTTACTTGATATGCATCTCTCTTGTTGTCTACTTTGTCTCTTTCAGTTCTAGAAAGTTATTACTTTTACTCAGTATTTTAGTTGTTACTTGATATGCATCTCTCTTGTTGTCTACTTTGTCTCTTTCAGTTCTAGACCAACACAAACATGTGTTAGTTGTTACCTTTCCTGGTGCCTACTGCCTCCGTCTGTCCTACTTTTACACACTGTGTTGTTACCTTATATCAATTTCTCCTGTTGTCTACTGTCTCTTTCAGTCCTAGAAAGCTATTACTTTTACCCGCTGTCCCCATTGTTACTTGATATGCTTGTCTTTTGTTGTCCACTTTTGATTCCTTCAGTCCTAGATCAATATTACTTTTACCCACTGTCCCAGTTACTTGACATGCATCTCTCTTGCCGTCTACTTTGTCCCCTTCAGTTCTAGACAGCTACAACTTTTGAGAGTCAGGACCTAAGATAGCCTGCCCCATCTAGAATGTAAAAAAGACCAAAATAGTCCAGGAAATTAGGATGGAAGGAGGGACGCTTCTGATGATCAGAAGCATCCTGTTGCACTTGCTCCGTGGTGGAATTTATGTGTCTTCAAATGCACAAGCTTCAAAAGAGCAGTTGGAGATTTTAATATCTCTATGAGTTTTTGTAGCCAAAAGAATCATTGCTAGCATAAATAGAGCATGGTACAGTAAAACATGACCCTTTCCAGTGTCTGAAATATGCTGGCTATATGGTGTTAGACTCATATGTTTTTATAGGTTTAAAAAAGCACTTATTGGGTGATGTGGTCAATCTGAGGAAAACTGATTTTTCATGAAAGACTGACCACCTTTATTTCCCATAACATTTTCTGGTACCTGGACCAGGAGCCCTGGTCATTGTTTAAAACTTGCCAGCTAAACGATTATATGAAACCCCCACCTCAATGAAATGTAAATTGGCAAGTGTAGTAGCCACTGCGCTATCAAATATTAATGAATAACCAAATATTAATGAATAACAAAAAGTCATGAGCAACATATAAAACATTACAAAACAAATAACACAATTATAAAACAAACATAATGGCTTGAAACAGGAAAATAATACTGAGAATGAGATTATGAAACCAAAGCACAGTGCTAGCCTCAATGAAAGACTGTGGTACAGGCTTTGAAAATCGGTAGAATGCTGCTGCTTATCGCTCTGTCTGGCAAGTCAGGCATCTGCTGAAATTGTTGCCTTTTGGTGGTTAACAAAGTGAGGAAGCTACTCAGTAGCTAGTGTACAAAACTCACAAGTCAAGAGTCAGAGGTTGTAGATAAATTTACCAACCTTTCTTCAATGTTTTCACAAAAATGATTTTGACTTTTTCAAGGTTGTGTTGGGTATGTGTTTTTGTTTCATGCATGTACACACTCAGACATATTTGTGTCTCTGTGTATAAAGACACATATAACACTAATACAATCACCTTTGCTATGATCAACAGTTGGAATGTCTCTGCCCTCACTGTAACAAAATAGTTTGTGCTCCAATAGACCTGAGCCGGCACTTCTACACTCAGTGTAACAGATATTTCTGTGAACACACAGACCAAATCTACCACCTTTGCTCTATCTGTAACAGACATTTCTGTGAACACACAGACCAAATCTACCACCTTTGCTCTATCTGTAACAGACATTTCTGTGAACACACAGACCAAATCTACCACCTTTGCTCTATCTGTAACAGACATTTCTGTGAACACACAGACCAAATCTACCACCACCGCTCTATCTGTAACAGATATTTCTGTGAACACACAGACCAAATCTACCACCTTTGCTCTATCTGTAACAGACATTTCTGTGAACACACAGACCAACTGCACCACCTTTGCTCTATCTGTAACAGACATTTCTGTGAACACACAGACCAACTGCACCACCTTTGCTCTATCTGTAACAGACATTTCTGTGAACACACAGACCAACTGCACCACCTTTGCTCTATCTGTAACAGACATTTCTGTGAACACACAGACCAACTGCACCACCTTTGCTCTATCTGTAACAGACATTTCTGTGAACACACAGACCAACTGCACCACCTTTGCTCTATCTGTAACAAACATTTCTGTGAACACACAGACCAACTGCACCACCTTTGCTCTATCTGTAACAAACATTTCTGTGAACACACAGACCAACTGCACCACCTTTGCTCTATCTGTAACAAACATTTCTGTGAACACACAGACCAACTGCACCACCTTTGCTCTATCTGTAACAGATATTTCTGTGAACACACAGACCAACTGCACCACCACTGCTCTATCTGTAACAGACATTTCTGTGAACACACAGACCAAATCTACCACCACTGCTCTATCTGTAACAGACATTTCTGTGAACACACAGACCAAATCTACCACCTTTGCTCTATCTGTAACAGACATTTCTGTGAACACACAGACCAACTGCACCACCACTGCTCTATCTGTAACAGACATTTCTGTGAACACACAGACCAAATCTACCACCTTTGCTCTATCTGTAACAAACATTTCTGTGAACACACAGACCAACTGCACCACCTTTGCTCTATCTGTAACAGATATTTCTGTGAACACACAGACCAACTGCACCACCACTGCTCTATCTGTAACAGACATTTCTGTGAACACACAGACCAAATCTACCACCACTGCTCTATCTGTAACAGACATTTCTGTGAACACACAGACCATATCTACCACCTTTGCTCTATCTGTAACAGACATTTCTGTGAACACACAGACCAACTGCACCACCACTGCTCTATCTGTAACAGACATTTCTGTGAACACACAGACCAAATCTACCACCTTTGCTCTATCTGTAACAGACATTTCTGTGAACACACAGACCAAATCTACCACCTTTGCTCTATCTGTAACAGACATTTCTGTGAACACACAGACCAACTGCACCACCACTGCTCTATCTGTAACAGACATTTCTGTGAACACACAGACCAAATCTACCACCACTGCTCTATCTGTAACAGACATTTCTGTGAACACACAGACCAAATCTACCACCACTGCTCTATCTGTAACAGATATTTCTGTGAACACACAGACCAACTGCACCACCACTGCTCTATCTGTAACAGACATTTCTGTGAACACACAGACCAAATCTACCACCACTGCTCTATCTGTAACAGACATTTCTGTGAACACACAGACCAAATCTACCACCACTGCTCTATCTGTAACAGACATTTCTGTGAACACACAGACCAACTCTACCACCACTGCTCTATCTGTAACAGACATTTCTGTGAACACACAGACCAAATCTACCACCACTGCTCTATCTGTAACAGACATTTCTGTGAACACACAGACCAAATCTACCACCTTTGCTCTATCTGTAATAGACATTTCTGTGAACACACAGACCAAATCTACCACCACTGCTCTATCTGTAACAGACATTTCTGTGAACACACAGACCAAATCTACCACCTTTGCTCTATCTGTAACAGACATTTCTGTGAACACACAGACCAAATCTACCACCTTTGCTCTATCTGTAACAGACATTTCTGTGAACACACAGACCAAATCTACCACCTTTGCTCTATCTGTAACAGACATTTCTGTGAACACACAGACCAAATCTACCACCACTGCTCTATCTGTAACAGACATTTCTGTGAACACACAGACCAAATCTACCACCTTTGCTCTATCTGTAACAGACATTTCTGTGAACACACAGACCAAATCTACCACCACTGCTCTATCTGTAACAGACATTTCTGTGAACACACAGACCAAATCTACCACCTTTGCTCTATCTGTAACAGACATTTCTGTGAACACACAGACCAAATCTACCACCTTTGCTCTATCTGTAACAGACATTTCTGTGAACACACAGACCAAATCTACCACCTTTGCTCTATCTGTAACAGACATTTCTGTGAACACACAGACCAAATCTACCACCTTTGCTCTATCTGTAACAGACATTTCTGTGAACACACAGACCAAATCTACCACCTTTGCTCTATCTGTAACAGACATTTCTGTGAACACACAGACCAACTGCACCACCACTGCTCTATCTGTAACAGACATTTCTGTGAACACACAGACCAAATCTACCACCTTTGCTCTATCCGTAACAGACATTTCTGTGAACACACAGACCAAATCTACCACCTTTGCTCTATCTGTAACAGACATTTCTGTGAACACACAGACCAAATCTACCACCTTTGCTCTATCTGTAACAGACATTTCTGTGAACACACAGACCAAATCTACCACCTTTGCTCTATCTGTAACAGACATTTCTGTGAACACACAGACCAAATCTACCACCTTTGCTCTATCTGTAACAGACATTTCTGTGAACACACAGACCAAATCTACCACCTTTGCTCTATCTGTAACAGACATTTCTGTGAACACACAGACCAACTGCACCACCACTGCTCTATCTGTAACAGACATTTCTGTGAACACACAGACCAACTGCACCACCACTGCTCTATCTGTAACAGACATTTCTGTGAACACACAGACCAAATCTACCACCTTTGCTCTATCTGTAACAGACATTTCTGTGAACACACAGACCAAATCTACCACCTTTGCTCTATCTGTAACAGACATTTCTGTGAACACACAGACCAAATCTACCACCTTTGCTATATCTGTAACAGACATTTCTGTGAACACACAGACCAACTGCACCACCACTGCTCTATCTGTAACAGACATTTCTGTGAACATACAGACCAAATCTACCACCTTTGCTCTATCTGTAACAGACATTTCTGTGAACACACAGACCAAATCTACCACCTTTGCTCTATCTGTAACAGACTCTGTGAACACACAGACCAAATCTACCACCTTTGCTCTATCTGTAACAGACATTTCTGTGAACACACAGACCAAATCTACCACCTTTGCTCTATCTGTAACAGACATTTCTGTGAACACACAGACCAAATCTACCACCTTTGCTCTATCTGTAACAGACATTTCTGTGAACACACAGACCAAATCTACCACCTTTGCTCTATCTGTAACAGACATTTCTGTGAACACACAGACCAAATCTACCACCTTTGCTCTATCTGTAACAGACATTTCTGTGAACACACAGACCAAATCTACCACCTTTGCTCTATCTGTAACAGACATTTCTGTGAACACACAGACCAACTGCACCACCTTTGCTCTATCTGTAACGGACATTTCTGTGAACACACAGACCAACTGCACCACCACTGCTCTATCTGTAACAGACATTTCTGTGAACACACAGACCAACTGCACCACCACTGCTCTATCTGTAACAGACATTTCTGTGAACACACAGACCAACTGCACCACCACTGCTCTATCTGTAACAAACATTTCTGTGAACACACAGACCAAATCTACCACCTTTGCTCTATCTGTAACAGACATTTCTGTGAACACACAGACCAACTGCACCACCACTGCTCTATCTGTAACAGACATTTCTGTGAACACACAGACCAAATCTACCACCTTTGCTCTATCTGTAACAAACATTTCTGTGAACACACAGACCAAATCTACCACCTTTGCTCTATCTGTAACAGACATTTCTGTGAACACACAGACCAACTGCACCACCACTGCTCTATCTGTAACAGACATTTCTGTGAACACACAGACCAAATCTACCACCTTTGCTCTATCTGTAACAGACATTTCTGTGAACACACAGACCAAATCTACCCCCTTTGCTCTATCTGTAACAGACATTTATGTGAACACACAGACCAAATCTACCACCACTGCTCTATCTGTAACAGACATTTATGTGAACACACAGACCAAATCTACCACCTTTGCTCTATCTGTAACAGATATTTCTGTGAACACACAGACCAAATCTACCACCACTGCTCTATCTGTAACAGACATTTCTGTGAACACACAGACCAAATCTACCACCACTGCTCTATCTGTAACAGACATTTCTGTGAACACACAGACCAACTGCACCACCACTGCTCTATCTGTAACAGACATTTCTGTGAACACACAGACCAAATCTACCACCTTTGCTCTATCTGTAACAGATATTTCTGTGAACACACAGACCAAATCTACCACCTTTGCTCTATCTGTAACAGACATTTCTGTGAACACACAGACCAAATCTACCACCTTTGCTCTATCTGTAACAGATATTTCTGTGAACACACAGACCAAATCTACCACCTTTGCTCTATCTGTAACAGACATTTCTGTGAACACACAGACCAAATCCACCACCTTTGCTCTATCTGTAACAGACATTTCTGGCCTCCAATAGACCTAACCACCAGCTCTGCCCTCACTGTAACAGACATTTCTGGCCTCCAATAAACCTAACCCACCACCTCTGCCCTCACTGTAACAGACATTTCTGGCCTCCAATAAACCTAATCCATCACCTCTGCCCTCACTGTAACAGACATTTCTGGGCTCCAATAAACCTAACCCACCACCTCTGCCCTCACTGTAACAGATATTTCTGGGCTCCAATAGACCTAATCCATCACCTCTGCCCTCACTGTAACAGATATTTCTGGGCTCCAATAAACCTAACCACCATCTCTGCCCTATCTGTAACAGATATTTCTGGGCTCCAATAAACCTAACCACCATCTCTGCCCTATCTGTAACCACCAGCTCTGCCCTATCTGTAACCACCAGCTCTGCCCTATCTGTAACCACCAGCTCTGAGCCCACTGTGTAACTAACAGATGACAACGTTGTCCTCATCAGCAACACTGTGCATGCAACAACTATTATTTAACACTGCTTATTTGGAATTGATCCGGTTTCTGGCTTTTACTAATTTACATTTTATCTGTGTTTGTGTTACTAGCCGGGCTTTGCTCTCCACTGTCCTGGGATAAGACAGGATCAGATTCTTGTACTCTAATATACATCTTTTCCTCTCTGCCTTCTCGCACGGCACAGAATCTAGCTGCTGTAAACAGGAAGTCACTCAATCTGAAAGGCAAATCAGCAAAAGAGAAATATTAGAACCCAACAATAAACTTTTTTTATTTCATGGATAAACATGGGATATGTGTATATGTATCAGTGACCAAATGAAAGAACAGGGAGGGAAGAGAGAGTGAGGAGGGAGTAAGTGGGAGTGGGAAGGAGAAAGGAGGAGTGAGAAGGGGACAGAGAGGTAAACATGGAGTAGGGGTAAAGGGGATAGGAAGGAGAGAGAGAGAAGAGAGATAATGGGAGGGAGAGAAGGAAATAGATGGAATGAAACTGAATGAGAGAGAGAGAGAGAAGTTTTGCAAAAGAGATGAGGAGAGGGTAGGAAGCAGATAGAGAGAGGTGGGAAGCACAGAGAGGGAGACAAGAGGTGGGAGGAAGAGAGAGAGAAGAAAGCTAGAACTGCAGAAAGTGACCTGCAGTCACGGGGTTACTGTCATACACACTAAGATCCAATAAACATATCTTGTACCTGTGATTTACTTGACGCATCTTGCACTTGTGATTTACACGATGCATCTTGTATTTGTGATCTTACATGATGCATCCTGTACTTGTGATTTACACAATGCATCTTGTACTTGTGATTTATGATTTACACGATACATCTTGTACTTGTGATTTATGTTTACACGATACATCTTGTACTTGTGATTTACATGTCTCTTGTGTCCTGTTCACAACCTAAACATTATAATTTGCTCTTGTCTTTAACATTGATGACAACCATCCATCCAAGATAAGCGGCTACAGAATCATTACGATGCAGAACACTGCTGGCAAGCTACTGGAGAAAATTGTAGCACATGGACTTACTTTTGACTTGGAACAACTCGGTTGCTTAGCGCCCACACTTGGAGGATACAGACGTAACAAAGAGTCATGGCTGAATGAGGCGGTCTTTGCTCAAGATGTTTACGAAGGATTTCAGGTCAGAGAGGACGCATACAATAGAGTATCCTTCGAGCACTAGATGCAAATCCTCCTCAGACTGAAAGTGTACCCTCACCTTGTACGATGGAAAGCTGCAGTCCTGCTCCAAAGGAAGGTGGTGCTAAGATGTGGGAGTTGGTCTTCTGAGCTGATAACGATATGTCCAGGATTGCCGCAGGGTTCACCAGTACTATTCAACGTGTATACGGTGCCGATCACTGAACAACAGTTGGACAGGAGGGGTAGGACTCTGTCATTTGCTGATGACATTCTCGTGTATCGACAGGGTCGAGATAGACAGGCGGTTGCCAATGATATGCAGGGCGAACTAGATCGAATTTCCTCATGGTGTGCTGATGCCAGTGCCCTTGTCAACCCTGCAAAGGCATCGGTTACACGGTTCTCTCTAAGCAACCATATTGTGAACACAGACCTGCCGGCAGTGAGAATGGATGGGAGCATTCTGAGTAGAACCCAGTCAATGACATATCTTGGTGTGAGGCTTGATCGCAGCCTGTCTTTCAGAGATCATGTCGATTATGTCATAACGAAAGCTCAGAAAGGTTTGTCAGCAATGAGAGTCATGGCGACTGCCAATATCGAGCAAAGACTGCTAATACTTCTGTTCCAAGGACTGGTGCTTTCACGCATCGAGTATGCCCTGGCCATCCTCACTGTCAGCCCTTCACAGATTGGAAGACTTGAAAAGGTACAAAACGAAGCCATGCGCATCATTTTGGGCTGCACGATAGACACCAGCTGTGTAGCAATGAGATACCTCCTTGACTTCCCGACAATGAACCACAGGATCAAGATCTGGAGAGCTCATGCATACTTAAAAATAAGTGCAGATAAGCAGCACCCTCTGCATGACGCTACATTCAGAGAAAAGGGTGACAGGCTAAAGAGGGGCAAATCATGGATGGGTCGGGCGGAAGATGTCGTCAGACAGGTCTGCAGTCTTACCAGTATCAACCCTGGCAAGGAATGGGTGCCGGTGCCTCCAGCTTTTAAGTGCACTTTCTCCTGCATTATCACACTCGACAGACGTTGCAGAGAGCAGAACCCTGCCGCTGTTAATGCAGAGGTCAACGCGCTCATCTATGAACACTCAGATAGCCCCGAAGTGCTTATGTATACAGATGGATCTGTTGTAAAACAGCAGAGAAGTGCGTGGGCATTTACAGCCTGTACAGCGGGCTGAACCGTTCAAGAATCCAGTGGTGCCCACTCCATGACCACGAGCAGCATGACGATTGCCATGTGTCGCAGAATGCAATAATCGGGAATTAAGAATACAGCACAGTGAACGCACAAAAGCTGACTTGGTGACGAGAACGTGAGTGAGCGAAGCAACAGATAAACAGACGCGGAACAGCAATCAAGGAATGTAGGCACACGAAGTGAATGGAGGGAGTCTGAAAGATAGAGATGAGATCAAGGAAGGACACAAGAAGTTCAGCATGATATGATCTTGGAGAAGCGAGCTGAAGAAACGACTCAACATCCGATGAGCGACATCTAAGTTGAAGAGTCACTGGAAGGTCACATAATAGACGATACTCTAAGTACTGGCGTGAGTAATTAGTTAGCAATATTTCTGGTGAACTATAAACATTATGGATATATGTAATAGGACAGGCGACAGGGTTGACTGTAATGGGAGTTCTATTAAGTAGGGTGGCATGAGCAGTTATGATGGAATGCGTGATGGTTGCATCGTGTTGATGGCCTGCATGTCATACGATTCATGGGATACTGCCTGAAATAAATATGGACTTAAAATTGAGGCAATGTGTCGATGTTATATATCAGTAGTTCGATTACTGAGTTCAAGTTGTTCGATTCAGAAAACTAAAGCTAGATAGAAACGAGCTAAAATATTGCCAATGAAGGACAGAATGTTACATTGCAGAGGTGGTTCACTTCTTGACAACGATGGAGGTGATGGCAGTAACACAGGCTTTCGTATGGCTGGAATCACAGCATTATACCAACGTGTGTGTACTAAGTGATTCAATGAGCATGATTCAGAAGGTCGAAGCTGGATCTGTACAGACAGTGAACTGAGGCCTTGCGGAAATCTGTTGTCCGTAAAGTCACCTTCATCTTCGTCCCGGGACATGCAGGAGTTGGGGAAATGAACGAGCTGATAAACTGGCTGGCTCTGCACCCCCTTCAGATGGCCAGCCATGGATTGTGCCAATGTTATTAACGTCCTCAAAGATATGTCAAGAACAGAGGACTTTGATGCCAGTGAATCCACAACGCTGTCCAGGATGAAAGACTTGGGAGTAAGAATTGGTACGGTCAGACGCGAGAGGTACATCGGGAAAACGAGGTGCCTCGTCAACCAACACAGAACTGGCACTATTAGCCACCGGACGCTGATGCATATGCTGGGGGGGAGGGGTGTGTGTGTGTGTGTGTGTGTGTGTGTGTGTGTGTGTTTGTGTGTGTGTGCGTGCGTGCATGCGTGCGTGCGTGCATGCGTGTGTGTGTGTCTGTCTGTCTGTCTGTCTGAGCACCTATGGACCTGTCCAGGGTGCAATGAAGATACCCCAACTGATAACTGATAACTGAAAATCATCCAAAAAGTGGTTTCTGAGATGAATGTTGCAAAGACCCTAAATAGCCGCAGTAAGTGCCACGAGTGTGTGGATGTTGCTAATGAAGCATTATACACAACTATACAAAAGAGAGAAATTATGATCTTTGGGCATATAATGAGGAGAGAGGTATTGGAGCATATTGTGACAACTGGAAATATACGCAGTAAAAGAGACAGACAGAGAGAAATAATGTTTGATTGTCTAAGATGATGGTATTGGGGAATTGTCATGAACAGATGTGATCTAGAGCACCACAGACCGAGATCTGTGGAGAGACATGTATGCCATCTGTGCCACTTGACAAGGCACGTGATGGTGATGATGTCTGGCCAATTGTTGGCAGTTTTGCAGGATGTGTTCTGGAGTTTTCTTGGATGTTCCAACAGAGTTATGGTTCGTTGGAGAAGCGGGGGTTGTCACATGGTAGAATCTCTTAGAAGCATTTGGAGATGGTGTGCTCTGGGTCCACAATGTCCTGGTCTGCATCCGAAGAACCTGGGCTGCTCCTTTTTTTTTATAGTCGCTGATGTGATCATACTCTAGTCTGCAATTTTAAGTTTGTTTTCTCCACTTCATTTCCATACTCAGAAAGCATGCTGACGAGGGTGAGGACGGGCAGGCTTCGTGCAGAGTGGCTTGCTTCGCTTTGGAGATCACGGGTGACAAGCATCGCCTGGATCTTTTCTCCGTAGCATGCCGGTGTGCTGGAAAATGAACAGGCGGACAGATTGGCTGGCTCTGCAGAACTTGGTGGAGTATTGATACATGACAAGGCAGACGTGGTTGCGGCCTTGTGGGAGCACGTATACACCTCGGAGGAGCAAATGGATTACCATGGTCTGGCAAGAATGAGACAGCGAGGAGTGACAAGGGGATCTGGCCGATGCTCAACGCTCAGAGGAAAGCGAGAAGGACATATAATCAAATTGCTACTGGTACTATTGGTGTTGGAACTCTTTGCTGGCTGCTGAGGATGGGGACGGAGTGCTTATGGGAATGCCCCGAATGCTGTAATTTCGATTCCTAAATCAATCAATCAATCAATCAATCAATCACTTCATTTTCATGAATTGTTAGGAGAATCTGTGCCTTCAAAGAGCTCTGAGACAGCTGAGGATGTATGAGATGGCCTCCAGTTAGGAGAATCTTTGCCTTCTAAGAGCTCTGAAACAGATGAGGCTGTATGAGCTTCCCTCCAGTTAGGAGAATCTTTGCCTTCTAAGAGCTTTGAGACAGATGAGAATGTATGAGCTTCCCTCCAGTTAGGAGAATCTTTGCCTTCTAAGAGCTCTGAGACAGGTGAGGCTATACGTATTGGCCTCCAGTTAGGAGAATCTTTGCCTTCTAAGAGCTCTGAGACAGCTGAGGCTGTATGAGCTTCCCTCCAGCCTTTGCTAGCGCATCTGCCCTTTCATTTTAGGGATACCATCAGACACTGGTATCCACTGTAGGACTAGATTTATTTTTACTAGAATATTTCCAGAACATTCCGAACAATACTGAGTACCCAGTTTCTTGGTATGAGGAGATCCTGTCACTGCTAGGATTTCAACATGGACCACTAAGTTGGTATGTTAGTTGCATATCCTTTACAGGATGTCACAGTCAACCCCAGCATTTTTTGGCTGTTTGTGATTCCTGGGCAAGTTTACGTTCAATAAATTTTAAGTTCAGCTTTCTGAATGACCGGGACTCACACCACTGTTTGAAAGCCAATGCAAGGCGTTCTGCTGCTAAATCGCTCACAGCTGTGTTTTGAACGTGGTATGCAGGATTACAAAATGCATCCATAACCCCTTCGCATTTGGTAAGCAGACTCATTAATGACCATATCAGCAGTCTTTCAGAAATTAATGAAATAGCTGACCAAAAAAAAAGTGGACATAAATCAAAGCATTAAAAAATTAAAACTGGTCATAGATAAACATTTTAAAAATTGTTTGCATATCCTTTACAGGACATTGCTGTCAACATCAGCATCTTTCTGCTGATTGTTGATTTCTTGGCAAGATTACGCTCAGTAGTTTGCCATTGCTTTCTGAGCGGCCGGCTCACATACCCCGTAAGTTACCAACCCGATTCGAACCACTGCTGATTCTCACCGTCGTCACGTTACTTACGAGAGTATATGAGATTACGGAGAAAAGTCGCTAACCTCTAAGCCAGGAAGCCGGCATAGATAAACATACAAAAGAATTTCATAACATTAAAACAGAAAGAACAATTACTGGTTAAAAATGGTACACACACAAATCTTAGAAACAAAGTCTTTATTAGTACCTGTTGATAAACTTGAACGTGTCCTCATCTATTTCTTTATCTCTGACTAGTGGTGCCATGCTATGGATAGATTTGAGAAAATGCTGATTATAATTAGTTGATACAAAGCATAATAAAGATTACCTAAAACTGGTTAATTCACAAAGACAACTGGTTACTCACATCAGAAGAAGACAGTCCACAGTTTTTAGGCACCCCATGAGATGGGGAAAGCTGGAGCATGTAATAACAACAGGACAGTTGGAAAGGAGGAAAGGCAAGGGAAGACCGAGAAAGAAGATGCTGGACGGTTCGATGTTATGGCATGGAGGAACACTGGCACATCAGAAATTATTGGCAGTACACGAGGCAGAAGGCTGTGGACTGATGATAAACATCATACAGCAACCCTGTAAGATAAGAATTAGTGCCACAGGGTTGACTTTGTAAGTAAGCATGATTTTCAAGGGATAGATAACATGGTGGTTTCCCCCTTACCTTCTGCAGATTTGATCACGGTTTAACTCTGCTAGGCTTCATCAATAAAGACAGACCTCACTAGGCAGAAAGAGAGAAGAAACGAATGAATGAAAGAACTTTATTTTCAAAGGGTAAAAAATTGGGCACACAGGCCTGTCTGACATTCTGCCCTTGTTATCACTCTGCTCTCATACATTATTTCATTCATATCTCACTTATGAAGCTAATTGACAACAACAGAAACAATATGCATTAACCCTTTACCGGGCGGAACGTCCATTTCTGTCCGATCACTTAAACGGGCAGACCTCCCCAACGCGCACGATACTATTATGCATTGTAAAAACGCGGTCTCTCGGCTTTCCGATACGTCCTTGGCTACTTTCGCTTTCGCCGATAATGAAACGTGGCCGCCATTTGCAAGCGCCTACTATGAATTTGAACGGATTTTTAAAAATAGTTTTTGGGGTTTTTACGCTTAGTTTTTCAAAATGGATTTCGGTGATTCTTCAAGTGATAGCCAAGATTTCGCTAGGTTCAATTTAAGTGACATTAAAGGGCACGAAGTTGACTACTAATCGAAGCTAGATATCAATGAAAAGCATTATCTTGCATTAGCAGTCGTGAGTCAAACTTTAAAGAAAGTGATTACGATTCTGAAAATGTGTTTGAAAATTGCTGTATAGATGACTGAAAATCACAAAAAATAACTGTATTTCGTAAATATTTGTGTTCATATATGGATAACCGGCAACAATCACGTGAGTTACATTTTCTGCACTCTTTTCCCTTCATGGCGTTGTTTATTTAACTAAAATCGGTTGACGAACACCTTATTTGTGATGTTTTTACTAACGCAACCCGACATTTTACCGAACCTGAAAAAATCTTGCCCGTTCAGGGCTAAAAAACGGACAAGCGTCTGCCCGGTAAAGGGCTAAACGCATCAGGCGAACCCACTCCATCTTCTTAGGTACTTTAAGTTACAACTCCAAGTCAAGGACAAGAAGTCAACATTTAATCCAACAAACCGGTGTATGGGTTGAACCTGCTACCTCGGCATC
The DNA here is from genome assembly GCA_014155875.1 of Cepaea nemoralis. Classification (NCBI taxonomy): domain Eukaryota; kingdom Metazoa; phylum Mollusca; class Gastropoda; order Stylommatophora; family Helicidae; genus Cepaea; species Cepaea nemoralis. Next base: position 194,279 of record JACEFZ010026073.1, read on the forward strand.
AGCACACCAGAAGTTTAAGAGCAAGTGTTCTTACCCACTGGATCATGCTGGTATAATGACTAACTTTCATTAGTCTCTTCCAGACAGTACAGTTTCTTCGGCTGTTCAAGTATTTGCAGCATTTATCTTAGAAACTAATCTCTGCTGCGTCAAGCTAGTCCTAATTTGTTCACTCTCATTCCAAGGCTCACTGCCACACAGCAGAGCAGGTTCTATATAACATTTGAGTTCTCTCTTACTGACATTCAATTAATGTAATTTACTACATATATATATGTTTCATCTTCTTAAATACATTTTACTTGGAGCATGAAAAGGGTGTAGTAGTTATAAGCTGAGTACTTGTATAAGGCAAGGAGACTAGCCAGGAGTAGTCACTCAGAGACTTGATCTCTCTGTGTGCACAGCTTTTGGCTGTGGCTGGAATGAATGTGGAGTAGAGAGACTGGCACCACCATATGTAGATAATGTGTTAGACATATGAATGAAAGTAGTTTATTTACAAGTTCCAATTTAAAATCTACAGAATACTGACTTGGAGTGTTATTGTTTCAGCTTGAATTGATGCCTCTTTACTGTCAATGGCTGTCACAGAGTTTAGTGGTGTTTCATAGAAATAGCTGTCCTACAAACTAACTCACCTCCTCTCAAAGACCACTGTCAATGTTGGCCCATGGCCACTTATTTCTCTATTACTATCTCTATACCTAAAGGCCATTCCACCATCCACCACTCTGTGGACGCAGCTAGTAGTAGGGCAGGCTCCTACCTTAAGATCACCTTAAGAAACAAAACACAATCTTCCTGAGGATTCAAGACACACCAACCTTTTAACTACCGTCTAAATCAAGGACCTTCTGCATTTTAATTACCTGCGTTCTGCACGTCTGCAAACAGCTCTGGCAAGATGAAGGCTGCATGCTGATTTTCCACCAGACTAAACAATGAGAGAGGATGCAGTAATATTACTTATTTTAAAAAACAAGAACAAAAACACAAATCTTTCATTTATAACTGCATAAATTATGTGCAAATGTCAAACAACACAATGCAAATGTCAATCAACTGGATTAATTCATTCATTCAGTAGCATGTCCCTTGCAGAACCTCGCTCCCATAACAACCGTCCAGAAAACTTCTCGATCATAAGCAAGATGTCCTTCGTCCGATACACCCACCTGGAGATCATCTGCCACATCCTGCACTCATCTTCTCTTTCGCCTTCCTCTTCCTCTCCTCCCTGGCATATGCCCCTCCATTATTGCTCTCTCCAAACTTTTGTGACGTTTCAAGTGACCAAAATATTTAAATTTTCTTTGTTTTATCGTCTTTAAACGAAACTTGACGCAAATGTCAAAAAAGACTCCATGAAAATATCAAACAAAGAAGAGATTTCAAAACAATGAATTCCCTTAGTGAATTTAAACTCAGAAGACACAAACAATCTGTTGCATGCTTTATTGCTTGGCATTTTTTGCTGCATCTCGTCAGGTGCGTACTACAAGAGAATGTCCAATAACTCAATGCAAATATCAAACAATAAGAAGCAAATGTCTAACAAACTGATGCAAATGTCAAACTTAACACAAACATACAAACAACATGATACAAACACTAAATGATTTCATGCAAACATAAACAGACTACACACAAATACTTCTAATAGATTTGATTTGCATTGTGGCAGCTTCACATTTTTAACACACTGACCTAGGCTTCAAGGTCAACCCAGCCAAAAATGGGTACCGGGAAAGTCTTGAGCAGTAAAGGCAGCCAGCTTGATACTTCCCACAGCACCCAGTATTGACTGGTCTGTACAAATATGGGTGTAGCAACATATGCTCAATGCACCTCAAGGCTATGTGCAAGGGCAATTGCTTACTTAAATACAAATATTAAACCACTTAAATACAGACATGAAACAATTTCAAACCAACATTTAACAGCTTCATACAAACATTAAGCAATGTAATATCAAGGTTAATCAGCTTAACACACAACAAACAATTTACCGGCAAAATGAAGTTTTTCAATGGTGGTAACTCATCAGTCATTTTATCGATCCACACTTCCAGATCTGTAACAAACTTGCTGTTGAACTGCACCCGCTCTATAGAGGAGATGGCAATATCTCAGTAAGAAATCAATGAACAAATAAATGAATGAACTTTATTTTCTTCTTCTTCCTCTTCACTCCTTTTTTAAGGAGGATGTGTTGTACCTAGTTGTGTCCTTCAAAAGTGTGTCCGACTTCAGCATGCATGTGTGTCAGCTTAGCTTCCTCTACACAGATTCAACCCAAGGTAGCAGGCATGTGTGTCAGCTTAGCTTCCTCTACACAGATTCAACCCAAGGTAGCAGGCATGTGTGTCAGCTTAGCTTCCTCTACACAGATTCAACCCAAGGTAGCATGCATGTGTGTCAGCTTAGCTTCCTCTACACAGATTCAACCCAAGGTAGCAGGCATGTGTGTCAGCTTAGCTTCCTCTACACAGATTCAACCCAAGGTAGCAGGCATGTGTGTCAGCTTAGCTTCCTCTACACAGATTCAACCAAGGTAGCATGCATGTGTGTCAGCTTAGCTTCCTCTACACAGATTCAACCCAAGGTAGCAGGCATGTGTGTCAGCTTAGCTTCCTCTACACAGATTCAACCCAAGGTAGCAGGCATGTGTGTCAGCTTAGCTTCCTCTACACAGATTCAACCCAAGGTAGCATGCATGTGTGTCAGCTTAGCTTCCTCTACACAGATTCAACCCAAGGTAGCATGCATGTGTGTCAGCTTAGCTTCCTCTACACAGATTCAACCCAAGGTAGCAGGCATGTGTGTCAGCTTAGCTTCCTCTACACAGATTCAACCCAAGGTAGCAGGCATGTGTGTCAGCTTAGCTTCCTCTACACAGATTCAACCCAAGGTAGCAGGCATGTGTGTCAGCTTAGCTTCCTCTACACAGATTCAACCCAAGGTAGCAGGCATGTGTGTCAGCTTAGCTTCCTCTACACAGATTCAACCCAAGGTAGCAGGCATGTGTGTCAGCTTAGCTTCCTCTACACAGATTCAACCCAAGGTAGCATGCATGTGTGTCAGCTTAGCTTCCTCTACACAGATTCAACCCAAGGTAGCATGCATGTGTGTCAGCTTAGCTTCCTCTACACAGATTCAACCCAAGGTAGCAGGCATGTGTGTCAGCTTAGCTTCCTCTACACAGATTCAACCCAAGGTAGCATGCATGTGTGTCAGCTTAGCTTCCTCTACACAGATTCAACCCAAGGTAGCAGGCATGTGTGTCAGCTTAGCTTCCTCTACACAGATTCAACCCAAGGTAGCATGCATGTGTGTCAGCTTAGCTTCCTCTACACAGATTCAACCCAAGGTAGCATGCATGTGTGTCAGCTTAGCTTCCTCTACACAGATTCAACCCAAGGTAGCAGGCATGTGTGTCAGCTTAGCTTCCTCTACACAGATTCAACCCAAGGTAGCATGCATGTGTGTCAGCTTAGCTTCCTCTACACAGATTCAACCCAAGGTAGCAGGCATGTGTGTCAGCTTAGCTTCCTCTACACAGATTCAACCCAAGGTAGCATGCATGTGTGTCAGCTTAGCTTCCTCTACACAGATTCAACCCAAGGTAGCATGCATGTGTGTCAGCTTAGCTTCCTCTACACAGATTCAACCCAAGGTAGCATGCATGTGTGTCAGCTTAGCTTCCTCTACACAGATTCAACCCAAGGTAGCAGGCATGTGTGTCAGCTTAGCTTCCTCTACACAGATTCAACCCAAGGTAGCATGCATGTGTGTCAGCTTAGCTTCCTCTACACAGATTCAACCCAAGGTAGCAGGCATGTGTGTCAGCTTAGCTTCCTCTACACAGATTCAACCCAAGGTAGCAGGCATGTGTGTCAGCTTAGCTTCCTCTACACAGATTCAACCCAAGGTAGCAGGCATGTGTGTCAGCTTAGCTTCCTCTACACAGATTCAACCCAAGGTAGCAGGCATGTGTGTCAGCTTAGCTTCCTCTACACAGATTCAACCCAAGGTAGCATGCATGTGTGTCAGCTTAGCTTCCTCTACACAGATTCAACCCAAGGTAGCATGCATGTGTGTCAGCTTAGCTTCCTCTACACAGATTCAACCCAAGGTAGCAGGCATGTGTGTCAGCTTAGCTTCCTCTACACAGATTCAACCCAAGGTAGCATGCATGTGTGTCAGCTTAGCTTCCTCTACACAGATTCAACCCAAGGTAGCATGCATGTGTGTCAGCTTAGCTTCCTCTACACAGATTCAACCCAAGGTAGCAGGCATGTGTGTCAGCTTAGCTTCCTCTACACAGATTCAACCCAAGGTAGCATGCATGTGTGTCAGCTTAGCTTCCTCTACACAGATTCAACCCAAGGTAGCATGCATGTGTGTCAGCTTAGCTTCCTCTACACAGATTCAACCCAAGGTAGCAGGCATGTGTGTCAGCTTAGCTTCCTCTACACAGATTCAACCCAAGGTAGCATGCATGTGTGTCAGCTTAGCTTCCTCTACACAGATTCAACCCAAGGTAGCAGGCATGTGTGTCAGCTTAGCTTCCTCTACACAGATTCAACCCAAGGTAGCAGGCATGTGTGTCAGCTTAGCTTCCTCTACACAGATTCAACCCAAGGTAGCAGGCATGTGTGTCAGCTTAGCTTCCTCTACACAGATTCAACCCAAGGTAGCAGGCATGTGTGTCAGCTTAGCTTCCTCTACACAGATTCAACCCAAGGTAGCATGCATGTGTGTCAGCTTAGCTTCCTCTACACAGATTCAACCCAAGGTAGCAGGCATGTGTGTCAGCTTAGCTTCCTCTACACAGATTCAACCCAAGGTAGCAGGCATGTGTGTCAGCTTAGCTTCCTCTACACAGATTCAACCCAAGGTAGCATGCATGTGTGTCAGCTTAGCTTCCTCTACACAGATTCAACCCAAGGTAGCATGCATGTGTGTCAGCTTAGCTTCCTCTACACAGATTCAACCCAAGGTAGCAGGCATGTGTGTCAGCTTAGCTTCCTCTACACAGATTCAACCCAAGGTAGCATGCATGTGTGTCAGCTTAGCTTCCTCTACACAGATTCAACCCAAGGTAGCATGCATGTGTGTCAGCTTAGCTTCCTCTACACAGATTCAACCCAAGGTAGCAGGCATGTGTGTCAGCTTAGCTTCCTCTACACAGATTCAACCCAAGGTAGCATGCATGTGTGTCAGCTTAGCTTCCTCTACACAGATTCAACCCAAGGTAGCATGCATGTGTGTCAGCTTAGCTTCCTCTACACAGATTCAACCCAAGGTAGCAGGCATGTGTGTCAGCTTAGCTTCCTCTACACAGATTCAACCCAAGGTAGCATGCATGTGTGTCAGCTTAGCTTCCTCTACACAGATTCAACCCAAGGTAGCAGGCATGTGTGTCAGCTTAGCTTCCTCTACACAGATTCAACCCAAGGTAGCAGGCATGTGTGTCAGCCTTAGCTTCCTCTACACAGATTCAACCCAAGGTAGCAGGCATGTGTGTCAGCTTAGCTTCCTCTACACAGATTCAACCCAAGGTAGCAGGCATGTGTGTCAGCTTAGCTTCCTCTACACAGATTCAACCCAAGGTAGCAGGCATGTGTGTCAGCTTAGCTTCCTCTACACAGATTCAACCCAAGGTAGCAGGCATGTGTGTCAGCTTAGCTTCCTCTACACAGATTCAACCCAAGGTAGCAGGCATGTGTGTCAGCTTAGCTTCCTCTACACAGATTCAACCCAAGGTAGCAGGCATGTGTGTCAGCTTAGCTTCCTCTACACAGATTCAACCCAAGTAGCATGCATGTGTGTCAGCTTAGCTTCCTCTACACAGATTCAACCCAAGGTAGCAGGCATGTGTGTCAGCTTAGCTTCCTCTACACAGATTCAACCCAAGGTAGCATGCATGTGTGTCAGCTTAGCTTCCTCTACACAGATTCAACCCAAGGTAGCAGGCATGTGTGTCAGCTTAGCTTCCTCTACACAGATTCAACCCAAGGTAGCAGGCATGTGTGTCAGCTTAGCTTCCTCTACACAGATTCAACCCAAGGTAGCAGGCATGTGTGTCAGCTTAGCTTCCTCTACACAGATTCAACCCAAGGTAGCAGGCATGTGTGTCAGCTTAGCTTCCTCTACACAGATTCAACCCAAGGTAGCAGGCATGTGTGTCAGCTTAGCTTCCTCTACACAGATTCAACCCAAGGTAGCAGGCATGTGTGTCAGCTTAGCTTCCTCTACACAGATTCAACCCAAGGTAGCAGGCATGTGTGTCAGCTTAGCTTCCTCTACACAGATTCAACCCAAGGTAGCATGCATGTGTGTCAGCTTAGCTTCCTCTACACAGATTCAACCCAAGGTAGCAGGCATGTGTGTCAGCTTAGCTTCCTCTACACAGATTCAACCCAAGGTAGCAGGCATGTGTGTCAGCTTAGCTTCCTCTACACAGATTCAACCCAAGGTAGCAGGCATGTGTGTCAGCTTAGCTTCCTCTACACAGATTCAACCCAAGTTAGCATGCATGTGTGTCAGCTTAGCTTTCTCTACACAGATTCAACCCAAGGTAGCATGCATGTGTGTCAGCTTAGCTTCCTCTACACAGATTCAACCCAAGGTAGCAGGCATGTGTGTCAGCTTAGCTTCCTCTACACAGATTCAACCCAAGGTAGCATGCATGTGTGTCAGCTTAGCTTCCTCTACACAGATTCAACCCAAGGTAGCATGCATGTGTGTCAGCTTAGCTTCCTCTACACAGATTCAACCCAAGGTAGCAGGCATGTGTGTCAGCTTAGCTTCCTCTACACAGATTCAACCCAAGGTAGCAGGCATGTGTGTCAGCTTAGCTTCCTCTACACAGATTCAACCCAAGGTAGCAGGCATGTGTGTCAGCTTAGCTTCCTCTACACAGATTCAACCCAAGGTAGCAGGCATGTGTGTCAGCTTAGCTTCCTCTACACAGATTCAACCCAAGGTAGCAGGCATGTGTGTCAGCTTAGCTTCCTCTACACAGATTCAACCCAAGGTAGCAGGCATGTGTGTCAGCTTAGCTTCCTCTACACAGATTCAACCCAAGGTAGCAGGCATGTGTGTCAGCTTAGCTTCCTCTACACAGATTCAACCCAAGGTAGCAGGCATGATCTACCCACGGGTAGGTTTTCTGGCATTAGACATATGGTGCTAAACCGGCACTTGGTGGCTGATGTGGCCTGTATCATACTGGCTACCTTAACTTCCCAAGACATTTCCTGGTGTTGATTTTAGGCTGGGTCAATTTTACACATCCAGCCCCATGTGGATTTGAACTGTTGACTTCCAGGCCAGTAGGCAAGTGTCTAGCCACTGAACCACTGCAGAACTGAAACAAGGGACAAAGGTGATTTGCTAAATTAGATGTGGACAGTCGAAGATTGTTTAGGCATGTTATGAGGAGAAATAAACTTGAAAACTTAGTGACAACTGGCAAAATTGAACAAAAGAAAAAAAAAGAACAAGTGGAAGGCAAAGAGATGAATACCTGGATGGTTTGGCTTCATAGCACAATTGTAACAAGAAGACAGACTTGATCCAAGACTGGTGATCATATTAGATGGCAAATCAATCGTGTGAAATGGCAAACCAACCAATCATGGAGATGGTAAACCAATTGTGTGAGAAGGAAAACCAATCATGTGAGATGGTAAACCAATCGTGTGAGATGGCTAACCAACCAATCATGAAGATGGTAAAACAATTGTGTGAGAAGGAAAACCAATCGTGTAAGATGGCAAACCAACTGTGTGAAATGGCAAACCAACCAATCATGAAGATGGTAAACCAATTGTGTGAGAAGGAAAACCAATCTTGTGAGATGGCAAACCAACCAATCATGTGAGATGGCAAACCAGTTATGTGCGATGGAAAACCAATCATGTGAGATGGAAAACCAATCATGTGAGATGGCAAACCAACCAATCATAAAGATGGTAAACCAATTGTGTGAGAAGGAAAACCAATCATGTGAGATGGCAAACCAATCGTGTGAGATGGCAAACCAACCAATCATGAAGATGGTAAACCAATTGTGTGAGAAGGAAAACCAATCATGTGAGATGGCAAACCAACCAATCATGTGAGATGGCAAACCAGTCATGTGCGATGGAAAACCAATCATGTGAGATGGAAAACCAATCATGTGAGATGGCAAACCAATCATGTGAGATGGCAAACTAATCATGTGAGATGGCAAACCAATCGTGTGAGATGGCAAACCAACCAATCATGAAGATGGAAACCAATTGTGTGAGAAGGAAAACCAATCATGTGAGATGGCAAACCAACCAATCATGTGAGATGGCAAACCAGTCATGTGAGATGGAAAACCAATCGTGTGTGATGAGTAACCAATTGTGAGAAATGGCAAACCAATCGTGTGAGATGGCAAGCCAATCGTGTGAGACGGTGAATCATGACCACCCACACAGCACATCATGATGATGATGATGATATATACATACCCTTCAATATAAGAAATCTTCTAAAACTGCATTCTTAATACAAAGGTTAAAATATGAATACTTCCACTTATAACTAAACTGTGATTTTAGTTAAGTGAAAAATGAGCACTTACTCAAATGAGCAGCTCGAGCAGAACTGCGAGGTGTAGCAATGTCTGAGCCAACATCCTGCAGGGCACACTGAATCTGAGCAAATAAAATTATATTGTATAAAATGGCCTTGAACTGTAATGTGTGCTGTTGAACAAGTAGTTGCACAATGTATTGTATCTTGTTCTGAAGTGCAGAATAATCATTTGGTCTGGTCTGTGCATAACGTGGTAGTCGTCTTGAGCTGGTGTTGGTGGCTTTGTGATTGATTTGATCATTGGTTTCTTGTGGTGGTATGTAACAGGCACATCAGTTGTTCTATTGTTCCATTTGGCCATATTAAACAACATAGTAGCTTAGTAAGAGCAGGCATGGTTTCTGGAAGACATGGCAAGGGCTGGCCAGCATGAAGGTGGACAGAGGACATTAAGGACATTGACAATGCAACATTGTCCGACTAGTCCCCATTGGTGGTTGGTGATTCTGTGATATCATGTTAGTCCTATTGTGTTAAAGTTAGTTGAAGATTCTTGACAGGACGTCGCAGTCAATTCTAGCATTTTTTGGCTGTTTGTTATTTCTGGGCAAGTTTACGTTCAGTAGTCTGCCACTCCTTTCTGAGTGACCAGCACTCATATCTTTGTTTGGGAAACCAACGCAAGGCGGTCTGCTTCCAAATCGCCCACCTATTTCTGATCCATACAGCAATAGTGATTTGACGTTAAAGATTCTAAGCCTTGTTCAGCAACAGGTCTAGGAACGAAGCTCTGACAAGCGGACAGTTAGAGCATTGCTGCGCTAATCCGGCAGCTTCTGCAGCTTGTCTTTTTCCAGACATGTTGGTGTTACCTTTCCTCAGGAGTAAACTAGGCAGGCCGAGAGAGGGATCCTGCTGCATGAACAACACATGATCTCTACAATTCAGGCCAGGCTTTGTGCTATGGAGAGGTATAACTCCATTTTACAAACTATCATCTGTCCAGACAGCAAGGTGCCAGTGTGTGGTACAAATTTTAATTTTCTTTTGTCTTCCACAAATTTCCTAGAGCTATGAAATCATCTTGTCATCTGCATTCCTAAAGTCTTATTTATTATCTACACTTTAATATCAATTTATATCCTTGTTATAGAAAAGAAAACTCTTACCAAACCATATTTTGTTACCATAAAAATGTTTTCTGTTCAATATGTCAAATATTTGGTATAAAAATTTGCTACTAATTGTCTATACCAAAATATAACACTTGCCAGTTGTAATCTCTCCTCCAGGGGGTGTCCTGCCTCTTTACAGTATTCAGCAGCCAAACTGAAATATTAGCATATAGCAAATTGGCATTTGAAGAGTTTTCATGGAAAATAAACTCATGGAAAAAACAAGTGAACATTAACAGCCTGGTCTGCTGTGCATGACATTTAATTTTAGGTTGCATTTCTTTGCACCAGGACAAGGCTTGTACCCTCCCAGAAGGAGGACTTTACCCAAGCCATTGGCACAATTTGGGGTGTCAGTTTGGTGTGGGGTGTCAGTTTGGTGTGGGGTGTCAGTTTGGTGTGGGGTGTCAGTTTGGTGTGGGGTGTCAGTTTGGTGTGGGGTGTCAGTTTGGTGTGGGGTGTCAGTTTGGTGTGGGGTGTCAGTTTGGTGAGCGCTGTTCAACAAGAAGCTGTTAGTGCCATCTACTGTCATATGGTAGCTCAGTCATATCTGATGAAGACCTGACTAACAACATCAAGGGTACACTAAACAAACACAGACATGATGCATGCAACTAAGGCATTCATTGAATGAATTAACTTTATTGTGTTTTTACTTGCTCATTGTGTTCTCATTAGTCTTCTATAAAACTATATCTCTGTAGCTTCTACATAATTCCTCACTAATGTGCTGATTGTCCATGACAGGCTTCCATATGCAGGATTGACTCTTAAGAACTCTCATTGTCACCTTGACTGACAAAGATATATTGCAAAGAAAATCATTTTGTGAAATGTTACTTTTACTTGGACTATTCTAAAGTTAACTTCTTTAATACATCTTCCATCTGCTGTTATCAAAGTGCCCAAATACTTGAACACACTGATTTGCTTCAGCCTCGTTCCATTGAGGAAGACATTTATTCTTTGTAATTCTCCATAGAATAAAACAGCTAAATTTCAACATGTTCAAATCACAGACATGTTAACAAACCCAATAGCAGATGAAAGCTCATCAGTTGTGCCCAGGGCTTCAAAAACTGGGTCATCTTTGGGTCTTCTGACTCCTGTAAATGTCATGCTTGTACCTGGTAAGTAAGAAAGGACAAATGAGAAAAGATGAGTAAGAGAGGACAACTATGAAAAGAGGAGTAAGAAAAGACAACTAAGAAAGAAAAGTAAGAAGGACAACTAAGAAAAGAAGAATAAGAAGAACAACTATGAAAAGATTAGTATGAAAACACAATTATAAACAGATTAATAAGAAAGGACAACTATGAAAACATGAGTAAGAAAACACAACTATGAAAAGCTGAGTAAGAAGACAAATAAGAAAATATGAGTAAGAAAAAACAACTAAGAAAGAAGAGTAAGAAGGACAACTAAGAAAAGATGAGTAAGAAAATACAATTAAGAAAAGATGAGTAAGAAAATACAATTAAGAAAAGATGAGTAAGAAAATACAATTAAGAAAAAATGAGTAAGAAAAGACAACTAAGAAAGAAGAGTAAGAAGGACATAAAGAAAAGCTCTTATCCATTTGGCCACATATTCTCAAAGTCACTGGTCACTTGATAAGTAGCTAAGCATTGTATCTGTGCATGTATTGCTAGTAAAGTCTTTGGGATACATTTTTCTCTGTTTTCCTCTGTCTCCCTTGCCTGAAAAGAGAAAGCCTGAAGATAATGTAACAACTGTACAGATTTATGAGAAATGAGATGAAGGAAAACAACAACCAAAGATTCTTGACAGCATTTCATGACATGGAAAAATGTCAGCACATAAATAGATACATTCCGTTGAAGATCACGAAACGTGGACAAGCAAGATCATTGATAGCTGTGGCATGGCACATGATGATGATGAATTTACTGTACTAGGAATGGGTTTGAAAATTACAAGGCATAATCAACATTTGACAAATAAAATATTCCAGACTCATACAAATACCAGTCTAGAGGGAAAGGAGGAAAGACAAGTAAGCATCCGAAGAAGGGATAACATGAATATTTAATTTTCCAGGCCAAACAAGCACTCATATATTTATTATTACCTTTGTCACCTGTTCTTGTGTATATCTTTTTGTAGTGTCTCACTGGACATACTGTCAGCCTGGTCAAGAGATTTCAGAAACAAATCTGGTTAGCAAACTAACTATATTAGTGTTGTTGTTTTTTTTTGTGTTTTTTTTTTTTTTGGGGGGGGGGGGGGGGAGGGGGGGGGGGTCACTTGATTTGAATGTAAGCGTAGACCATACACTTGCTAATACTTCTAGTGCACTGGACTGATCTGTGCGTGTAGATTAGCTTTTCCTATTACCAGTGTCCCTTGCCATTAGGTGAACCCACTCCGACTTCTGAGGTTCATGTACGAGGGTAAGTTAATAAGTAAGTCACAAATGCTGTAGAAAAATAACTGACTATGATAACAACTTGAAACCAGTTTATTTTTATACATACATTGTCCCTTTATTTCTTAACAATTTCCACCAACATTGATGAACTTATCCCATCGTTTTATCAGTCCTCCCAAACCGGCCGCATAGGACTGTGTGCTCTGTCTTCTAAACCAAGTTTTCACTTCACATTCAACTTCGGCATCACTCGAGAAATGTCTCCCGCCAAGGTGGGTTTTCAGTGGACTTAGCCCCTAGCGATTTCCCGTAAAGCGGTGCATAGTTGGGTAGAAAAAGTTATGAGGGCGAGTCAATAAGTAAGTCGCACAGTTCTGTGGGATGGCAGGTAAATTAAAACAAAGCACGTAGTCCTATGCAGCTGGTTTTGGAGAACTGATAAAACGATGGGATAAAGTGCATCAATGTTGGTGGAAATTATGTTGAGAAATAAAGGGACAATGTATGTATAAAAATAAACTCGTTTAAAGTTATCATGGTTAGTTATTTTTCTACAGCCATTTGTGACTTACTTATCAACTTACCCTCGCAATTTGGGGGGGGGGGGGGGGGGTGAGAGAAAAGGTCAGGGACAGAGAGATAGAAAAAGAGAGAGCAAGAGTGTGTAAGAAGTGAGAGTGTGTATGTCAGAGACAGACAGTGTGTACATGAAACGCCACAGAGATTATCAATCACTGATAATGAATAACCCTTTACTGGGCAAAACACCCGGGAACGTTTTTACCCCGAAACGGGCAAACCGTCTGAAAGCATCTGTGACTATTATACATTGTAAAATCTCAATCTCGCGGCTTTCTGAGACTCCCGACTGTCTACTTTCGGTTTTGCCGATAGCTTGACAACGTGGCCGCCATTTGCAAGCGTGTACTTTGAATTTGAATGGATTTTTAAAATAGTTTTCGGGAGTTTTACGCTTTGTATTTCAAAATGGATTTTGACGATTCTTCAAGTGATAGTGGAGATTTCACTGGGTTCAATTTAAGAGACACTGAAGGGAACAAAGTTTACTATTAATCGGAGCTAGATATCAGTGATCAGCGTTACTTTGCGTTAGCAGTCTTGAGTCGGACTTTAAAGAAAGTGATTCTGATTCTGAAAATGTGTTTGTAAATTGCCATATAAATGACTGACAATCACAAACAATATGTTGTATTTTGTAAATATTTGTGTTAATGTGTGAATTACAGGGAACATTCACGTGAGTAAAATAATCGGCATGCTTTTTACTTCAATTTGTTTTTTATTTAAGTAAAATCCATTGACATTTTATTATAATGTGATGATTTTAGTCAGTAAAATCTAATGTAACCCGAAATTTTACGGAACCTCAAAATTCTTCTTGCCCGTTCAGAGCTAAAAAATAGACAAACGTCTGCCCTGTAAAGGGATAATTAAGTTTCCTTGTATTTCCCCTACACAAATCTGAGAAGAAGCTCCGGTCGCCTCCTCCCCGATGTCACACAGGATAAACTAAACTTGCAATGAATTGAATATATATTGATCGAAAATTCACACTACACTGAACTGAAATCAATAATTCAGAATAATCTATGAGTGTCGACTGACCCACCTAGCACAGCCTGCTTCATAAAAATGTTTGGCGAGAAATAAAACTGCACAATTACGTTTGACAGCGTTCATCATCATGTTGCATATTGTGATTGTGATTGTTGCTGTCGTCGACTCCAAGTTCTTGTTGGTGTCTGCTCCTGTCAGGGGAGGCCACTCTGGGTATGTTACTCCCATCTTCCTCTTGTTCTTATTTCACATTTAGACTTCAATATGAAAACAAAAGGTCGTTTAAAACTTAAAAGTCGACAGGGTCGACTATATTGCACCGGGTTTTTATCCCATATGGCTCAGTCTCTTTCCGCAGCGAACTGCCGAAAGCGTTGCACAAAACATGAACTCCGTAGCTCGTGAACCGAAGGATGCGGCCCGGAATCGAACCACAACTTAACTTTCGGAGCCTGAGTCAGACGGCTTGACCACTTCGCCACGGAGACTCCCAGATACTTCGATATGAATAGATGCACACAGTCGAATAGAGACTCTGGAGATGTGGATATACTGTATATCCAGAAGAATATGTCGTATTTCATGGAAACAAAAACGATCAAAATACAGAAATTATAGTATAGACAAACTGAGAATGACAAGACAGTTGATGAAAGAAATAAAACAAGTTTCTAAGTCAAATGTGAACAGTGAAATATTTCAGCTACGTTAACAGACATTTACATATATGTTGCTTATCCCTTACAGGACTTTGCAGTCAACACCAGCATTTTTCAGCTGCTGTTGATGTACGAACTAGGCAAGTTTTACGTTCAGTAGTTTGTAACAGACCATTACACTCTTATAAAAACCATACTGGTGGCCAAGGTTGAAGGCAAGTGAGCAAGAGATAGACAACGATACAAGTGAGAAGATAACACCAAGAGATGGACTCACAGAGGTCTGACAGAATGTAGAATCAAGGCGAGAGACTGACAGGGTTGGAAGTCTATAGCAGCTAACCTTTATTGTGGAGACGGCACGTAATTGATTGATTGACGAAGACATCTTTTTGAGAAGGGATAACTATAACTTTAAATGTTTATATTGTCTAGTGTGTTCTCTAGTCTCTCCTTCTTTATTATACTTCTATGAGCGCCAACGTATATAAAGGCAGACTGTCTTGGAGCTGTGCCCGGCATGTCTTCAATATAACATTACTTTGCTGTCTGTCACCGATAATCTCCGATACCAATAGTACCAGTAACAGTCTGATTATATGCTCGTCTGACCTTTCCTCGGAGACCTGAGTGTTCCTGCAGTACCATTATTTCCAAGTCATGATGATCTGTCTGTTGTTCTGCACTAAACACACAATTTCAAATGGCCCCTACATGTTTGCCTTACATACACCTATACCCTACCAGGGGTGCAAACCCAGCCAATCTGTCCGCCTGTTAGTTTCTCACCATACCAGCATGTCCTGGGGAAAAAAAATCCAACGGATGCTCTCTATTTTGAATATTTCTGAACTTAAGCCTGCCACTCTACCAGAGTCATGCCGTCTGCCGACCAGAAGAACACCGTGTCCTCTTCTGCGACTATTTTAGCCACGTGCATGTCGGTTTTTGTTTTTTTTTGGTGACGTCAATTTCCTCTGCGTCTCTGTCTTTTTGGCCTGCTGTAGGATTATATGCAGAAGCCTCTAATTTTTCTTCGTTGATTTATAATGCTACTCCATTGTCCATCTTCAGCTCGGGCATGGTGCAAGCTCGTTTACCACCGTTTATGCTCTGGTGGAGCCATCAGAATTTTGTAAGACATTTTTCATACCCTATTGCATTTCAGAACTTCTCCCAAATTGCGTCGTTGACTCCCTCACAGTTTGCTTGAAGTGTTCAGTGAGTTGGTCTTTTCTTAATTGCATGGCTTGTTTCTGCACATCTGAGAGCCTGTGAGACTTTCTTTATTGCTCCCATTCTTTGGTGGCACTTCGTTTTTCCATCCAGGTTTTTGTGACTACAAGTGTCCACCATGGCTGTTGTTGCACACCAGTCTTCTTCTTCAACTATATCTTACGTCCACTGTCTCGTAGAGGACCGATAACATTTGGTTGGCGTACGACGTACTGAAATGTGGCGATTTGCTTCTGAGGCCTTGTGCGAGAGGTTTACTAGTAGACTAGTATCGTGCTCGCTTCCGAAATGTCTGAGGACGCACCAAGGGTACAGTGTGCTCATCCTAGAGGGAAACTAGAGTGAAGTCAAGAGCGTTGTCGGTGGCTTTCTCTGTTTGGGATTCTTCCATCAAATACAATACTGGTTTCCCCTTGACTTTCGTAAGTTTCTGTGTAGTTTGATTTCAACAGTCTTTGCTTAAAAAGCAGACCCTACAAGCCAGCAGGTGTGGGAAGGTTGTATACGACGCCTTTTACCGCCGATGGCTATGTCACAGAGTTTTGGGATATCTCATTGAGATAGCTGCCCCATCAACTTCTTTGGTTCGCTTGAAATGTAGGCCTATTGCCTATATCTGTAATTATGTCTCTTGTATAAACTTTACTGTTATTTTAGTTTACTCAGTGGTCCTTAGCGTTTATCCTCTACTGTTGTTTCTCTGGGCCAGCAGATCTGCCTAGATACGTCATATTTTGGGCAGTCTTAGAGTATGTGATCTGCCATCTGCAGCACCAATCCACATGTGCTCATGACTTCCCCGCCGACCATTTTGCCAGCTCTCAAAGACCATCGCTTGTGTTGGTCCAAGATCGCTTACTCAACATGTTCACTCCCCCAACTAGTGCATGATCCTAGAATTGAGAGGTGGGGGAGAGGAGGTTGGTTTCTACCCTAGAATGAGTTAATTGCATGTTCTCTACAAATAATGCAATCAACCCCAGCATTTATTGGCTTTGTGATATACTAAGTAATTTTATGTTCAGTAGTTTGCCATTATTCCATTGTTGTTTGTCCATCAAGAATGATGATGGCCATTAATTTCATCCAGTGGGGTGGAAAGTATGGAGCCGTCAGTTCTAAGGTGGCTGATAAGGCCTATTTTGGCTCGAAATGTTCTTTGGCAATGTGGGCAAAGAATGCTTGACCATCCAGGAGGAGGATCTCCTGCAAAGGTTTTTCTATTCTGTCTTTTCTTCACAGCTCTTGCAGTCCTGGTTGCCTCACAAGTGACAGTACCCTTGCGTAATGATGTACGCCACGAATTTCGGTCTTTGGCAGCAGTCTCCCAGGTGTCATGATGAATTCCAAAAGCTTTTAGTGAGATTTTCCTAGTGTCTTTAAAGCGTTTCCTCTGGCGTCCTTGGGAGCGCTTACCACAACGCAACTCGCCATTTAAAAAAAATCGTTTAGGGAGACTGTGATCTGGCATGCGAGTTAAGTGATCAGCCCAGCGAATCTGATTCTTCATTAGTAGAATGTGGATACTGGGCATGGACGCTCTTTCTAGGACTTCAGTGTCTGGGATCTTGTCTTGCTATTTAATCTTCAATAGCAGTAGTAGTAGCATCCTGAGGCAGATTGTGTGGAAGTGGCTTAATTTCCTAGCGTTAGTTAGTTAGTTAGTTAGTTAGTCGCAGTTCCAACTTCACGGCAACGGGTCGTCTCCATATTGCTCCGTTCCTGTGCCAGTGAATATCACAAAATGCTCCTCACTGCCCCATGTGAACAATGGAATAGACAGGAGTGTCGGCAAACCAACAGCCCGCACAGGTACACTCTGCATAATGCCGCCGCCGGAATGCCAACACAAAAGTCCTCCACGAAAAATACAGTTCATCGTCGATGAAAACGGCAGTCACCAGAAAGACTTCATTGACCGGGGTTTTATCCCATATGGCTCGGTCTCTTTCTGCAGGGCGACCTACAGAAATCGCCGCACAAAGCACGAACTCCGTAGCTACAGCGACGACTCCCAGAAGTCTCCTGAAAAATGCACTCGTTAACCGAAAAGGCAAACAAGTCAATCGTTCCGAACATGCAGTTCACGTGAAATTCACAGCTCAGTGTCGCGCCACGCACTCACACAGTAGCAGGGTGACGGAACCATAGCCTCCTTAATCGCCTCTTACGACATGCATGGTAGGCAACAGTGTTAATATAATATTCTAGTATTCTTTGCTCCCCCGTATGGGCCCCGGCAACACACGGGCGTGTGTTCGCTTGAAATTTCCTAGCGTGTCGCTGATAAACAGTCCAGGTTTCTCAAGCATATAGCAGTGTGGATAATACAACTGCTTTGTAGACTTTTAGCTTTGTTTGCAGGCTTATTCTGTTTCTGTACGTCTCATTACTCCATTAGTCTCTGAACAGCCGACGCCCATCATGCCATGGGAATCGCAGTAACGGTTCCAGGGGAAGGGAGACTACTACGGCAGTTATCTGACTACTTCCGGGTCATACAGTGAATGCTGTCTCTTGTTTGTGCAACCTGTGCCTCCTAAATGTGAGTTAATAAACTAGATTAACGCAGACTCCGCGACTACTTTATCTACGGCTTTAATTAAATTAATGTGCTAGATGTTCATGTTTCTTGTAATACTGTCGTTGACCACACATTTATTTACACAACCTGATGTTTACAATTATAATAATATTTATTATTTATTGTATATAATATTAATAATATTAACATAATAATAGCAATTTTGGTCAATATTTAAAAATTGGGTTTTTACTTATGAAATCATACCAGTTACATAGAGCCTGACGAGACGAATCCAACGGTATCTCAACGAAGACTGTACGTTGATTTTAAGCGGAGTTATGAATTATATGGTGACGTAATTTAATACCAGGAAGTCCAATGAAGAATTAACTGATAAGTCAGGATTTATCGCGGCCCTAAGATTGGAAACTTGAGAAATTCTGCCTTCCATTACTGTGGCTTGTTTATTTGTAAACGGACAACGTTGTGCCATATATCATTGCGTCCGGGGCGGCGAGGCCTAACTTGACGTATTATTTTTTTTTTTTTATAGGATGTGCCCTGACCTAATTAACAATTTAAAATGGCCGCCAACTGTTTATTATTTGCCTTCTATTAACGTGGCTTGTTTATTTTTAAACGGACAACATTGTGCCATATATCATTGCGTCCGGGGCGGCGAGGCCTAACTTGACGTATTATTTATTTTTTTTTATAGGATGTGCCTTGACCTAATTAACAATTTAAAATGGCCGCCAACTGTTTATTATTTGCCTTCTATTAACGTGGCTTGTTTATTTTTAAACGGACAACATTGTGCCATATATCATTGCGTCCGGGGCGGCGAGGCCTAACTTGACGTATTATTTTTTTTTTTTATAGGATGTGCCTTGACCTAATTAACAATTTAAAATGGCCGCCAACTGTTTATTATTTGCCTTCTATTACCATGGCTTGATTATTTTTAAACGGACAACGTTGTGCCATATATCATTGCGTCCGGGGCTGCGAGGCCTACCTTGACATATGTTTTATTTTTCGATAGGATTTGCTGTGACCTAATTAATAATTTAAAATGGCCGCCCTTGTTATTTGTAAACGGACAATGTTGCGCCATATATCATTGCGTCCGGGGCGGCGAGGCCTAACTTGACGTATTATTTATTTTTTTTTAGGATGTGCCCTGACCTAATTAACAGTGTAGTCACTGGAGGGTCTTCTCCGTGATTATTTATTGTATTTTGTGTAGGCATTTGTTTTTTGTTATTCTTTTATTTAAGCTTCATTACTCTGTGTAATTTTATATTTTTTATATTTTCAGATTTCTGCAGTATGTACCTGACGAGATGCAGCGAAATATGCCAGGCAATAAATCGTGCAATCTATTGTTTGTGTCTTCGTTATTCAAATATATAGAAAATCACCACAGGAAGGTGTCCATCTGAATTGTTTTATCAAATTGACACAGGCTGTGGCAAAGGTGTGACAGGCAGAATCTTGAATGTCACAGGAAATGGTTCAAGAAAGAGTGTTTACAAAATACCAGCCAGGGTACACAACCTGTATTTTGGTAATAAGTTAGGTAATATGGATGTAAATTCTCGTGTGGTCTTGAAGATGTATTTTTTATTACCATTTGATTTTGAGATTTGACTTGTTGAGTTTTCTTAATAGATAAATAATTTATTGTTAGTCCATAAAAGTGACTAACAATGGATAGGATATATGTAAAAATGATTTCTTTTGTTTCATCATGTATGTCATATTATTTTGAATAATGTCTTTCTTTAAATTGGTTGATTACCTTTATTTGATATGAGGGGAAAGAAAATTTGTCTTCAAAACGTTGGGGGGTATGATATCCTGTTTTGACTTCGTTTTGGTTGGCTCATGAATTATGATTTTAGTTGAATTGTCTTGTGTATTGAATAGTATTTACCCTTGTTTACAAATAAGTTGAAAATTGTTAAAAAAATTTTGTTCACAGTTATTGTTTTGTTTAGAATAAAGAGTAATAAGACGGGGCTTTATTTAAAACCCTTCGTTCAGAAAATAGTTAACAAGTGACTGAGGACTAGAAGAGAGACACATTCTCCTTATGAGTAATAAGTTGTAGTAAACATGAGTACCAAAAACTTTGGCCTTGTGCTGGTAAAAAGGCTCCTGCGCCAATCAGCGTTAATGTTTTAGGATAGGGAGGTTAATTACATAGTGGCTATGTTACATAGTGCAATGAGGATGATCTGTCGACTAACTAACTGTAGCTATTTTGGTCAATATTTAAAAATTGGGTTTAAAAATTGTGGTGATATTGACAGATGCAAAATCCGTAATAGAGGCGCTTCTGTCTGGGAAATTGCCAGTTCTGAGGACACTACTTTCTGAACTTAGCAGTCATCGTAAGATCACCATACAGTGGATACCATCCCACTGTGGAGTACCCGGGAACGACAGAGCTGATCGATTGGCTAAGGAAGGAGCACAAGAAGAACAACCAGATGTGCCTATTACATACCACCAAAAGAAAAGAATGATCAAATCAGTCAGAAGGCCACCAAACCTTACTCAAGACGACTACCACGTTATGGACAGACCAGAACAGGTCATTCTTCTGCGCCTCAGAACAGGACACAATAGGTTACGCAACCACATGTATGCAAAATTCAAGATTGGTGACTCAGTCATGTGCACATGTGGTTTGGCGTCGCAGACAGCAGAGCACATACTCCAGGATTGCCCAAACTACAACATATCCAGGCGAACCTTCTGGCCTAGAGAGACAACAGTGGAAGATAAACTCTATGGACCGCTGAATGAACTAAAAAAGACTGTTAGATTCATACAAGAGACAACATTGCAGTTATAAACATAATTTAGGCGAACGAAAGAAGAAGAAGAAGAAGAAGAAGAAGAAGAAGAAGAAGAAGAAGAAGAAAGAGTGTCACAAGTGATGGCCATTCTTTGGTTAATTGCTTTTTATGTTTCACTAATTATTTTAATATATTAAATTATTAGTAAGAGTACTTTCCTGTATTAGCATGCCTGGTTCGTTGGCATGAACGAGACTCATCACTTCTCTCAGGTGTATAACGCAGGTGTATAATATAATTTAGTATTAGGATCCAGAACACCAAAGACTGAGATTTGTGGAAAGCCATGAACGCCTACGCCAGCCGGCACTTGATGATGATTATTATTAGTATTTGCATATACAGAAAATATTTTAAAATGGGGTTTCTACTTATGATTTGGTAACAGGAAAGTAAAGGTAATATTCCTCTTTCGATAGAGTGTCGAGAGGAATGAGAGGATCAACTTCATTGCACCAGGTTTGCTCAGTTTCTTTCCACACAGCGGCCTGGCGAAAGCATCGTACAAAGCACAAGAGTCTCAGAGTCTCTGACAAAGATGCACTTGACTTATAAGACTTTTTCTTATGATGTGCTGTGACCTAATTGCTAGTTAAAAATAGCTGCATATTTATTATATTAATTAAATGTCATGTGAAATGTTCGTCATTAGTGAAAGAACAATTCATGAAAATGTATCATATTGTCTTAATGTACTAACTGCATTGCGACAGCTTTCTTTTGTTGACTAAATATTATAAACATTAATGTAAGTAACTAAGTTTGTGACTGCTGCACAAATTAAGCAGCAGTTAATTAATTATTAAGATATTAAATAATAAAAAAATTAAAATATTAAATATTAAAATAATTAACTGTTCACTAAAAATTGATTTCTACCTTCTGCTCTACAATTACAGCACACTGTTCTGTATCTAATAATTAATTAATAGTCAGCAATTAAAAATTAAATACTAACTTATTTAAAACATATAACTTATTTTACAGCACTGTATTTAAAATTAAATAATTAAGTGCTGCAAGAAAAAAAGTACTCCTTACTTAACACCTTACAAGTTTACAGACGGGTCTGAAAACTGGCTTTGAAAATTATTTTCAGACATGTAAAATGCTGAAATATTAATTATTATGCAAGTACACAGATACATTACTGCTACACATGACATTTGTATTCTGTTTAATGTTAGTACTTAAATTTTTTTTTTTTTTTTCGCTTTTCCATCCTGTTTCAGGATATTGCGGTCAACATCAGCATCTTTCAGCTGTATGTTGATTCCTAGGCTAGATTACGCTCATCAGCACGCCACGACTTTCTGAGCGACCGGCTCCATACTCTCATAAGTCACTTTTGCGATTCGAACCACTGCTAATTCTTGTCGCGTCACGTGACGAGAGTATTCGGGGTTAGCGGAGAAAGCTGCTAACCCCTCAGCCATGGAGCCGGCCGTACTTAAATTACCAGTTCTAATTGTAAATAAATACAGGTCCGCTATATAGTTTATTGTATCGGCGCCGCAATCGGAGTATGACGGCCGGCCGTGGCCATGTCACTAAATATTTTGTCCTGAACGTCTGCAAACACCTGGAATGCTGAAAATCTTCATATTTATGTAAAATTGAACGGGGAATTCAAATATGGAAGAAAATATGCTGGGAATGTTCAATTACATGAGTTATAAAACAAATTACCTTACTAATCGTGAAAAGAACCAAATATAATCCAAATAAATCGTTTTTTTTATATAATAACTTGGCGGTTAGCTAGCAAAACCACTTCTAAATATATGAGAATAACTTCCCCTTTGATCGTACCACACTGCTTTCGTTTTTTTTGTTCTTTTAGCAGTCCATGTCAAACCGGAAGTGATCGTTCGAGGACGCAGGAAAAAGTTCGCAAAATTACACAAAAAAAAGTGAAGAGCTAAAAAAAAGGGCGATAATTCTGAAATTGCTAATAATAACATAACACATATAATAATAGTAATAATATTAATAGTTGTATTTTGTAAATAGTTAAAATAGCGAGTCCCATCATCAATTTAATTTTGAGTATTTACAAATGAGAGCACCACAGTAGATAGGCCTTGAAATTCAAAATCTAATGGTACCTCAATGATGCCTGTATGTCACTTATAAGTGAAGATATTCACATCTTTGTGAAGGTGAGACGAGTTGCGATTTCTCATGCTATTCACCCGATAGTGGCACTATCCAGTGTGTCCGATTAACTTCACCAGCGGGTGTGCGTGTGTGAGCGGGCGAGATTGTCTCAAACGGTCATATGAAAACTGACTTCAGAAATATGTTCCGTCATGTTAAATGACTACAAAATAGTACAAGTATACAAATAAATTATTAATAATCTTTAAACTTGTGTTCTATTTAACTTTAGTAGGTCAAATCGCACGTTTTGTGTGTTGAAAGTGTAGCGCAATCGATATGCGGCGGCCGTCATGACCTGTGGATTTCCAATTCACAAAGTCACATCTTCGCAGAAAATCTGTTTTTCAACCACAATTCGAGCAAGTTTAGCGATGAAACTATGCTGATTCAGGGCAATATTTTATATGGCAATTAAAATTCACATTAAACAAAGACATCTATTGGATTCATCGATTCTGATACGGCGCGATTATTCTGCTGCCTCTGTGGTATGCTCCCCGGCAGTCGGCAGCTTGCACAGATCCATAGAGCACACTTTATTCACAAACTTCCAGTTTCTTAGTTCTATATAATATTTTAGTTCGTAATTTTTAATAGTTTCTATTATATCACCTAATAATTTTGTGAAAAAAAAAAAAAAAAAAACCCAGCCGGGAAGAGAACCCCGGTCTCCCGCGCCTCTCGTGTGACAGGTGAACTGCTTATGACTCCGCTAACGAGAACACAATGAATTTTCCACAAAGATTTTTATATAGACAAGCCGCCGTTTTGGGTTTCATGAGCGTAACACATTTACGCCTGTATTTCAACCACAATTAAAGCAAGTTAGCGATTAAACTTTCCAAATTTCTGAAAAATCTGATGCAGAATTCGAAAAACCATCTACATTTGATGGTTTTCTATTGAAAGCGCCAGAAAAAAATTATTTACGGTTCAGCTTGCCGTTTTCATTTTTCTCCGCGCACGAGGTTGGGTTTCAACCAACACGGGTCATAGACGGATTATGAAAACTGACTTCAAAAATATGTTCCGTCATGTTAAATGATTAAAAGATAGTACAAGTATACAAATAAATTATTAATAATCTTTAAACTTGTGTTCTCTTTAACTTTAGTAGGTCAAATTGCACGTTTTGTGTGTTGAAAAGTGAAAGCGTAACATGCCACTTCGATCGATTCGCGCAGTCGCCATAGCGCATGCCACGCGTGTCTCCATTCACAAAGACACGCTTCGCCGAAAATGTTGTTTTCATACACATGCTCAGCGATTACAGCGATGAAACTTTCCAGATAAATCTAAAATTGTATGCAGAATTCAAAACTACATATATAATTGAGGTAGTTCTAATTTAAGCGCCAGAATAGTATTACGAAGTGCACATGCCCATCCGATCAATATGAAAACACATCTTCGCAGAAAATGTTGTTTTCATACACATGTTCAGCGATTACAGCGATGAAACTTTCCACATATATTTAAAATATTATGTAGAATTCAAAAATGCATATATAATTGAGGTAGTTCTAATTTAAGTGCCAAAAAATAATTAATTACGGTAAGTATGAAATATATTCTTATTTATATAAAAGGTCATGATGATTTCAACCAATCGCTGTGCACGGAATATTAGGCATACCTTTCCTGGAAAACCCCGGATGACGTGTGTTCTTGTCACGTGAGATTTGAATGAATGAATGACGTCGAAAGAATGCATGGTCTGAACTAGAGCGAACTGGGAGACACGGTGAATCATGGCGTTATGATTCCGTATATGATTTCTGTTTTCATTTCCGGTCGCGGCACGATGGAACTTTATTTTATTTTATTTTAATTTTTATTTTGATATGATAACTTTACTTTACTTTAATCTTATTTATTTATATTTATAATTAATTTTACAACAATTGCACCATCGAAGTGGCTATTCAACTGATTCAGGACAAGGACTAAGCACAAGTGATGATGGTTTCATATGGTTTCTGGACTTTTTCAGATTCTTCAATCTGTAGAGACAACAAATCAAAATACTGTAGTGATCAGTGGTTACTTCCTTAACTTTGACACTGTTTGAATCATTTTTAAATTTGTTAAAATTGGTTGAAATCTTAAGTTTTTTAAACTTTGAATGCCTGGTGCTTACTTATCTTTCAGTTTCTGACATTTTGAAACTTTTAAAAATTTTTTTAATTTGTTAAACTTTTTTTTAATTTGTTAAAATTGGTTGAAATCTTAAGTTTTTTACACTTTGAACGCATGGCGCTTACTTATCTTTCAGTTTCTGACATTTTGAAACTTTTTAAAAAATTTAAAATTTTTTAAACTTTTTAAAATGTGTTAAAATTGGTTGAAATCTTAAGTTTTTTGAACTTTGAACACGTGGTGCTTGCTTAACTTTCAGTTTCTCACATTTTGAAACTTTTAAAAATTTTTTAAATTTTTTAAACTTTTTAAAATTTGTTAAAATTGGTTGATATCTTAAGTTTTTTAAACTTTAAACGCATGGCACTTGCTTAACTTTCAGTTTCTGACATTTTGAAACTTTTTAAACTTTTAAAAATTTTTTTAACTTTTTTAAATTTGTTAAAATTGGTTTAAATCTTAAGTTTTTTTAAACTTTGGACGCCTGGTGCTTGCTTAACTTTCAGTTTCTGACATTTTGAAACTTTTGAAAATTTTTTTAACTTTTTAAAATATTTTTAAATTTTTAAAATTCTTTGACATGTGTATTTATCTTAGCACGGATCTAGAAGATACACATAATAATTACACTAAGGTACCTGCAGTATTATTTTATCACAAGGAAATACAATAGAACAAACACGGGAATATTCTTGAACAGTTGAAACTGACCACTTATTCGAGAGAATAAGAATCGACATGATGAAAAACAAAGGCAAAAGAGCAAGATAAAAAACTGTCCATTGCCACTAGAGTATTGAAGTACTACATAGAAGGAAAAATAATAATAATAAGATCAGACAAGAAGCAAACCTGCGCAGAGAAAATATACAGTCACAACAAGTAGCTCACTTGAGGCTTGAGACTTTGCAGAATGAAATATCACGGCAGCCCCCTTAGTATTTATACAACTTTCATGCCACGTCAGCAGTTTGCTGGTTACTTGTTTAGACAATAACAGGTCACCTTGCTAAAGGAAACAGGAAACAAACCAGAGATCACTTTGAGTGTTAATAAAAGTGATATTGTTCCCTAAGCTGAGTCACCTTGCTACAGGAAACAACGCAGGGGACATTCTCAGTATTAACTACAATTGCTATTGTCCCCTAATCCGGCTTAAATAACACGCACCCGGGACACTGAATAGGGATTTAACCTGGTCCAAACTACTGACCGTACAAAGATCGATCATGTAGAATTTACGTGCGTCATTACACGTATCATGCGTTGCCCTTGTAGCAGGCTGTGGCGACAAGGTTGACCTGTAATCCGTGATCACCATAGCGTAAAAAGATTAGGAGACGGTTTCTTCTTCTTCTTCGTTCATCCGGATTTTTTTTTTCGGACGTGATTGCGTTGTGCCTGTTTACAGCAGAGCTGCGTTCTTGCGCTGTTAGGCCGACACATCCGACTTCTGCGGGCATTTGTTGACCGGGTTAACCTTCCCAGGGAGGAGACGGTTTTAATATATGGTATGTTAGGAAAAACAACCGACAGTTTGTAGAACGGCTAATGGTCGTATTTTTCACATATGTTATTGGATTCGAACACCGACCGCCAGCGCACCATGTACCCGCGCACGCACGGGCACACCCGGTCCCACCGTCCGCCACTCGATCACCGGCTTTTACAGGGATGTAATAAGACCAAAAATGAGTTATACCCCTTTGACTCCCCATTGAGAATGGGGAGTCAATTTTGACCGGATTGTGTGACGTCACATAGAGGTTATATAAAGAAATATTCCGGATTGAATCCGGATTTGGGGCCCATTATGCGCATACTATACTACTGTAGTCTTTTTTTATTTTATTTTTTGTGGGGGAGGGGATTCAATTTTAGACTGCATAAAAAAAAAAAAAAATTTTATTTGGATAGCACGCTATTTCAAAGTGCTTTCCTCCTTACAAAACATAAAACATGGATAGAGCATCTAGGAAACATCCAGATAGGAAAATGACTGCCGATTCCATCAGAGATGAATTGGGTGTTTTGTGGGGGACTGGTGTGCTGACATTCTGGCGGCGGCATTATGCACAGTGTATCTGTGCGGGCTGTTGTTTGTCGAGACTCCTGTCTTTTCCACTTTTCACATTGGGCAGTGGGGAGTGTTTTGTGTGATATTCACTGGCACAGGAACGGAGCATAATGGGGACGACCCGTTGCTGTGGAGTTGGAACTGCGACTAACTAACTAGACTGCATCATTCATACCATGAGTGTAATTTTTCCAGAGCCTCATGAGGGTCAGTGCTGGAGTTTGTGTTTTGTGAAGTGCTCTCGCAGCAAGCAGCTTGCTGTACTGCAGAGAAGCTGAGCCATATCTGGTAAAACACGCTGTAATGAATATGATCCAATCACCTTTAACCTGTATTTTGTAACATACATTTAATGTATTGTTTTATTATTGTTTTACAGTTAGATAGTAATCAAAATGTCTGGAAAGATTCTACAACCGAAAGGTCAAAAACGACTGACAAATGTTGCCATAGTTAGACTGAAGAAAGGAGGAAAGCGCTTTGAAATAGCCTGCTATCCAAATAAAGTCACGTCATGGCGGAATAAAATGTAAGTACTTAACTTGTGTTGTCTGTTCAGTTAACTGTCTGAAACAAGAGGTTGGATAGTTGGTTGGTTGCTTGCTTGCTTGCTTAACTGCTGGGTGATTGGTTGACTGGTTGGTTGGCTGACTGGTTGGTTGGCTGACTGGTTGGTTGGCTGACTAGTTGGCTGGCTGACTGGTTGGTTGGCTTAATGGCTGGCTGGTTGGTTATGAATCCTTTGAAAGGCTTGGGTTTGAATTCTTAAATCAAATGCATAGATGTTAAGGTCACCTGAACCCAGAAATGGGCTTGCATCTAACGGAGCGAAGTTGATGTCGAGACATTGCTCCAGGCATGGGACAGAAGTACCCTCTCCATGTGGACATGTTGCAGAGCTTTCCTTGCCCTCTCCAAGCTCAGGAACCAGTGGGGTGTGTGATGGGTACTGGAACTTCACATCTGCGGAGAGACATATTAGTATGTAACCAGGTCATGCGGCATTTAGACTGGCTGGGATTAGGCCAGGTTGGTTGTGTTTCCTACACGTGGCTGGGATTAGGCCAGGTTGGTCATGTTTCCTACACGTGGCTGGGATTAGGCAAGGTTGGTCATGTTTCCTACACGTGGCTGGGATTAGGCCAGGTTGGTCATGTTTCCTACATGTGGCTGGGATTAGGCCAGGTTGGTCATGTTTCCTACACGTGGCTGGGATTAGGCCAGGTTGGTCATGTTTCCTACACGTGGCTGGGATTAGGCCAGGTTGGTCATGTTTCCTACACGTGGCTGGGATTAGGCCAGGTTGGTCATGTTTCCTATACGTGGCTGGGATTAGGCCAGGTTGGTCATGTTTCCTACACGTGGCTGGGATTAGGCCAGGTTGGTCATGTTTCCTACACGTGGCTGGGATTAGGCCAGGTTGGTCATGTTTCTTACACGTGGCTGGGATTAGGCCAGGTTGGTCATGTTTCCTACACGTGGCTGGGATTAGGCCAGGTTGGTCATGTTTCCTACACGTGGCTGGGATTAGGCCAGGTTGGTCATGTTTCCTACACGTGGCTGGGATTAGGCCAGGTTGGTCATGTTTCCTACACGTGGCTGGGATTAGGCCAGGTTGGTCATGTTTCCTACACGTGGCTGGGATTAGGCCAGGTTGGTCATGTTTCCTACACGTGGCTGGGATTAGGCCAGGTTGGTTATGTTTTCTACACGTGGCTGGGATTAGGCCAGGTTGGTCATGTTTCCTACACGTGGCTGGGATTAGGCCAGGTTGGTTATGTTTCCTACACGTGGCTGGGATTAGGCCAGGTTGGTCATGTTTCCTACACGTGGCTGGGATTAGGCCAGGTTGGTCATGTTTCCTACACGTGGCTGGGATTAGGCCACGTTGGTCATGTTTCCTACACGTGGCTGGGATTAGGCCAGGTTGGTCATGTTTCCTACACGTGGCTGGGATTAGGCCAGGTTGGTCATGTTTCCTACACGTGGCTGGGATTAGGCCAGGTTGGTTATGTTTTCTACACGTGGCTGGGATTAGGCCAGGTTGGTCATGTTTCCTACACGTGGCTGGGATTAGGCCAGGTTGGTCATGTTTCCTACACGTGGCTGGGATTAGGCCAGGTTGGTCATATTTCCTACACGTGGCTGGGATTAGGCCAGGTTGGTCATGTTTCCTACACGTGGCTGGGATTAGGCCAGGTTGGTCATGTTTCCTACACGTGGCTGGGATTAGGCCAGGTTGGTCATGTTTCCTACACGTGGCTGGGATTAGGCCAGGTTGGTCATGTTTCCTACACGTGGCTGGGATTAGGCCAGGTTGGTCATGTTTCCTACACGTGGCTGGGATTAGGCCAGGTTGGTCATGTTTCCTACACGTAGCTAGGATTAGGCCAGGTTGGTCATGTTTCCTATACGTGGCTGGGATTAGGCCAGGTTGGTCATGTTTCCTACACGTGGCTGGGATTAGGCCAGGTTGGTCATGTTTCCTACACGTGGCTGGGATTAGGCCAGGTTGGTCATGTTTCCTACACGTGGCTAGGATTAGGCCAGGTTGGTCATGTTTCCTATACGTGGCTGGGATTAGGCCAGGTTGGTCATGTTTCCTACACGTGGCTGGGATTAGGCCAGGTTGGTCATGTTTCCTACACGTGGCTGGGATTAGGCCAGGTTGGTTATGTTTTCTACTCGGGTTTCAGGAATCTGAGTTTTTTTGTTTTTTTTTGTGCTCGCTCGCTTTGAACTCAAGGGTAGTCTATACACATTATTGTAAACTGGACTGAATTTTGGGTGTTGATTAGCTTTCCCTATTGCCAGTGTCCCTCGCCATCAGGTGAACCCACTCTGATTCAGAGATACTTGTAATTTACATGCTCAAGCCAAGGACAAGAAGTCAACATTTTAGTCCAACTGTCCGGTGTAGGGGTTGAACCCCTTACCTCAGCATCAGCACACCGGATGTTTATGAACTCACTTTCTTATCCACTCGGCTATGCTGACAACCATATCTGAGTTTTATTAATGCAGTTTCAGAATTTAGACATGCCAGGTTGGGGGTCAGCCACGTGATTTGGCAGCAGATGGATTTGCATTGATTTTTTTAACACTGGCATGAGTACCAACTGTTCAGACAGCAATGGCAAACTACTGAAAGTCAACAGACTCTAACCCAATGTCCAGAGAGTAAAGAACAAGTTTTAGATAGTTTAATTTGATATTGCTAATAGCGTTTATTATGAATATGAATACCTGCTGTTACATTATTTAAATAGTGTCTGATATCTTTTACAGCCTAGTTATTTATACCTCTTGAGAGAAAATTGACACTGGCTCATTCTGATTGTTTTTTTGTCTCCAGAGAAACAGACATAGATGAAGTCTTGCAGACACAGAAAGTGTACACAAACGTATCCAAGGGTGAATTTGCCAAGCAAGCAGAACTGAAGAAAATCTTTGATACTGATGATGAAGCGGAAATTTGTAAACTTGTAAGCAACTCATTTGTATTAAACTAAACTACAAACATTTATTAAGTGGTGGTGCGCAGAATAGAAGGCCTAAAATGGTCTGACATAATGACTCATGTGGAGTTTATAGAGTAAAATAAACAAATTGTAGTGTATCAAGAGGTGCGGGAATAAAACACTGGCGGTGGATAAAACACACATTCATTACAGATTCAAAGAGTATGCTTAGTAAGGAGGAGAGAGGAATGTTTCATGTGGAATGGCTATCGTCGCTTCAGAGGTCATGCGGGGGTGCGGGGGAATGAACAGGCTGATATGCTGGCAGGGAATGCACCTCTTGATGGTAGATTGCCTATGGACAAGGGGGAGGTGGTCGTGCGCTTGTGGGACCAGGTGGAGAAGGCAGGAGAACAGATTGAGAACCCATATGTGGAAAGAATGAGATTGCAGGGGTTATGGAAGAATCTCAAAACTGAGAGGGAAAACCAGGAGAACTTTAAATGAGATAGCGGTGGGAACGATTAGCATTATGACTCTTCGCTGGTTGAACGAGGGGACGGAGCACATATGGGAATGTCCTGAGTGCAGTGATGTCAGTTCTTAACTCAACTCAACTCAAAACACACATGAGAAAACTGGTTATTAGTGTATCTAGAAAGTCCTTTCCCTGGAACCCACAGAATACATGGCATGGAGGGAGACCTAAAAACACACAGAGAAGAGAATTTGAGACAGAGGTGAGTAATATGAGGAGGGCATGAAACGAGCTGCAGGAGATGGCAGAAGATGAGTTGGTTGAGAGTCCAGACCCTAATGGGGGATACAAGGCAAAATAATTTGCATTAGAAATGATCTGTGTGTCCATGTATATCATTCTCTCTCTCTCTCTCTCTCTCTCTCTCTCTCTCTCTCTCTCTCTCTCTCTCTCTCTCTCTCTCTCTCTCTCTCTCTCTCTCTCTCTCTCTCTCTCTCTCTCTCTCTTTCTGGCACTCTGTCTCTTTATCTCTGTCTCTCTCACTACCTTTCTTTCTGTTTGAGAGTTATCCTACCCTTGTCTTAACTCTTGAATACTTAGACATGAATAAGTCCAGGCTCCAAGTACTGGTGCTCTTGAAGCAGACAGTTTCGCTCTGCTAAGTTTACGTGTAAGTGTTAGTTACTTACTTAGTTACTTAGTTAGTCAACAGATATTCCTCACTGAACATTGAACCTTTCAGTCCGTGAGAGCTTGAATTCCCGCCTCAGTATCTCCCTATGTGTGTGGCGGCTGATGAACACTAGTTCTACGTTGGTTGGCTTTTCTATTTTTTTCTTTGGCCCCAACTTAGCATTTTTGTCTGGCTTCACCCCTTTTGACTTGATGTTCTTGCAGTCTGATCACAGTTGATTGCACATTCACAGTCATCGCTTCGTTTAATCACCCTCCCTGTCTGAGGGCATTCAGTATATCAGCCTGGTCCATTGCTCACCCGCTTTCTACAGTTACCCCAACCACAGGCCTATCAGCTTGTTTATTGCCTTTTACACCCCCATGGCCACGAATATGATTTTTTTTTTTCAGCCCTGTCCTCCTCGGGGACTCCAACCACTGTCTTCGAGCCCATTCCATCTCGATCTTCCTGAGCATACTCATTGAGTCACTGAGAGAAAGTCTGTGTCTCCAGCCAAACTGAGTGTGTGAACTTGAAAAAGGGTAGAAAAACTATGGCAGTATTGCTAAATTTACTAGTTTGATTATATCAAAATAGGCCAATATTGTCAATATATATATATATGTATGTCATAAGGCCGCAGCCTTAGTAAAATTATTAGGAAGAAAAAACTAGCCAGAGACAGATAAGAGTCTGTTGCCTTGCACAGAATCTATCTGGAGGAAACAAACCTTAAACAGATGCATGCTAAAGTCAAACCATCTGACATTTGAGGTGCATAACTAGCTGTGACACACTCCCCTCAGAAGAGGGATGAAGAAGAATCTTCTAGAGCATACCCAGTTGAGTCACTGAAAAAACATGCCTGGGTAAAAGACTGTGTCCCCCCTACAGGCTAAGTGTTTGAACCTGAAATTGACAGTAGGAAAACTATGGAAGCGGTGTTAAATTTATTAGACTGATTGTGGCTACTTGGCCAGAATTGAAGCTACATGTTTCATAGAACAGTCTCAGATTATTGTAAACTATTTATATCTTTGTTTAGATTCTAAGCAAAGGTGAGCTGCAAGTATCGGAGAAGGAGAGGACTGCCCAGTTAGACGAAATGTTTCACGAAATAGCAACAATTGTGGCTGACAAATGTGTCCACCCAGAGACCAAACGGCCATACCCAGTGACCATGATAGAGAAGTCCATGAAATCCATGCATTTTTCAGTCAAGCCATCAAAAAACACCAAACAGCAGGTTGGTTAACTCTTAGATGTCCCTGTCAGATTCCCCTGATTAATGTGAGGTTAACTCTTAGTTGTCCCTGTCAGATTCCCCTGATTAATGTCAGGTTAACTCTTAGTTGTCCCTATCAGGTTTTCCTGGTTAATGTGAGGTTAACTCTTAGTTGTCCCTGTCAGGTTCTCCTGGTTAATCTGAGGTTAACTCTTAGTTGTCCCTGTCAAGTTCTCCTGGTTAATCGGAGGTTAACTCTTAGTTGTCCTTGTCAAATTCTCCTGGTTGATCTGAGATTAACTCTTAGTTGTCCTTGTCAATTTCTCCAGGTTTATGTGAGGTTAACTCTTTGTTGTCTCTGTCAGATTCCCCTGACTGATGTGAGGTTAACTCTTAGTTGTCCCTAACAGGTTTCCCTGATTAATGTGAGGTTAAACAGAACAAGGTAAAGGACCCTCTTCCATGCCTAGAGGCATATAGGGTATATGGTCATCATCATCGTGTGCCTTTCCAGCTAGTATAGACGATCATGTCTCCACAGATCTTAGTCTCCAGTGTTCTGAATCAAATCTGCTGATGATATCCCTCTGTGCCATCACCTCACTCCATCCAGCATCACTTCTGTCTGTCTGTCTGTCTGTCTAGCTGTCTCTCTCTGTCTCTCTCTCTCTCTCTCTCTCTCTCTCTCTCTCTCTCTCTCTCTCTCTCTCTCTCTCTCTCTCTCTCTCTCTCTCTCTCTCTCTCTCTCTCTCTCTCACTGACTCTTTTCTTTTCCCACTGGTGTACATGGGGGAAGGATCTGGTCAGTTATGAACATGACTTTTGTTCTTGTGTTCAGAATTGAATGTATTAGTGTCTTTTGTGCGATTTTATTTATGCACAGAAATACATATGTGACTGCATGTGTGCATGTATGGCATACTCACCAGACATCATCATTATCATCAATTGCCATGCCAGCTGGCGTAAGCGTTCATGTCTCTCCACAGATCTCAGTCTTTGGTGGTCTGGATCAACACTGCTGTTGATATTCATCCACGTCACCATCTCAATCCATCCAGCATCATTTCTCATAGTCAGCCTCCGCCTCTCTTCCCCTCGATCTTTCCAGTTGTCACAATGTTCTCCAATGCCTTTCTTCTCATCACATGACCAAAGACAGCTATTTGTCTCTTCCTTATTGTTGTATATAATGTTTTAGTTTTACTCGCCTCTTTCTAGCAACTCGTCGTTACTCTGTCAATCCAAGGAATTCACAACATTCATCTCAGAAAATGCATCTCTGTTGCTTCCAAGTTCTTCCTAATTTGTTCATTTACATTCCACGATTCACTGCCATACAGCAAAACTGGTTCTTCATAGCACTTCAGCACTCTCTTTCTTACATTCAATGATACACTAAACAAAGCCTTGAAAAAGCTAAATCTGCCTGAAAAAAACCTTGAAAACTTGATAATGTTGGTAAATTAGACTCGTCACCTGCAGATGACAAATAGCTTTGGGATTAGGTGATTTCTCCTCATCTTCTCGAGGGACACAGTCTCCGTTATGATAAAACATGTCAAGGGCCACACACCTTGTACCCCTCGAGGTTGAACAAAAGATTCACACAAAATTCTTGTGACTATGGTAGACATTCATTACCCAAGCTTGTCAGGTCTTGGTCAGATATGACTGAGCCATCATATGACAGTAGATGGTACTACCTGCTTTCTGTTTAGCGCAGAATTTTGGGCGGCGCTTAACAAACCCGACACCCCACATTGTGCCAACGGCTTCGGGTGGAGGAGTGCAATTGGGAGGGTACAAGCCTGACCCTAGTGCGAGGAAATGTAACCTAAAGACTAAATATCATGGCAGGGCAGACCAGGCCCTAAGCCTTGATCTGCAACTGGTCTAGGATAGAAGCTCCTATAGGTGGACAGTTAGAGCATTGCTTTGCTGATCCGGCAGCTTCTGCAGCTTGTCTTGTTCCAGATGTATTGATGTTACCTTTCCTCTGGAGTAAACTAGACAGGCCAAGAGAGGGATCATGCTGCATGGGCAACACATGGTCTCTAAACTCAGCCCAGGCTTTGTGTTATAGAGAGGTATAACTCCATTTTACAAAGTATCATCTGTCAAGACGGAAAGGTGCTAGTCAGTCAGTCATTACCCAAGTTGCACTCAACACTTGAACACCTGACACACATTCCCAAAATGAGGGTTCTGCCTACCTTGATTCTTCATGGTGTATAAAAGTTAACAATTAAAATGTTGGTATTTGTACAGTGACATATTTACCATTGCTCACCAATATATCAATTATTATGGGATAATTAAGGTTAGGTTTTGCCATATTTAGATATTTCAATCAATGTTTAAGTTTAATTGATAAATTTTATCAGCCAAAGAAGCCAAAGAGCCAAAGAAGAACAGCCTGATGTGCCCGTTACATACCACCAAAAGAAAAGAATGATCAAATCAGTCAGAAAGCCACCAAAACCTGCTCAAGATGACTACCACATTATGGACAGACCAAAACAAGTCATTATTCTACGCCTCAGAACAGGACACAATAGATTACGCAACCACATGTATACACAATTTAAGATTGGTGAAACAGCCATGTGCACGTGGATTGGCGTCGCAGACAGCAGAACACATACTCCAAAACTGTCCAAAATATAACATATCTAGACAAACCTTCTGGCCTAGAGAGACGACAGTGGAAGATAAGCTCTATGGACCGCTGTGTGAACTAAAAAAAGACAGTTAAATTCATACAAGATACAACATTGCAGTTATAGACATATTTCAAGCGAACGAAAGAAGAAGAAGAAGAATCAGGAAAAATAAAGTTAAATTTTACTTATCTTGATCAATAACTGACGATAAATAATCTAGTGAGTGCACAGGACTAATGTTTGCTTGAGTGCTAGCTTTCCCTGTTACCAGTGCCCCTGATCATCAGGTGAATCCTCTCTGGCTTCTTAGATACATGTAATTTGTATTCCAAAGTCAAGGATGAGCATTCAACATGTTAGTCCAACTGACTGTTGTGTGGAATGAACTAACTGCCAGAAGAGAAAGTTTACAATTTTAAATTTCACAGCCATCCACGTCGACCTCCGTTAGATCTTGTATATTTCTATGTCTTGTTTAATAATGGGCAAATTACAGGTTTTAGACTGTTCACTAGATTTATTCCCCCCCCCCCCCCCCTTTTCTCTCTCTCCCTCCCCACAGAAAACAAATGTATATAATTGATATATAATTTATTTGGTTGTTTTGGGATTTGAGGTTTGAAGATTGAGCACAACCCACTACTGGTGATGCCGATCGTATCCCGGTACAAACCTTGAGCCTTGTCTCGAGTCTAGTGCTTCCAATCCTATGTGGACAAGGCCCAAGGTTTGTACCAGAATACGATCAGCGCCGCCAGTAGTTGGTTGAGCTCAATCTTCAAAAATATATTATATGTATTTACAAATATGTATGTTTACTATTAAGCTGTTTATTGTTTTCTGTTATGTTATGTCAGGCTTTAGAAGTAATCAAACAGCTCAAGGAGACAGAAACTTTGGACATTCAGCGAGCTCACATGAAACTAAGAATACTTGTGCCAGGTAAGTTAATACAGCCAAGCATATTAATGAAATAATGCAAATCACAGAAAGTTAAAGTAGTATTTTATTAAACATGCATCTTTCCTGTGGCAACATGCGGACGTGAATCATTGATCATTTTGCATTCACTAAAGAAGAAATTTTGGGTTTTTGAGCGTAAATTCTGCAGAAAAGTTATTAGAATGGCGTGGACCAAGAAGAAGAATTTTGTTTTTTATTTCACTAAAATTTGTTGTTAAGGATACAGTTATTGTGTGATAAAGATACATTGTTCATTATGTGTTATGGATACATTGTTCATTGCCAGTTGAAGATACATTGTTCATTGTGTGTTAACCCTTTACCGGGCAGACGCTTGTCCGTTTTTTAGCCCTAAACGGGCAAGATTTTTTCAGGTTCGGTAAAATTTCGGGTTGTGTTAGTAAAAACATCACAAATAAGGTGTTAGTCAACCAATTTTAGTTAAATAAACAACATAAAGCAGGGAAAAGCATGCAGAATATGTTACTCATGTGAATGTTGCCGGTAATCCATATATGAACACAAATATTTACGAAATACAGCATACTATTTGTGATTTTCCGTCATCTATACGGCAATTTACAAACACATTTTCAGAATCATAATCACTTTCTTTAAAGTCCGACTCAGACTGCTAATGCAAAGTAACGCATTTCACTGATATCTAGCTCCGATTAATAGTCGACTTCGTGCCCTTTAATATCACTTAAATTGAACCTAGCGAAATCTCAGCTATCACTTGAAGAATCGGCGAAATCCATTTTGAAAAACTAAGTGTAAAAATCCCAAAAACTATTTTAAAAAGTCTGTAAAAGTCCGTTCAAATTCATAGTAGGTGCTTACAAATGGTGGCCACGTTGTCAAGCTATTGGCGAAAGCGAAAGTTGCCATCAGAAGTGTTGGAAAGCCGAGAGATCGCGTTTTTATAATGCATCATAGTATCGGACGTAATCGACCGATCTGCTTGTTTAAGCGACCGGCCGCAAATGGGCGTTCTGCCCTGTAAAGGGTTAAAAATACATTATTCATTGTGACTGCTTTCCTTATTTTAAACAGGTAAAGAGGGTAAGAAAATCAGAGAGCACATCCGGAAATTGGCTCTGCATATTGAGGAGGACAACTACGATGAAGAATTGGAAATGGTAGGTAACGTTTTGCATTATTTTCACAAAGCTGATTATTAATGAGAAATTGCTTCTATTTATTTAGTTCTGCACCTATCTTGGAATGTCAAAAAAATGTCATTTACTGCCAATATAATACCTTGCGGTGTATGGCAGGGGGTATTTGAGCCTGAGGAATTAAGGCCACCTGGCTCAGTCGCCGCGAACTGTGCAGGTTAGGATTTTCTTTTTGCCCCTGACAGAAAAAATTCCCACACCTTACCGAGGGTTCGAACCCGGGTCTCCCGAAGGAAAATATATTAGGAAGAGCTTAGAATCAACGGAGATGTTGTTTCTGAGACAAATGTTGAGAATACCTTGGACAACCAGAGTAACTAACAACATGTGCCTATATGAGACTAAAGACGGAAGAACATTATGTACAACTATAGAAAAGAGACAGTGTTCATTGGCACATAGTGAGGCAAGAGGTATTGGAGAACATTGTGATGATGAAAATATCAGCAGTAAAATAGGTGGAGGTAGATCTGTGGCATGAATGCCCACACCATTTGGCATGGGCAGATGATGATGTTGCAGCTAACTCTCGAAGGCAAATGGTTAATGAAGAATTGACATCATGATGCAGCTAACTCTCCAAGATAAATGGTTAATGAAGAATTGACATCATGATGCAGCTAACTCTCCAAGATAAATGGTTAATGAAGAATTGACATATGATGCAGCTAACTCTCCAAGATAAATGGTTAATGAAGAATTGACATCATGATGCAGCTAACTCTCCAAGATAAATGGTTAATGAAGAATTGACATCATGATGCAGCTAACTCTCCAAGATAAATGGTTAATGAAGAATTGACATCATGATGCAGCTAACTCTCCAAGATAAATGGTTAATGAAGAATTGACATCATGATGCAGCTAACTCTCCAAGATAAATGGTTAATGAAGAATTGACATCATGATGCAGCTAACTCTCCAAGATAAATGGTTAATGAAGAATTGACATCATGATGCAGCTAACTCTCCAAGATAAATGGTTAATGAAGAATTGACATCATGATGTAGCTAACTCTCCAAGATAAATGGTTAATGAAGAATTGACATCATGATGCAGCTAACTCTCCAAGATAAATGGTTAATGAAGAATTGACATCATGATGCAGCTAACTCTCCAAGATAAATGGTTAATGAAGAATTGACATCATGATGCAGCTAACTCTCCAAGATAAATGGTTAATGAAGAATTGACATCATGATGCAGCTAACTCTCCAAGATAAATGGTTAATAAAGAATTGACATCATGATGCAGCTAACTCTCCAAGATAAATGGTTAATGAAGAACTGACATCATGATGTAACTAACTCTCCAAGGCAAATGGTTAATGAACTACTGGCATGATGTAGCTAACTCTCTAATGTAGATGGTTATGAAGAATTGATATCATGAAGCAGGTAACTCTTTAAGACAAATGGTTAATGAAGAATTGACACCTAATTCTTTGTTAAACCTGCTCCATCTCATTCTGCAAAAATTACACGGTGTAGGTGCTAATAATTCCAGTAACACACTGGTTATAAACACTTCAGATTCACCCCATTAACTCCCATCTTGCTGTAACCACACGTAAGTCCAAACTCACACATCCTGAAATAAATTATGTTATTGTGTCACTTAAAAGTCGACAGGGTCAACTTCATTTTATGTCTTCATTAGGCAGCTCTTCATAGATAGTCTTCAAATTATTTCCCATGTCCATTGTCATCATCTCATCTTGTACCTTGCGGAGGTCGAGGTGAAGCATAAGTGGTTGGAGAGTGCCCATTTAAGGGCTTCATATATTGAGATTTCCACAAACTTTGTTATTCCCTGTGTCCTTTGTTTACATATTCTGCCTCTTCTTCTGGTTCTATTTGGTCTTTACATGATTGCTTGTTGTGGTAGCCTAGTTATTTCGCCAAACTGTTTCATTTGCTGTTTTCTAATTACATCTAGCACTTTAGTCCTGATTTCATCATTACAGATTTTCTCCTCTCTTCTTGATACATTGAGTATTCTCAGGAATCTCATTTCCATTGTCGTACAGTGCTTTTGAGGGCAAAAGACCCACTCGCTCGTTGCCTTGCAAGTATTTATGCTTGGTACCCACTCATGCTACAGCTGTCCATTTTGAACTGTACTCAGTAAAGATATGGAAACTGTGTAAACAGATCAGACACACGATTAAGACCCCGGACATTGGTGCCCAGGCCAGATTTCACAATTTAAAAAAAAAAAAGAGTTTACAAAGCAACAGGAACAACTGTATTTTATCGATGTGGCGAAGGGGTTACAAATGCAATTCGCAATCCCACATTTGAAACACAGCTAGAGGCAGTTGTGAAGCAGACCGCCTTGTGCTAGTTTTCATACAATGGTATGAGTGCCAGTGTTTGAGAAGGTAATGGCAAACTACTGAAAGTAAACGTGCTAAGAAATCACAAATAGCCAAAAATGCTGGGTTTGACTGCAACATCCTGCAAAGGATATGCAAGTAACTTTTTACTTGATGGCTTCATCTCGTTCTGCAAGGTGACACGCTGAAAGCGTCGCACAAAGCAAAAACTGCATAGCTCCAGCGACGACCCCCCAGGAGTCTCTGAGAAAATTTCACGCGTGAACTGAATGACGTAGCTCAGAATCAAACCCACAGCCTTCTAGGCACAAGGCAGGCGGTCTAACCACTTCACCGCAGAGGCTTCCTAGATGTCACAATGAGAAAACCAACCCATGCAGAGAGTCATGAGAGCATGCTACCGAGTTCATGTGCTGGGATGACTGATTCCTTGAGTGATCTGCGTGAGTAGATTACAGCACTTGGTGGAGAAATCCATCTGTAATGTGAGAGGCAGAAAGACAACTTATCACAAACATCAGAAAGAGGCAGTCATGTTTGGTCACATGAGAAGACAGAAACTAGAACATGTTGCTACAAGTGAACAGAGAGGCAGTCATGTTTGGTCACATGAGAAGACAGAAACTAGAACATGTTGCTACAAGTGAACAGAGAGGCAGTCATGTTTGGTCACATGAGAAGACAGAAACTAGAACATGTTGCGACAAGTGAACAGAGAGGCAGTCATGTTTGGTCACATGAGAAGACAGAAACTAGAACATGTTGCCACAAGTGAACAGAGAGGCAGTCATGTTTGGTCACATGAGAAGACAGAAACTAGAACATGTTGCTACAAGTGAACAGAGAGGCAGTCATGTTTGGTCACATGAGAAGACAGAAACTAGAACATGTTGCTACAAGTGAACAGAGAGGCAGTCATGTTTGGTCACATGAGAAGACAGAAACTAGAACATGTTGCGACAAGTGAACAGAGAGGCAGTCATGTTTGGTCACATGAGAAGACAGAAACTAGAACATGTTGCGACAAGTGAACAGAGAGGCAGTCATGTTTGGTCACATGAGAAGACAGAAACTAGAACATGTTGCTACAAGTGAACAGAGAGGCAGTCATGTTTGGTCACATGAGAAGACAGAAACTAGAACATGTTGCTACAAGTGAACAGAGAGGCAGTCATGTTTGGTCACATGAGAAGACAGAAACTAGAACATGTTGCGACAAGTGAACAGAGAGGCAGTCATGTTTGGTCACATGAGAAGACAGAAACTAGAACATGTTGCTACAAGTGAACAGAGAGGCAGTCATGTTTGGTCACATGAGAAGACAGAAACTAGAACATGTTGCTACAAGTGAACAGAGAGGCAGTCATGTTTGGTCACATGAGAAGACAGAAACTAGAACATGTTGCTACAAGTGAACAGAGAGGCAGTCATGTTTGGTCACATGAGAAGACAGAAACTAGAACATGTTGCTACAAGTGAACAGAGAGGCAGTCATGTTTGGTCACATGAGAAGACAGAAACTAGAACATGTTGCTACAAGTGAACAGAGAGGCAGTCATGTTTGGTCACATGAGAAGACAGAAACTAGAACATGTTGCTACAAGTGAACAGAGAGGCAGTCATGTTTGGTCACATGAGAAGACAGAAACTAGAACATGTTGCTACAAGTGAACAGAGAGGCAGTCATGTTTGGTCACATGAGAAGACAGAAACTAGAACATGTTGCTACAAGTGAACAGAGAGGCAGTCATGTTTGGTCACATGAGAAGACAGAAACTAGAACATGTTGCTACAAGTGAACAGAGAGGCAGTCATGTTTGGTCACATGAGAAGACAGAAACTAGAACATGTTGCTACAAGTGAACAGAGAGGCAGTCATGTTTGGTCACATGAGAAGACAGAAACTAGAACATGTTGCTACAAGTGAACAGAGAGGCAGTCATGTTTGGTCACATGAGAAGACAGAAACTAGAACATGTTGCTACAAGTGAACAGAGAGGCAGTCATGTTTGGTCACATGAGAAGACAGAAACTAGAACATGTTGCTACAAGTGAACAGAGAGGCAGTCATGTTTGGTCACATGAGAAGACAGAAACT
Source organism: Cepaea nemoralis (assembly GCA_014155875.1). Taxonomy (NCBI): domain Eukaryota; kingdom Metazoa; phylum Mollusca; class Gastropoda; order Stylommatophora; family Helicidae; genus Cepaea; species Cepaea nemoralis. The sequence continues at coordinate 236,766 of JACEFZ010026073.1, forward strand.
AGAACATGTTGCTACAAGTGAACAGAGAGGCAGTCATGTTTGGTCACATGAGAAGACAGAAACTAGAACATGTTGCTACAAGTGAACAGAGAGGCAGTCATGTTTGGTCACATGAGAAGACAGAAACTAGAACATGTTGCTACAAGTGAACAGAGAGGCAGTCATGTTTGGTCACATGAGAAGACAGAAACTAGAACATGTTGCTACAAGTGAACAGAGAGGCAGTCATGTTTGGTCACATGAGAAGACAGAAACTAGAACATGTTGCTACAAGTGAACAGAGAGGCAGAGGAAGATAGCAAAAGAAAACTCTAACAGCCTTGTGTGTCACACATAGAAGGGAATCAGCACACGCAGTATGATCGGCCAGCCACTTGATATAAAGGCCTAGCACCATGAGCCCAATGTGTCTCAGGCGTGTAAAAGGATCCTTTACTGACCTACTGACCTTCCAGGTGTGATGTGTTAAAACTATACTTTGTACCAACAAAGAGGCTGGCTTACGAGTGTGCTACCATGATACACCCCCCCCCCCCCCCCCCCCCCCCCCCCCCCGATATCATTTGAAAAGAAGAATGCTTGTGGTATGAACCTTCTGTGGGTATGTGAGGTATTAGGACAATTTTGTAGGTCTGCATGCATGGAGGAAAAAATGGCCAGTCTTTCCCTTCTGTAGTGAATGGTGAGTACCTGCATTTAACCTCAGTCTAACCACGCTCATGTCGTTGCCTGCATATCATCCTAGCCTTTACACCAGAGCACCCTCTTAGTTTATCATATGCTGAGTTAAAAGTTGTTGTGTATATTTCACATGTGCAACATGTTTTTGACATTTCATTTGATTTCTTGCCAGGTAATTCTAGTCGATCCTGGCTGTTACAGAGAAGTGTCGGATCTCATTAATGCAGAGACAAAGGGCAAAGGTCAAGTTGAAATGGTTACCTTAAAAGAAGTGGAAGAAGGAGAAGAAAAATTGTAACATAGAGTTGTCTTTCTTGCTGCTTATGTTCATTTTCAAAAAGTTATTCAGTAAGATGGTTGCATTTCTGGGTACAGCAGTATATATACTGTACATTGTCAAGTTGTAGTCCTGTCTGTCTCTGGGTACAACAACATGTATATTGTACATTAACAAGTTGTGGTTCTGTCTGGTTCGGGTACAGTAACACATATACTGTACATTGTCAGGTTGTAGTTCTGTCTGTCTTTGGGTACAATAACTTGTATACTGTACATTGTCAGGTTGTAGTTCTGTCTGTCTCTGGGTACAGGAGCATGTATACTGTACATTGTCAGGTTGTATTTCTGTCTGTCTCTGGGTACAGCAACATGTATACTGTACATTGTCAGGTTGTAGTTCTGTCTGTCTCTGGGTACAGCAACATGTATACTGTACATTGTCAGGTTGTAGTTCTGTCTGTCTCTGGATACAGCAACATGTATACTGTACATTGTCAGGTTGTAGTTCTGTCTGTCTCTGGGTACAGCAACATGTATACTGTACATTGTCAGGTTGTAGTTCTGTCTGTCTCTGGTACAGCAACATGTATACTGTACATTGTCAGGTTGTAGTTCTGTCTGTCTCTGGGTACAGCAACATGTATACTGTACATTGTCAGGTTGTAGTTCTGTCTGTCTCTGGGTACAGCAACATGTATACTGTACATTGTCAGGTTGTAGTTCTGTCTGTCTCTGGGTACAGCAACATGTATACTGTACATTGTCAGGTTGTAGTTCTGTCTGTCTCTGGGTACAGCAACATGTATACTGTACATTGTCAGGTTGTAGTTCTGTCTGTCTCTGGGTACAGCAACATGTATACTGTACATTGTCAGGTTGTAGTTCTGTCTGTCTCTGGGTACAGCAACATGTATACTGTACATTGTCAGGTTGTAGTTCTGTCTGTCTTCGGGTACAGCAACATGTATACTGTACATTGTCAGGTTGTATTTCTGTCTGTCTCTGGGTACAGCAACATGTATACTGTACATTGTCAGGTTGTAGTTCTGTCTGTCTCTGGGTACAGCAACATGTATACTGTACATTGTCAGGTTGTAGTTCTGTCTGTCTCTGGGTACAGCAACATGTATACTGTACATTGTCAGGTTGTAGTTCTGTCTGTCTTCGGGTACAGCAACATGTATACTGTACATTGTCAGGTTGTAGTTCTGTCTGTCTCTGGGTACAGCAACATGTATACTGTACATTGTCAGGTTGTAGTTCTGTCTGTCTCTGGGTACAGCAGCACATATACTGTACATTGTCAGGTTGTAGTTCTGTCTGTCTCTGGGTACAGCAACACGTATACTGTACATTGTCAGGTTGTAGTTCTGTCTGTCTCTGGATACAGCAACATGTATACTGTACATTATCAGGTTGTAGTTCTGTCTGTCTCTGGGTACAGGAGCATGTATACTGTACATTTTTACATTGTAGTCCTGTCTGTGTCTCTTCTGACAGGAGAGTGGATTCTTCAGCATGTGGTGTGTTTGATTATGTGTGTATATATGCCTTAACTGTTGATGAGGTAATGACTTATAGGTTTTGGTGTCCTGCCGTAGCCTAACTGTCTGGAGTGCTCCCAGGAAACAAAAAAGGTAAAGGCATTCCCATAGTTGATACTGCTGTTGGGGTGTGTGAACTGTTAGGTCTCCACATATACTAGGTTATGACATAATGGGTGGGGTGGCCATTTTCCAGCATAGTGCAGGGAGTTTTTACAAGAACTAAATACTCTCTTTTTTCCGGTGCACGATAGTGGTTGTCTAGTATCTGTTTTCCAGCTGAGCTGTGATATTTGTGCCTTTTAGCAAACAACTCCATCTGTATGCCAGCATGTGTTAACCATATTCACCTTCCTGGGTAAATTTTGTTAGACATTTCAGGGTCTCAATGTGATGTTGACATCTGCGTCCATTCTATCTATTGGTTTACATCCTGTCTTCTTCTTCAGGTGACTGTTCTTGAGCAGACATCAGCAATCATGACTACAATCATCTCTGTTATCTGACATTGTGATGAAGTTGTCATTAGTAAAGTACAGGATCCTCTTCCATACCTTAAGGTGTGTTGGGTATTCATTGCTAACCCCATATATTGATAGACCAGCTAGTGAACAAATGAAGAAGAATAGACCCGCTGACGTTTGATGGGTGATGTGAGGTAAATTACACCAGCCACCTTTGCTTCCCCATACATATCCTGGTATCAGTTGAAAGCTGTGTCGACCTGAGAGAGCAGGTCAGATTTAAACAGATGGCATTGTTTATACCGTTATTTGATGCCCAGCTGTTTACACGTCCTCTCTCACCACCCTCATCCAGTAGTCTGTCCTTGCAGAGCTTCATCCTCTTAGGTCTTGACTGCCGTAGTTGTCTAGGCGCCTGTAAAGAAGAGACTTTACTGATCAATGACTAGCCATTGTCTGTATAAAGAGATTTTAATCTGACCACCACTAAGCTTGAGACCATAAATAAGAAACATCTATCAGCTACTCTCCGATTGTGTTTTTCTAGTTTTCTAGGCATCTGTAAATCTGTAAAGAAGAGACTCTGCCATTAATTTCCTTCTTGGCAGTGGCCATACTGATCAATGACCACAGTCATCATCTTTATAAAGAGAGCTTATGCCTATCATTGCAAGCTTGAGACCTAACTAACAACTGTCTGTGTCTGTCAGCTACTCTCAGATTCAGTCCCCTACCTACTCAGTTGGGGGAGCACTGAAGGTCCTCCACCTTGCCAAAGGGTGTCTCATAGGCTGGCAGAAGTGCTTAGCTTCTCCATTGCTACCCCTTTGTCATCTAGCTCATCCGTAACAACATCATGCATGTCATTTGGCACATTAATGGGAAGTTGGGCATTTTCTACTACCCATGGAGGCTTCCATTAATGCAGAGCCGAAATTTGACTTCAACCTATAAGTTCTAATATCTGACTACGAGATCTCTTGGGTAAGGAGATTAGATACATAACATATTAGAACACAAAAAAGAGGTCTTGTGCACACATTAAAAATCTTACAGAAATTGGATAAACACAAAGAAAAGATCGTCAGAGAAGATCATAAGAGTATTCTTCTCCTGCCTTTCGTCTCTCAATAGAGCATAGGTCCTCGAGCAACACACACCAAGTCCTGTGTGGACTTCTTCGTGATTGGTTGCATTTTTCAGATGAGATATTCAGTCTCATGCCAACAACCCTTAGTTGGCTCTTATGACATGCATGGTAGGTTAGAGTTACTGTTCTTTGCTTCATTTATGAGCCCTGGCAACACATGGTCATTGTAAGAATATGTAATTTCTTTAACAAATATTGTTACCGCCTATAGTACCTTGCGGTGTAGGACAGGTTCTTTAACAAACGTCCTTACTGCCTGTAGTACCTTGCGGTGTAGGACAGGTTCCTTAACAAATGTCATTGCTGCCTGTAGTACTTTGCGGTGTATGACAGAAGCTTGAGCCTGAGGAATTAAGGCCGATTGGCTAATGCAGTCACCATGAACTGTGCAGTTTAGGGTTTTCATTTTTCCCCCAACAGAAAAAAATCCATCATCTTATTGAGGATTTGAACCAGGGGAGACTGGCATTCTTGCCACACGTTTGCCCTGGTAAAGTTGATAGGGAAAATATAGCTGCCTGTAACTTAGAATGGAATCTTTCTAGAGGAAGTATAAAGGTGAAGAAAGGCAACAGAACTCACATAGCAGATACTGCCACTGTGAGATGAATTGTTGGTCTTTCACATATTCTGGGCCTTGGTAGATGGGGTTAGGTGATCAGTTTTCTTCCTCTTCCTTACCAACTTTTCTTCCCAGACATTTCTGAAATTGTCTGGTGCCCATTCTATGAGGCTAGGTCAACCCCAGAAACATTCTGGTTGGACAAAATAATACCGCCTCTACTGGGGTTTGAACCTAGGCTACTGTCTGGACAGGCAAGAGCGCTAACTGGATGCTGCTGCTGCTCCTAGAAGTTATCAAGGATGGTTTATGTGCAGCTGCGAATGTAGACTATACTGGATCTTTTGGGTGGGTTCCTGCGATATATTTGTGGCTTCTAGGCCTGCTTATAGCTCTGCCTTGCGATGTGTATTTGTTTAAATGAATTGTGGCTTTATTGCATGACTTAAGAGAACTAAGAGAGGTCCATGTTGACCTCTTGAGTTGCATAATTTACATGTTGACCTCTGAGTCGCATAATTAGGTGTAATACATTCTTCTCAAGAGAGAACTGAAGAATATGACAGTGAAGGTATATGATGGATGGAAGACATACAAATTCTCTGAAAATGTGTTATTGTATTAAACTATTCAAAGAATTTTACAGATATCACCCAGGTGTTGTATATATTCTGTGCAATTTCATTTTTCTAACTTACAAAGTTTGCCATCACTGAAAATGTATCAGTAACAGCTTTCAGAGGAGAATTAAAATGCATCGACACTGATCTCTACAGAAGCTGTAGCCGTCTCTGTATTGATTAGTCCTCATGTAGTAAGTCCTCTGCAGGACATTGCTCTTGTCATAGCTCATCAGAAAGGATCTCAATCTGTTGCCAGCTCATTTGTCTCATGATTTCCATGCCCAGGTTGTTGTCTTTAATGTCACATGTCCACTGTTGTTTGTTGACCTCTGCCTCTGCTTCCAGGCCTGTCATGACTGTTCTTTTTAAGCCATTTTGAATAACTTTTACATTAATTGTTTTAAGAATTGACATCACAGTACACCAGACAAACTCACGGATGCTCCGTCTCTGACAGTGATTGTCATAAGGTGTGGATGCTAATCATTTCAATAGCTTGCTGTTGTATTCTTCCTTTCACATGTCCCTCCTTGCAAGACCCATGCTTAAATTCATATATATATATATATATATATATATATATATATATATATATATATATATATATATATATATATATATATATATATATCATTGTATTTTCAACTATGATAAGTGATATGAAGTTTCCAGCACATTTAGTTTAGTTTAGTCGCTGGATCAACATCACGGCACACGGGTGCAACCCATAAGTGCTCCGTTCTCCTCCTAGCTCAAACCTGAGTCTGGAGAAACTCAGCTCAGTGCACGAACTCTGTAGCACCGGCAAGGATCCTGAAATACTTTGGGTAGATTTTTAACTCGAAATTTTGCCCGGGTAGCGCCATTAGGCTACTCTTTTTCGATTTCCAACTGCCAAGGGATTTTTTTACGTGCGCAACAATACACACGGGCATCCGATCTCACTACCCAGAGACCAGGGAAAATTTTTTTACTAGAAGTCCACGAGAAAAAATCCCGGTCATCACCAGGGCTTGAACCCGGGACCTCCAGCACTCGAGGCTGACACCATACCCCGAGACCACGCAGCCCCCCCCCCCCCCCCTTCCAGCACATTTGATCCACTTGATTGAATTATTATATCATGATCAATAAACAGCTGTCAGAGTAGCTGGTGAAACATCCAACTGGTTTGAGGTACAAAAGGGATTAAGGCAGGGCTGTATTCTCTCTCCATACCTAATCAAAATATATGCAGAAAATGTAATGAGAAACACCAAAAACCTTGAGACCATAGACGATTTTGATCCATTGATAATTGGTGGAAATTAAGTTCCGGAACTCTGATTGCAGATGGCACAGTCCTTCTCTCAAATAGTGCTAAAGTATTAGAAGAATTGATCCTGTCTGTCAAGAGATACAGTGAAAATCAAAATCTTTTTCAGAACTTAATCAAACAAAAATAATGTGTACAAACAAAACTTCATACCAGCCAAATGTTACAATAAACAATGAAGAAATTAAAAATATCACATACTTTGACTATCATAACAAGGGTCTGTTCAAACAAGGATATACACAGCCTGACCATACCTTTGCAGAAATTAAATGACATTAATCTTAGTGTACTGTTTTTCTTCTTCTCAGTCCACAATATTCTAAGTTTCTGTAACACATGAGTTCAAATACCCCAATTCTCTGTCATCAATGCAAACAGGCACAACGCAGTTACATCTAAAACAACATTCTGGACACACGCAGAAGAAGAAGAAACGCCCAAATTGTCTTGTTTAGTAATTGCCAAATTGATTATGTGGTTGTTTCGGGATTTGAAATTTAAATATTGAGCACAACCCACTACTGGCAACGCCGATCGCATTCTGGTATGAACCTAAGGCCTATCCACGTCAATATGGAAGCACTATACTCGAGTTTCGCCCTCGTTTGAGCTCATCAGTAGTGCATATCCCTGACCGGATCCGGAAACAGTCACGGATACGCGTGTGAAGCGGGTGTGTAACCACGCGGCACACACTGGACACACCAAATTATCACAACAGAACATCACAAGCACGGCCTACGATGGGTAGCTTTGTGATGTTCTGTTGTGATAATTTGGTGTGTCCAGTGTGTGCCGCGTGGTTACACACCCGCTTCACACGCGTATCCGGGACTGTTTCCGGATCCGGTCAGGGATATGCACTACTGATGAGCTCAAACGAGGGCGAAACTCGAGTATAGTGCTTCCATATTGACGTGGATAGGCCTTAGGTTCATACCAGAATGCGATCGGCGTTGCCAGTAGTGGGTTGTGCTCAATATTTAAATTTCAAATCCCGAAACAACCACATAATCAATTGATTATTGCTCACTGGATTTAGGAGGCCTGGTGTTCCTTGCCAGTGAGAAGTCCTGATCGTTCGGGTCCCGTCGATTGACGGACGTCGGTCGCGGCGATTGGGCAATCTTGAGCACGGCCTGCGATGGGTAGGTTCATACCAGAATGCGATCGGCGTTGCCAGTAGTGGGTTGTGCTCAGCAGGGGTCAACTAACATGACAATGATTGCAGGGGTCAACTAACATGACAATGATTGCAGGGGTCAACTAACATGACAATGGATGCAGGGGTCAACTAACATGACATTGGATACAGGGCTCAACTAACATGACATTGGATACAGGGCTCAACCAACATGACATTGGATACAGGGGTCAACCAATATGACATTGGATACAGGGGTCATCCAACATGACATTGGATACAGGGGTCAACCAACATGACATTGGATACAGGGGTCAACCAACATGACATTGGATACAGGGGTCAACCAACATGACATTGGATGCAGGGGTCAACATGATGATGGATGCAGGGGTCAGCTAACATGATGATGGATACAGGGGTCAACCAACATGATGATGGATGCAGGGGTAACCAAAATAATGATGGATGCAGGGGTCAACCAAAATAATGATGGATGCAGTGGTAAACCAACATGATGGATACAGGGGTCAACCAACATGATGATGAATGCAGGGATCAACCAACATAATGATGGATGCAGGGGTCAACCAACATGATGGATGCAGGGGTCAACCAACATGAAGATGAATACAGGGGTCCACCAACATGATGATGGATGCAGGGGTCAACCAACATGACGATGGATGCTGTAACAAGCTACGTGGAGGGTCCCAAATAGCCCTGTCACAATGTTTAAATAATCTTCTATATAGCCCTGGCTGGGATAGGTCTTTACCTGCCAACCCTCCTCCGTTTTCCCCGGACTCACTGTCACTCTTTCTTTCGACCTAAGGACCTATTTCCTGCAATGTTCTTCTGGCTGATCCATATATATAACACAGTGATCGTTGGAATAAACTAAAACTTGATTTATTAAATCAATAAAGGACAGCACAGGAAAACATCAAGGCAGTTAACACAGATAGTTCTAAACAGACACAACACTGATAAAGTTCAGGCACAGAGCCTCAGGTAGCCAGATTCACAGACCCAGCTTCATACACTGTCCGATCCGTCCAAACACAGCTCACCGAGTGTGCAAGAATCTCCTTCCTTCCAGGTAATTGGTTGTACGTACAACAGCCTTCTGTAGACCAAACTTCCAGGTTTCCATGGACCACAGTCTTTTTAGTAAACAAATGTTCTAGGGAAGTGCCATGTAATCACCTGTCATAATGTCAGGTAGGAAATAATGTCCTGGAGAATAGTTCTCATATAATAATGGGTGTGTCTGAGTGATTGGCGGGGTCCAGCCAATAATACAAAAGGACTCAATCCAAACGTATCGAGATGACTGGTGATGTGTCAGTACAGCTGATGGTCATTCTTTCAAGGTCAGCAGTGGCTCTATCTTGTAGAGATCATATTCTTAAAACAGGCATGGCCCAAACCTTGCCATGGCATAGTCATAACCTGCTTTCTGCGTAGAGCCCTGTCGAGACCTTCAGCTCTGTTCATACTTTCAAAAGAAGAAGGACCCTGGAAAGAACAAACATTCGAGTGAGGGATCAAGCTGACTCAAGCACCACACAATCCTGAAGACCAATAGGGTCTCAGTTAATATATTTGACATATAGGATCTTGACCCAATGCAGTATATACCATACCCGAATGAACGGGCCTGACCTGTCAGGTAGCCCCTGGATTGGCTACGTCCGGGCTTGAGTCGACCTCCAGCTGGTTGATGTCGGGTTGTCCACCCTAGGAACGTTTTGTCTACAATACACACATTCCACACTCATACCAAGCCTTTATTATTATTGGGCACATTCATTTCCATGCTTTCCTCTCACTTGCAAACCATGCCTTTCTCACAACCAAGATCTTGTGGTGTGGTGCGCCCCGTAATCTGTGTCCTTCTCCCCGTTAAGTAAATATATTACAGTATTGGGGTTATATGGCACACCGTGTAGTTCCCCATTCAAAGAAGATACTACCCCTCCCGGCCGCCGCTCTCGACTGAGCTGTCGCCCCAATGTACCGGCATTGCCCTGCACAAGCCATAGGGTAGATAAGTTCAGGTTCTCTCAGTGAGATAGAGGAGTCCATTATCCTCCCGACATCATCCTATCGAGTGACAGACGAAAGAGATAGTCCTGTGGCTAGCATCCCCTGGCTCAAGAAGATAGATTATAGATTGGTGGACCCCATCCCCGTAGCTATCTAATGTGCCTATATTTAAAAGAGAGATGCTACTAAGTAACGGTAAGCCGTAGGAATCAAGATATCACTCGCCTATCAGCTGCCAAGAACAAGCGATATCATTTAGTAACTACTTATTCTTCAGATGTGTTCCCTTGCCATGCCAAGATCAAGACGCGTAGCCAGATCGGCTAACGGTCACCCCCTCCCAACATGGCAAGACTGCTGTTTTGCCACATCCTCTCAGTCGTTAAGACAATAGTTATTTATAGGCCAAGCTTTGCCTGGACCAACGAAAACCCAAGTTTACCTTTACACCACTTCAGTAGTATGTTGCATCTCTGTCGTAATCTTTAACTCACTGGACAGGCTGCAACTATCAAACGGTAGGTGTTGGCACGGCCATCAATTGACCAGCCGCTGCACCAGTGCACATTTGACGCAAGGCGCTCCATCGGGACTACCCGAAAGGAAAGACAAATATATACTCGCTCCATGTAAAGATTGTGGTATGAAGATAACCCAAAGAACCATCTTTCCTGGAGATTTGAGCGAACAAGAGAACTGAGAGCTTCCGAAAGCCGTTTCCCCCTGTTTACCCAAAATAAAAGAATGCATAAGGACATGGGCCACTGGCGTTTCGCTACAGATGCAGGGGTCAACATGATTATGGATGCAGGGGTCAACCAACATGATGATGTATGTAGAGGTCAACCAACATGATTATGGATGCAGGGGTCAACCAACATAACAATGGATGCAGGGGTCAACCAACATGATTATGGATGCTGAGGTAAACCAACATAACGATGGATGCAAGGGTCAACCAACATGGTGTATGCAGGGGTCAACCAACATAACGATGGATGCAGGGATCAACTAACATGACGATGGATGCAGGGGTCAACTAACATGATGATGAATGTAGGGATCAACCAACATGATGATGGCTGCAAGGGTCAACCAACATGATGATGGATGCAAGGGTCATTGAACATGATGATGGATGCAGGGGTCAACAACATGATGATGAATGCAGAGGTCAACAACATGATGATGAATGCAGGGGTCAACCAACTTGATGATGGATGCAGGGGTCGACGAACAAGGCAAGGATTCTCAGCACTGCTCCCAAAATAGTTTAAGAATGAGAAATTATGAATCAGTATATACATATTAATATTTTCTTTAGTAGAATACATAATATGCCGTTTTCTTCCACTCTTCCTCCTCTTTCAAGTTTAAAATAAAAAAGGTAGTCCAGTAGACAGTGGCTTTGGCAGGGACAGTTAGGCCGTCTCATATTCTAGATCACCACATAATGGGATAGGATGGTCAGTGTCCTGCCTTTTCCCCGTTCCTTCTCAAAATATTATGAAAATTGCCAGGTACCCATTTGGGCCCGTCTCCGTGGCTAAGAGTTACGGACGCGATTCGTAATCCCGTATACCCGGGTTCGAAACACAGCGGTGCTGTTTTTTTTTCGAAAAATATATAGGTGCCGGTCGTTCAGAAAGCTATGGCAAACTACTGAACGTAAAACTTGCCCAGGAATCACGAACAGCCAAAATGCTGGGGTTGATTGCTACGTCCTGTGAAGGACATGCAACTAAAAAAAAAAACCCACACATTTTGTAGGAGACTGAGTGGACCTTCAGCACTGTGCTAGTAAAATAAAAATGAATCCTATTCTACTGGTTTGAACCCTGGGCCATTGTTTTGGCAGGCGCGTGTACTAGCCGCCATGGCTAGTGGGACGTCAGTATAAAACATAAAATGCACAAATCACAAGCTTGCATTTCACTACACTAAATAACATGTCATAACTTCAGAACAGTAAGCCACAAGCCTTTTGCAAGATGGAAAACATACTGACCAATACAAAAGATGTCAATTGCTACGAGAAAAAGAGTGTTAAAGTGCTATATATAACCTATAACGTTTTGAAACCTATAACGGAGTTCGTGCACGTGCGCCCGGACTTCCTTCGGCGTATCATCGGCGCCCGGTGGCCTAACACGACGACCAGACGACCCGCAAGGACACAGCGTGGGAAGAGGGCAGGCGCGCGCAGAAGGCGGTTAAAATGTGACAGATTGGGCATCGGAAACGTTCGAGTACTGTACTGGGACTGTGCATCATTTAGTCAACGCCGACCCATTCTTGAAAAACTACTCTACGGAAACGATATTGTAGTCTTACAAGAAACACAGCTCGGCGACGGAACAGTCAATGTCGCGGGATTTCAGGGATTCTTCAACAGGCGGCACCTCGGACAGACCATTCTGGTCCGCGACTAGTGTCTGAGATCGATATGTCTTCCTAGAACAGTGATGCCCTGCAAGTGCAAGCATTAAGAATAATGACGCCAGTGCAGCTTGTAATCGTGAACGTTTATGCACGAAATGGGAAGGTCGACGTTCGACAATGGCAGAGTTTGTTCAATATGGATGAAAGGCATATTATCTACTGTGGGGACTTCAATGCCAGAGGCAGTCAATGGGGGAAATTGCATCACCAATAGACAGGGAGAAGATCTGGAGGACGCCCTGGCATCTGCTGCCCTAATATGTCTGAATGATGGGAAAGTCACTAGAATAGCCACTCGACCAGGTGACCCTGACAGCGTCATTGACTTGGCTCTGGTGTCGCCCACCATCACACCAAGGTGCCGGTGGGGCACACTGGGATACCACGATAGTGACCACTACCCCTGTGTCATCCTGATCAAGAAAGACAGGGCCATGAGTCAAAGAAACAAGACAAATGCCTTCCCGTACGACAACACTGGTCAAGACGCCATAAGCAAGATCAGAAGAAGAAAACTAACTTCCTCCCGCAGGAGACAAGAAAGATGGTTGCAGCCACCATGGTGGAATGGAGAGGTCGAGAAGGCATGGCTGGGAAAGAGGCAGGCTGTCAAAGACTGGCAAAAGGCCAGAAAGGCTAACATGCCACAGGTTGAGTTGGCAAACCTGAAGACTGAGGTCGATAGGACGACGACTTTATTCAAATCCTGCGCCAAACAGGCCAAGGCCGAGAAATGGGACGAGTTCTGCAGGAAGGTGTGCTCCGAGCGATCTCTTACGACAGTTCTGGCGCCTCCATAAGAGCATGAACGGTGCCTGCACAACATAGGGGTATTCCAGACTTTCAAGGCACAGACCTCACATGGAAAAAGTCGGATGCGGATAAAGGTAAGGCCCTTCTTGCACGCTACATAGAACAGACTGACCAGAAAGACGAGCCCGCCAGACAGAGGACCACAACGACACTATCTCAGTTGTGCGAGGGGGTCGGGACAGACGAAGAATGGATAATCACAGCTGAGATAATGCGTGCGATGCTCAAGAAATCACCTAACACCGCCCCAGGCCCAGACGGCATCTGATATGGTGACCTACTGGTGATATCAGATGATGACATGGAAGAACTGGCCAGAGAATTCAACACCAGTATCCAGAGGGGTCAGATCAAAGAAGAATGGTTACACAGCTACTTGCTGCCGCTGCCAAAACCGAACAAAGACCATTCCAAGATAAGCGGCTACAGAATCATTACGATGCAGAACACTGCTGGCAAGTTACTAGGAGAAAATTGTAGCACACAGACTTGCTTGTGACTTGGAACAGCTCGGCTGCTTCCCGCCCACACTTGGAGGGTACAGACGCAACAAAGAGTCATGGCTGAATGCGGCGGTCTTTGCTCAAGATGTTTACGAAGGATTTCAGGTCAGAGAAGAGACATGTGCGGTCGCCATAGACTTAGAAGACGCATATAATAGAGTATCTTTCGAGCACTTGATGCAAACCCTCCTCAGACTGAAAGTTCACCCTCACCTTGTACGATGGATAGCTGCAGTTCTGCTCCAAAGGAAGGTGGTGCTAAGATGCGGGAGTTGGTCTTCTGAGCCGATAACGATATGTCCAGGATTGCCGCAGGGTTCACCACTGTCACCAGTACTATTCAACGTGTATACGGTGCCGATCACTGAACAACAGTTGGACGGGAGGGGTAGGACTCTGTCATTCGTTGACGACATCCTCGTGTATCGACAGGGTCGAGATAGACAGGCGGTTGCCAATGATATGCAGGGCGAACTAGATCGTATTTCCTCATGGTGTGCTGATGCTGACGCCCTTGTCAACCCTGCAAAGGCATCGGTTACATGGTTCTCCCTAAACAACCATATTGTGAAAACAGACCTGCCGGCAGTAAGAATGGATGGGAGCATTTTGAGTAGAACCCAGTCAATGACATATCTTGGCGTGAGGCTTGATCGTAGCCTGTCCTTCAGAGATCATGTCGATTATGTCATAACGAAGGCTCGAAAAGGTTTGTCAGCAATGAGAGTCATGGCGACTGCCAATATCGAGCAAAGACTGCTAATACTTCTGTTCCAAGGACTTGTGCTTTCACGCATCGAGTATGCCCTGGCCATCCTCACTGTCAGCCCTACACAGATTGGAAGACTTGAAAAGGTACAAAACGAAGCCATGCGCATCATTTTGGGCTGCACGAGAGACACCAGCTGTGTAGCAATGAGATACCTCCTTGACTTCCCGACAATGGAACACAGGATCAAGATCTGGAGAGCTCGTGCATACTTAAAAATAAGTGCAGATGAGCAGCACCCTCTGCATGACGCTATATTCAGAGAAAAGGGTGACAGGCTAAAGAGGGGCAAAGTCATGGATGGGTCGGGCGGAAGATGTCGTCAGACAGGTCTGCAGTCTTACCAGTATCAACCCGGCAAGGAATGGGTGCCGGTGCCTCCAGCTTTTAAGTGCACTTTCTCCTGCATTATCACACTTGACAGACGGTGCAGAGAGCAGAACCCTGCCGCTGTCAATGCAGAGGTTAACGCGCTCATCTATGAACACTCAGATAGCCCCGACGTGTTCATCTATACAGATGGATTTGTTGTAAAGCAGCACAGAAGTGCGTGGGCATTTACAGCCCGTTCAGCGGGCCGAACCGTTCAAGAATCCAGTGGTGCCCACTCTATGACCACGAGCAGCATGACGATGGAGGTGATGGCAGTTACACAGGCTTTCATATGGCTGGAATCACAGCATTATACCAACGTGTGTGTACTAAGTGATTCAATGAGCATGATTCAGAAGGTCGAAGCTGGATCTGTACGTAGACAGTGGACTGAGTCGCTGCGGAAGTCTGTTGTCCGCAAAGTCACCTTCATCTTCATCCCGGGACATGCAGGAGTCGAGGGAAATGAACGAGCTGATAAACTGGCTGGCTCTGCACCCCCTGTAGATGGCCAGCCCTTGGATCGTGCCGATGTTATTAACGTCCTCAAAGATATGGCGAGAACAGAGGACTTTGACGTCAGTGATTCCACATCGCTGTCCAGGATGAAAGACTTGGGAGTAAGAATCGGCACAGCCAGGCGCGAGAGGTACATCGGGAAAACAAAGCGCCTCGTCAACCAACACAGAACTGGCACTATTAGCCACCGGACGCTGATGCATATGCTGGGGAGGAGGATCTGAGCACCTATGGACATGTCCGGAGTGCTATGAAGATACCCCAACTGATAACTGATAACTGATATAACCTATACTTTTGTATGGGTGTGAGACAAATTCCCCGAGAAATATCAACTAAATGGTTGGAATCAGCAGTTCAAATAAAAACAGACAAAGCAAGACATGAATTTGTGACATGCCCAGACAGCCGGTCAAGCAGCTAGCCTGTGATCTCTAATGACGATAACTCGGGTTAGCGCGGGGCAATGCTCTAACTATTGAAGACAGAATACAAATTTGCAGAGCACGTGCCTACCTCAGAGTTAACGCAAACACACAACATCCACTGCGTAGTGAAGTTAGGAAGGTGAAGGGCAGGAGGTTAAAAAGAGGAAGGTCGTGGATGGGTCAAGCCGAAGACTCAACAGGTATGTGCACTTGATGACTTCGAACCTGGCGTGGAGTGGGTACAAGTGCCAACAGATTTATGTACGTCCTTTTCAGTTTACATCCAACTAGACCAGTTGTTCTCAACCGGTGGGGATTTTTAGGGGGTGAATTATTGATTATTTCAAGATTGCGTTAATACAAGAACCGATTACTTGATATTGCTTTTCTCTTCTTACTTTACGGTTCTGTACGTCTCACCCTTCTAAAATTCATTTTATAAAGTAAGTAGACCCACAAATCAAGTTTTATGTACACGTCTAGACTTGTTTTAGTATGTGCTGTTACATTTAGCTTCCTCCTCCTCTTCGTTCATCCGGAGTTTTGTTTTTCCCGGACGTGATTGCGTTGTGCCTGTTTACAGCACACATTTAGCTTCTATTATTACGTATACTGTGTAGGGGTGGGGGATTTTTAGGAAGGAAATACGAAAAAGGGGGAGGGGGTATGACGTTCTGAAAATATGGCGAAGGGAGGCACGGGCCAAAAAAGGTTGAGAACCGCTGAACTAGACAGAAAATGTCGCGGCGGAATTACAAGCGTTGATTTTCGAGAATTCTTTAGACGGTGATGCGGTCATCTACACAGATGGGTCGGTCGTCCGACATGTGAGAAGCTTATGGGCCTTTACGGCTCAGGCCGAAGGGGGAATTGTGAAGGAGGACTCTGGTGCTTTTGTTAAGACCACAAGTAGCCTGACTATGGAAGTTATGGCAGTAAGTAAAGCAATAACATAGCTCGAGACACAGACATTCACTAGGGCTTGTTTCCTTAGCGACTCAATGAACATGATCAAGAGGATAGAGGAGGGGTGGATCCGAAGAGAGTGGTTGCTGTCTCTGGCGCGGTCTCGGCTGGTAAAGATTAGTTTCATCTTCATGCCAGGGCATAAAAAGCCGCTTAAAAGTCGACATGTCGACTTCATTGCACCGGGTTTTATCCCATATGGCTCGGTCTATTTCCGCAGCACGGAAAGCGTCGCACAAAGCACGAACTCCGTAGCTTTTAGCGACGACCCACAGGAGTCTCCGAAACATTTAACTCGTAAACCGAAGGGTGCGGCCCGGAATCGAACCCACAACCTTCTGAGCACGAGTCAAACGGCTTGATCACTTCGCCAGAGACCAGGGCATGCGGGAGTAGAAGGAAATGAGCGGGCCGACAAGCTCGCAGGTAAGGCTACTATGGAGGACGTTCACGCCATGGACCAGGCTGACATTCCGAATGTTCTACAAGAAGTAAGACTTTTGCGAGAACCAAGTGATGACTGTGAATCTACAACCATGGGCATACTGCGAGAACAGCAAATTAAAATAGGGGTGGCCAAACAAGAACACTACGCAGGAAGCCAAATAAGATTGATAAACCAACACAGAACTGGCGTCGTTAGCCGCTACACGGTGTGGGATTTGCTGAGTAGGGGATCCGAGCACTTTATGAACTGAATGGTTCGATGTGCAATGAGGATAATCTGTAGACTAACTAACTAATGCTCTAACTGTCCGTCTGTCGGAGCTTCGATCCCAGACTAGTTGCCGACCAAGGTTTAGGGCCTGGTCTGTCCTGCCATGACATTTGTGTCATTTCATTAGGTTTCATTTCCTCGCACTAAGGTAAGGCTTGTACCCTCCCAATTGCGCTCCTCCACCCGAAGCTTGGCACAATGTGCCCAATATTCGGCGCTAACAGAAAACAGGTAATAAGGAGTACCGTCTACTGCTATGCCTATACCGTAGCTCAGTCATTGTCTAAGACTTACCTCACTATAACAAATCGGATTTATTGATCCTTTAAGATGACATTTGTAGCAACCCGACCAGCACACGACATGATGATTGTCGCAAAATAAACTTGCTAGTTCGATCGATGACAAACAAGACCCGACATTTGTCTGCAAAAAACACCAGCAACCCTTTGATGTGTATAGACGGAGGAACAAAAATACGTCGTTAAAACTGTCTGCACACGGTCGGCATTTCTAACTGAGAAACAAAATACGTCGCGTCAAAATGTCTACACAGTCGGCGATTTTGTTATGATGTGGGTTGTTCGAGAAACGAATAACAACGCCAAACGTCTGCCACGGCGGTAGTAGCCTTTGAAGTGGAGACGAAATGTCTGAATACAAGCGGGATGAATTCTGTGATGTGGGAGATTCTCTGGTTTACAGACAGACATGTCTATTGTTGTATGAGACAAAGAATTCCCCAAAAGAAAGCAAATTTGACTGCGGATTGACTCCAGTTAGTCTAGAACAGGAGGACAAAACCAGACTCTGGACTGATCAGCGTCTAGACTTTTTGGTGACGTCACTCAAGCCCGATATAAAAGCGTTGCAGTAAACAAGTGGAGTTAGTCGACCAGATGTCTGAAGCTTGAAAGATCGGTGCAGTTTTCCGGGTTGTGATTTTGAAAGAGACTACAATGTCAAAATGTTGATAATGTATCGGCGGACATAGATCCAGCTTGTGATTTGCTTAGTCTCAATTATCAACCGGAATAGGCATATGGTAGGCTATTAATCATATCTAACTTAGAGTATGATTAGGAATAGAGTACAGTACTGTGCGGTAATATAATGTATCATAGTGCGGTGATATAATAGTATTATAGGTGTGGTGATATAATGTATTATGATTAGTGATAGAATGTTCTATAAGTGCGGTGCTAGAAAGTATCATAGGAGCGTCGGCACTAGTATCCTATTGTATGGCTTTAACTAGCTTGTGTGATATATCATTTTACTCGGGGAGTTGAGGACAATGTAGTGGAATAATAATTAGAGAGATTAAGGATGGTTGAGAGGGAGGAGGGGAATGTGAAATGGTAGGATCTTCCAGTAGGGCATCTGCTGGGTTTCTACCCGTTCCTTTATTCTTTCCTGGTGTTGCCATGTATAAGACCAATGTGATGAGCTATTTGGCCGTATGACAGAGATCGGATCTCTGTTATAGATCTGAGTGCTGCTATTGGCCTACACTCACTTAATTACGGTCAGGATTGAGTTGCCCTAACCATGATGTTCTCGACTCTACAGGTTCCCCTTGAGTGTTCCACTTGAGTGTGAGATGATTTATTACAAAGAAGCAGTTTCAAAGTTTTATACAATAATGGCTCACAGAATGAAGAACGAGATTACTGAGAGTTTGTTACAACCTAGTTGGTCTGCAGAAACCTGGCTTCTGCTGAGCCGAACTTAATGAACATAAGTGTTGTGTTTAAGGAGTGATAAGCTTCATCACCGAAGATTAATAACTCATATACCAAGGACATATATATATTTATACACATCTACCTAAAAAACATTAATAGGTTGTGTTTTTAAAGAGGGGGAAAATTTTATAATCAGAGACTTATGAACAGTAGAATTTCCCCAAGTGACATTTCAGTTAATTGAAAGATTATCAGTTCAACAAACATTATGAAACAGAGTAACTTCACCGTGTGGTTAGAGTGAAGACCAAGATCGAACAGTGTCTATCTGATGACCAGCATCCTGTTTGTTCGAGTGATTGGAGAAAGTTGTCACGTGGACGGAGAAACATCTTCTGGGTGAGGTTCACTGTCCGGAATACATGGTGCTGTTGTATGCTAAGCACTGTGATGTAACAGACTTTGCTCCTGAGTCACTGGTCTAATTCTGCACACACCTTAGAATATTCGACACACATTCTACACATTACACACACACACACCTCTCACACACATACTCTTTGTTTTAATAAATTAATTGTTGTATTTATTTGTTAAAGCTAGAGTTGTTGAGTATGTTGTGTTGGGGAAGAATGAGAGGGGGCATGATCCAGGGGTGAGTGAGAGTAAGAAAGAGGTGTCCACTGACTGAGGGAGTTTTGTGGACGGATTCTGGTGGTTTCTCTAGGACAATAATCTTGGGTTAATAAAATTGTGGGTGTTGATTCCCCTCACTCCAGGGACGACACTAAAAGTAGTAAAGAATAACAAATAACTACTATTCATTCTCTACTTACGACAATGATTAGGGTTGCCATTCCAGAAGTTTTACATCAAGATCTAAATGTTCTTGCCTGCATCTAGATGCCGTTTTTGACGTTCAGATAGTAGATGTAATTCTGTGTGTTTTTCATTTAGAGTTAGATATTTTATAGATTTTTAAATATTGAGCACAACCCACTATTGGCAACGCTGATCGTATTCTGGTATGAACCTAAGGCCTATCCACGTCGATATAGTCTTATAGATTTTTCTTTTCTTTCGGTGTCATTTAATTATTACTGTATAAAATATTTATTTCCCAATATTATGTTTGGTCTGGGCGCGCGTAAAATTAATGGTAACTGCCATTATTTAAACTTTGAACTGACTTGGGTCAACGCTCAACAATCTGACAGTTCAGTTCAGTCCAGCCCACTCGCGGGTCCAACATCACAGCAACGGGTGGTCCCCATTATGCTCCGTTCCTATGCCAGTGAATATCACATAAAATATTCCCCACTGCCCTATGTGAAAAGTGGAAAAGACAGGAGTCTCGACAAACAACAGCCCGCTCAGGCACACTGCATAATGCCACCACCAAAATGTCACGACAAAAGTCCTCCATTCATCCTTGATGGAAGTGGCAGTCACTTTCCCAATCAGATGTTCACCTACAAAGTCTCGATATTTCTAGATGTTGTTGTTCCGTTTCTAAATGTTTTCTAGCCAACCACGCCATTTTTTTCTCCGAAATGTAGTTCACACAACAAAACAACCTCGGACAGATGTAAAACCTTTCACTGTACATAATGTCGTCGCCAGAATGCCAACACTAAAGTCCCCCACGAAACATGCAGTTCATCCTTGATGGAAGCGGCAGTCACTATCCCAACCAGATGTTAGCCTACAAAGTCTCGATATTTCTAGATGTTGTTCCGTTTCTAAATATTTTCTAGCCAACCACGCCATTGTTTCTCCGAAATGTTGTTCACTGAAATCATTGCCACCGCTATCTGCTTAAAATTCCTCCTGGTATTTCCTCTCAGTTTTGAGATTCTTCCACAACCCCTGCCGATGCCCCGCAATCTCATTCTTTCCACATACGTGTTCTCAGTCTGTTCCCCCACCTTCTCCACCTGGTCCCATACGTGCACGACCACCTCCCCCTTGTCCATAGATAATTTACCACCAAGAGATGCATTTCCTGCTAGTCTATCAGCCTGTTAATTCTCCCGCACCCCCGCACGGCCAGGGCAAAATATCCATGCAATTCTCACAATCTGTGACCTCTGAAGCGAGGTGGCCATTCCACACGAAACATTCCTGTCTCCACCTTACTATGCATACTCTTTGAATCCGTAATGAATACAATGTGTGTTGCAGTAGTCTCTTCTAGCCAACGGAATGCCGCTGTTACTGCCTTCACCTCCATTCTCATGCTGGAGGTCGTAGTCTCATATGCCAGACTCTCCTTTTTCAAGACTCATCCATTAGCCTTTGCAATAAAGCCCCAGCCACTACGTCTGTTTCTCACCACTGACCCATCGGTGTAGATGACTATGTCACCTTGATGTGTATTACTCTGGATCAGCTGTTGCACTTCAAACTCAGTGCGGCCCGCTGCCCATTCTCTTACTCACGACTCAGTGTTATTATTACATTGTGCCAGTCCGCCATGTCTTCCGGAACTTCAACCCACTCTTTTTCACGATTGATGGCCTCTAGATCACACACCTGACGTATAGAAAGTTCTGCCTGTGCCATCCAGGACCCGCCTCGTCTTAGTCTATGACCCTTGACTATATCCATATCTGCATGCAGCGGGTGATCCCTGTCTGCGGCAACTCTCAGGTACCATTTGACCTGAAGGACCCTATGCCTATCCGTCATTGTTGGTAGCGCCAGGATATGCCTCATGCATATAATTGGTGTGTCCTTTGTGCATCCCAGGATTACCCGCATGGCAGCATTCTGTATGCGCTCCAACCTTTCAAGCTGGCTCTTTAATACTGTCAGCAGCCCCAAACCATACTCAGTGACAGAAATGATCTATTTTTATACCGTAGCTCGCCGGTCTCCCTGGTCTAGGCGTTACACGACTTTCTCCGTAATCCTGTATACTCTCGTGAGTAACATGACATTCGCGAGAATCGGTAGCGGTTCTATCCGTGTCGGTAACTTAAGAGGTATGTGAGCCGGTCGCTCAGAAAGCACTGGCAAACTACTGAGCGTGGTCTTAAGAAGAAATCAAGAATCAGCTGAAAAATGCTGATGTTGACAGCGATGTCCTGTAGAGGAGATGCGAACCAAAAATACCGTAGCTCAGTCACAGACTTACTTACCCCTGACAACAAATCGCATTTATTGATTCGTTCCTTTAAGATGCAATTTGTAGTAACCCACCCAGCTCACGACAGGTCACAGGATGACATTCATTCATTCGCTGTTTCTCTAGCGGACTCTAGCCAGGTTCAGATTGTTTCTCTAGCCAGGCTCAGATCGTTTCCTCATCCATTCAGTTGATGGTACATGTTTCCTATTCTCTTCACGGTACATGCTGGGCAGTTTTAATAACTTCAGTAGTCGCAATCTTAGTTCAGTCTGATCGCGGCTTTGCTGTGTTTTTGAAAATCGTAAGTAAATGCAAATTTACATTTTCCAGTGAAACAAACTTAAACAATTAATTAATTATTTGTGATTGTGAGACTTATAAAAAGTCATACTGGAGGGGAGGGCAAGCGAGCAAGAGGTAGACAACGATACATGTGGGAAGGTAACATCAAGAGATAGACGAACATTGGCCTGACAGAATGTAGTCAGTCAGGGCGAGAGAGACATTGTTGGAGATCCATTGCAGCCAACCTTCATTGTGGAGACGCAGACGGCACTACAATACTACATTGATTGATATTAATTTTTTTTGAATTATTAATTTATTATTATATTGTTATATTGTGATAGTTCTGAAATTCTCCGGCATAACTTTCAACTTTACTAACAGATGATATAACAGATGAGATAGTCTATATAACTATTAAACTATAACATAACTATAATGAGTGAGTACAGCTACTTAGTAACTAACTTACTAAGTAAGCCCTTTCTAACTCATTTTTGTTGTTGTTGCATATCCTTTACAGAACATCGCTGTCAACATCAGCATCTTTCAGCTGATTGTTGATTTTTTGGCAAGATTACGCTCCGTAGTTTGCCATTGCTTTCTGAGCGGCTGGCTCACATACCCTGTAAGTTACCGACACAATTCAAACCACTGCTGATTCTCACCATCGTCACGTTACCTACGAGATTACGGAGAAAAGTCACTAACCTCTAGGCCAGGAAGCTGGCCTAACTCATTTAGTACAGTATATATTTATTATTAATTATTATTTCAAACAAAACAAATTTGAAATAATTTAAATTAGTATTAATATTAAATTATTATTAATAAATAATAATAATGATAAGACTAGGGCTGTTGGATAGGAAAGAGATATAAATATATATATATAATATTTAATTTTAGTTAGTTAGTCAACAGATCATCCTCATTTTATATTGAGCCAATGGCATTCTTCAGTCCATTATCAGTGCTCGGATCCCCTCCTCAGTAAATCCCGCAGCGTGTAGCAGCAATGATTATATGATTATGAAGTTTAATCATATAAATCAATATTTAATATAGAGCTACAGCCGAGATTCTGTAGCAGTATGGGTATATTGGGTGGGCAAAACTACAGCACGCTTGAGCATCAGGATGGAATGGGAAGAAAGATGCTCAAGTCGTGACGTAGTTTGTTGTTAGGAGGCAGTCAACATCTGGGCCTGGAGGAGAGAAGACGCCATGTTGTATGAAGGTTGTACAAGTTGACATCAAGATGAAATAAACCTCTGTTTATACAGAAACAAAGAACTCGTTAGTCCTATTTATCAGTGCGCTGTTACAATGGACTGAATTGGTGCCCACGACACAGGATACGAACTTGGAGTGTCGCAGAATCACAATATGCTGTCCAGGTCGAACATCGAACTAAAGTCAAAGTTTTGAAGATCTCGTTCTGCTTACATCAAATATCCAGAGACAGAATTACGGCACGGTTCTATACTTCTGTTGAACGAAAAAAGCGAAGTTGATAAATGAAATGGCCACTACGTCGTCTGTGAGAATTACAGCAGCCAAAAGCCCGGCTAGGGGTGGTTGTCTGTAAACATTTTTCAGAATCCTCGCTACTATCAAGAATCCGAGATGTATAAGCAGTCGTTGTCACCTGAGTTATGAAAGCCGGCTTGCCAGAGTGAGTTGCTGTACAGTGGTGATCATCTCGCTGAGCAAAAGAGTGAGAAAGACAGCACGTTTTTTTCTGGATCGTTTGAAATAAGAGGCTCAGGAAAAAGAAACCTTCAAGGCAAAGTCGAATCAAGTAGAAACATTTTACTAACAGAGCAGTTGTCTACTTCTCGTTAAGATAGATTGCCTGGAGCGAACTAAAAGCCGCAGAGTCCTGACCTTGAGACTTTTTGAAGAAATGAAAAGCTCATTAAAAGCAGCGATACCGCTAAAGAACTCTCGGAAGTGGGGGAGGCAGACTGGGCTGCCGACCTACTGAAATTATCGCTTTCCTGAATTACACCGATTCTCAAGACGTCGCTTTGATGTGCCCTGTTATCGGGTGAAGAGAAGATGCAAGTCTGGTAGGGACCCAACCAAGGGTTGAAGTTACTGAGACGTGGGAGGAAGAAACTAAGAAAATCCCTAACTACCTGAAGCGTGATCGATTGGAGGAGCATTTCAACTTACACAGACTCCTGGTGTTTGAATTCTACCTGACAACGAACGTAGAAGAATCCGTCTTTCTTGGATCGGGAGCAAATTAGGGTAATTGGTGAACTTTAAATATTATTTTACGAATAATTGACTAGTTGAATAATTCTGTTGTGTAAAGTAAATACGATCATATTGTTAATTTAGCTGGTTACAAGTGTGAAATTGATTTTATTGCTATATATAGAAATATTTCAGCATGACGGAACAAGATTCATTGGCACAAGTTTTGACGGGGGTAGGAACAGCGGTAGGTAGACTTCATACGGTCATAAAACAACAGGGAATGGCAACTGAAATTGTTAAGTTTAGTGGACAGGCCAGAGAGTTTAAGAAATGGATAACTTCCATAGAGAAATATGCATATTTGGTGTCTGCATCAGATGAAGAGAAAATGAGACTTGCTTATCAGGCAGCAACAGAACCGGTTTCGGATCATATCCGAAGGAAATTAGAGGCTAGAGTAGATGAAACATGGGAGCAGTTCAAAGACGACCTGGCACATAAGTACGCGGAAATAACGGATCCATAACATGCGTTTTCGGTGTTGAGACAGTCTAAACAAAACACTGGAGAGACGGTACAATTGTTCAGCGATAGGTTGATTAACCTGGCTGAAGAAGCATTCTTAGGACAGAATGTACGAGGAGAGGAGGTGGAGAGGATGTTAGTCGGGATTTTTGTAGATGGCATAAAATCCGATGGATTGAAATTTAAGCTGATGAGAGAAAACCCCGAGAGATTGTCACAAGCTGTAGATATTGCAGTACAAGAAGAAAATTTGAGACGTAGATTTAGATTGAGAACAGGACGAGAAATAGGAACTAGTCGAGAAGACAGGATTGAGGAGCCTATGGAGATAGGACAAACAAGGTTCGGATGGAATAGGAGAGGAGGTATACAGACGTTACAAGGTAATAATAGAAATGCTTATGATGAAAGAAGACAAATGAGGTATCCTACAAGTGAGACAGTAGGTAAAACGAACAACACAAATATAGTCTGTTGGTTTTGTGGTCAACGCGGACATGTTTCTCGTTTTTGTGATAACAGGCGTGTCCAGTCGAATACACAAAGTAGAAATGGCGATAGCAGGTTGAATAGGAATGTTGAAGATAGACACAGGAATTTTACAGGTACAAGAACGCAGGAAAACCGGCGCCCTACCTATTAAATAGGACCTGTGGTAGGAGGGAAAATAATAAGGTCCCAAGGTTTAAAGAATATGTTAATAACAGGCATAGTAGGACGAGTAGAGAATACTTTCAACTAGATGAAATCAAACAGTTTACAGAAAAACAGATCATAGCTCATGTATAATAGAAATAGGAAAATATATTCGTACATTAATTGATTCAGGAGCTCAGGTTAGTGTAATTAAAGAAAGCTTTTTATATAAAATAATGAGAAATAGTAGAATATTTAAGAGTCATAATAATCTTCACTCTGTTACAGGACAGAATTTACAAGTAATTGGACAGACAATGATCAATTTTAAATTAGGGGGGATCAACGTAAGACATCTTTTTCATGTAGTGAAAGATTTAAATAGAAACATGCTTATAGGAAGAGATTTTTTAATAAAAAACGGAGTAAGACTTCTTTTTGATTTACACAAATTAAAATTCAAGGACGTGTATGTAGATATGGAAGAAGACATGCACATATCAGCACTAGTTAGAGTTAAAATGTCCACGATGTTAAAACCACAGTCGGTTAATTTGATACAAGCGAAGATAAAGAGAAACCCATATTATGTGGCAGGACACACAGTTAGAATCACTGAATTGCAAAAGGAAGTTATTGATGAGCCTGGTCTTGAAGTTCCGGATGGAATAATATCGTTAGATAAACACTTAACCTTTCCAGTAATGATTATTAACAACACAGGTAGAGAAATCAAATTATACAGAGGATGTGTAATAGCCAAACTAGAACATAACATTAGTGACATATTGGCAACGGATAGAGTAGAAATGTCGGGAACAAATTATTCAGAAACTTCTAGTGAAAGAGTTAATAACAGACGCGGACGCGGAAGAAGAGGAAACTTACAAATGGATGAATTGATCCATCCATTCAGAAGAAATACAGCCCAAATACATTCACTAGACAAAATGACAAGGGAACAAGAATTGTTGGCACAGTTAAAAGCGCCACCAGAAAATAAGAAAGTATTAGAACAACTTATAAAAGAAAATCAGGATGTATTTGCAATTAATGATTTAGAATTGGGTAGGACAAAAACAGTTACAATGGAAATAGATACGGGAGACCATCCACCAATTAGTTTAAAACCATATAGAACTCCATTAAGAAATAGAGAAGTTGTTGAAAAGGCAATAGAAGATATGTTGAAAGCAGGGATAATAACAAGATCGAAGTCAGAATGGTCATCTCCGATAGTAATTGTGACCAAACCTGATGGTTCACATCGATTCTGTTGCGACTACAGGGCGTTGAACAAAATCACTAAGAATGTAGCGTACCCACTGCCGGTGATTGATGATATTTTGGGGTTGCTTAATGGCTCCACATTCTTCACGATGCTAGACGCAAGATCAGGATTCTGGTGTATCCCGATGTCGGAAGACGCTCAAAAGAAGAGTGCTTTTTGTACTCATATGGGTTCTTACGAATGCCAATCGGGGTTCGAACGGCTCCATCTCACTACATGCTGCTAATAAATGAGGTATTAGAGGGTATGCAAAAGTTTGCATTAGCATACATAGACGACATTCTGATATATACAGCAGGGGATGTGGATGATCACTTAAAACATGTCAGATTAGTATTCGACAGATTAAGAGTACATGATGTTAAATTGAAGCTTAGTAAATGCCAGTTTTTAAAAACTGAAACAAAATATTTGGGGTATATTATAAATAGAGACGGAATTAAACCAGACCAAGACAAGATAAAGGTTATTAAAGAGTTACCTCCTCCAACTAACGTAAAAGAAGTGCGTGCTTTTATTGGAACTTGTGGGTACTATAGGCGCTTTATCCCAGGGTTTTCAAAAATAGCAGAACCTATTACTAATTTAACGGGCAAATACGCTAGATTTAAGTGGGATGATGAGTGTCAAAAAGCGTTCGAGTTTTTAAAAAACAGTTTAACAGTGGTACCACTATTGACGCATCCAGACTTGAATAAACAGTTAATACTATATACAGATGCTTTGGACAATGCTATAGGAGCGTGTTTGGTTCAACCATATGAAGGAAAAGAATCTGGAATACCAGGAGTTAAAAATGAAAGGCCAATTTACTTCTTGTCTCATAAACTTAGCAGGTCTCAAAAGAAATGGTCGACTATTGAGAAAGAGGCGTATGCTATTCATTATGCTCTACAGAAACTTAACTACTATTTACATAACGCAAATTTTGTTATTAGAACTGACCATATATATGCCTTTAAAATCTCTGTTGGAAGCTCCAGTGCAGAACAGGAAAATACAGACGTGGGCATTGAATCTACAGGGATACAATACAAAAATTGAATACATACCAGGTAGGATTAACACATGTGCTGATTTATTGTCTAGAATCCCGTATCCACAGTCATCAGGGGACACAGAAGATGAAGGTGAACCAGAGATCGACGACCGAAACTGGCAAGTAAATATATTAGATTCTGCCATAATAAATAGAGAAGAGTTTGAGAGTTTACCATCGGATCAAGAGTCTGAACCTAGAGCAGAAGACCCACATTTAGCACAATTTAATATGAAAGAAGAACAAGAATTAGATCCAAAAGTCTTACAAATAAAACAGAAATTAAAAGAAACGGAGGAGAATAAATATAAGAAGAATTATTTAGTTTTGCAAGACGACGAACAGTTATATTATATGAGTGAAAGGAACGAACAGCTAAGGAAATATATTCCAAAACATTTGGAAAATGAAGTGTTAAAAGCATATCATGATGAGAATGGTCATCTCGGTCGTGATAAATTGGTGAAAGCACTTAAGAGTAAATATTATTGGCCGAACTTATTTAAATCTGCTTGTAAATATGTAGATACGTGTGAAAGATGCAGATTAAGGAATATGAGAACAATTAAGTGTCCCTTACAAGATACAGATATTCCTCAGTTTCCTATGCAAAAAATTAGTTTAGATATATCGGGTCCTCACCCTCGAACATTGTCAGGAAACGTGTATTTAATTCATATAGTAGACGTCTACAGTCTTTGGCCGGAAGTTTATGCAATCCCAGATAAGAGCGCAGATACTGTCATTAATATTTTTTTACAAGAGTTCGTACCAAGATTTAGTTGCCCACAAAGTATACTTACGGATAATGGTAGGGAATTTGTAAATAAAAAATTCGAAAAGTTATTAAAAGATTTGAATATAAACCATATAAAGACCTCATACTATAGACCTTCTTCAAATGCTAAGAACGAACGACAACA
The DNA here is from genome assembly GCA_014155875.1 of Cepaea nemoralis. Taxonomy (NCBI): domain Eukaryota; kingdom Metazoa; phylum Mollusca; class Gastropoda; order Stylommatophora; family Helicidae; genus Cepaea; species Cepaea nemoralis. Next base: position 265,844 of record JACEFZ010026073.1, read on the forward strand.
TAGGACATTATACGATATTATAGCAAAGATCGTCGATGAACATGAAAAAGATTGGGATTTGTTCCTGGGACCAGCGCTTAGCGCTATACGCACAAATCAAAATGAGAGCACGGGGTTTTCACCATTCTATTTAATACACGGGAGAGAACCAGTACTACCTATAGATAATCTGTTAAAACCAAGACGGAAATATATGGGGGAAGACTTTCAAGAGACTATCATACAGGAAATGCATAAAGCACACGTAAGACTAAAGAATAATATAATTAAAGCTAGAGAGAGACAGAAAAAGTACAAAAACGTGAATACAAAATTACAGGAGTTTAAAGTAGGTGATAGAGTTTATTATAAGAAGCATAGAAGGAACTCTAAGTTTGATGCTCGTTGGGTTCCAGGTTATTACGTTTTGGAAAAGCTAGGAAAAGTATCGTATAGTATCAAGAACCAGGTCACGGGACATGTGGTAAGGGCACACGTGGAACACTTAAGAAGAGATGAGGATGAGAGGGGAAATAATAATTATAATAATAATTATTATTCAGACACTGGATATTTAGATGAACAAGTCGTCAGAGGAGCTACAATAAACCCAGGTTTTAGAAAAGATCCAGCACAAAATCAGTTAATAACAACTCCAGTTTACGATGATACTCAAGAACAGACAATACCGAAAACGGTAGAAGAAGAAAATGTGAATGAGAGTCATTATGATAGTGTAGAATCTATGGAAGACGAAACAGGTGCTCCATTTAAGAATACTAGACAAGCAACGAAAAGAAGAATGGATAAACAAAGAGAAAGAGAAGTAAAAAGACAGAGAAGAATTAGAGATTATTCAACAAGCGGTGAAGATATGCCTCTACTAGAAAGGTCCTTAAGAAATAATGATAGACAAATTAGATGGGATATTGAACGGAAGAGATTAGCGGCTACTAGCGAGAGACATACAGGTGAAGAAGAGGAAATGGATGAAAAGTCCGAATCAAATAGTAGTATGGAAGAAACTAATAAGTTATACGAAGAAGAAGATATTGATGTGGAAATAGCACTTATTCAAAGAAACTTGGAGTTATTGAAGAAGTGGAAACGTAAGAAGTAAATGATTCTAAATACTGCAGATGGCAAGATATAAGTTTCATGATGTAAAAAGGAAAGAGATACTTGATGAAGTATATGAAACGGTGGAAATGGAAAAGGCTTCTATGGATACTTTTCATAAATGGTCTTGAGGAGTAGTTAAGCATTGAGATAACTAATATAGAGGTAGGTTCGAGTGAGGCATATATATTTTTTTTTCTCTCTCTGTGATGGAATTGCTGGTTGATGTTATGTTTCAACTTCTTGAGTTTTCGTAGATAGATAAGTTAGTTAATGGTACAGCAGGTAGATGTACTCTATGGTAAATAGACAAGTTTTTATTGGTACTAGAAATACCGTGGTTAACGGTAATGATTAAGAAGTTGTAGTGATGTTTGGTACAAATCCAAGGGAAACAATTGGTGTGCCGAGCCACAGGTTAATTAGTAGATAGATGACGGCTGGTACATTGAGATGACATTGGGATAGTCGCCACCCTAGTAATAGATAAAGTGAGTTGACCTGTAGTTTACAGTGCTTGCTTAAGATGATATTCCAGATATTGTGATGTGTTAGGAGTTAGGCTGGAAAAAGATAGAAAATTGTGAGGGGAGAGAATCATTATTGATTAGTGATTTTTGTGTGTGGAGAGAACAGATATTGTTCTAAGTTAAGAAATTGGTCTGTAGGTAACAGATATATATACTTGGCAGTGAGTTGTTTTGTTTTTCTCGGTTATAAAAATAATAGAATGACTTGAGTGAATAGATATCTGTTACATTGGTTCGTATAAGAGGCCAATGTTGATGGGTCACTTTATGTAGTTAATTCTAAGTGAATTATATTTTATTGAATCTGAGTTTTTAATGCCTAATATATAATATGTTTTTTTTGCTTGGTTTGGTCCTGTAAAATGATTGTTATTATTTGATTGTAGAAGAGGATTGTTGTGTTCTTAGACTTTTGCGTACAAACTATTGGTCCGTAAAAGAGTCCAGTAGTGATAGGTAATAATAGAATATTTTCTTATGATTTGATAAGATGCATGTTATATTATTTTAAAATGTGTTTTTCTTTGAATGAGTTGATATCTTTAGTTAATATGAGGGGAAACATAAATTTGTGTAAAAAACTATTTGGGGGGTATGATGTCCTGTTTTGATTTTATTTCGCTTAACTCATAGTTTAAATAAGTTGTTTTGTGTATTAGGTTACCTTGTTAGTAAATATGTTACAAATTTAATTAAGAAAGTTTAAATTTTCAAATAGTTATGGTGTTGGCTAGAATAGAGAAAATACATGGGGCTTTATTTAAGACCCTTCGTTCAGAAAAGAGTTAATAAAACTACTAAGGGGCTAATAGAGAGACACATACATTCTCTTTGGGAATATTATGTGGCTGTGATAATTGGCATGAAAAGGTTCTTATGGATATGAAGTATTAGAAACATAGGTCGGGGATGGCTGTAAATAGGAGCTGCATTATATGAAGATATAAGGTTGGGTATATGACTGTGAATGGCAGCATATAAGCTGGGGTATATATATAGGTGGACAAGGAAGCAGATCATGGGATGTGAGGGGGCAAGATATAGGAGCTGTGAAAAATCAGCGTTAATTAAATTAAAAATGTTCATGGAATATGAACGTTGGTTTGTGGTCAAAGATGAGATAACGGAAATATAAATTGTGGATGGCAATATAAATGTTGAATATATAAATGTTGAGAAAACTTATGTCAACTTGATTTATAGAGAACAAAGATCTATTTCATAAGATGTATTTAAAAAAAAAAAAATTATTTTACAAAAAAAATTTTTTATTGGCAAGGGAGGTAAATGTGATTGTGTTGACTATTCATTACTTTATGTAAATGTGATCATGTTGACTATTCATCTCTTTATGCTTTTCACTGGGTGCGCACCCCTTCTTTACTTTTTCTAACTACATTGTTTTCTGTGTTGTGGAAGAGTGAGGAATTTCATAATGTCAAGTGTATGATAACGATTATACGAGCTGTTCTTATGATATATATTTTGTACAGGAACTGGGAAGAGCCAAGAGAGAACAAGAAATGTATAGTGGTTTACTATATGGCAGGGGAAAGTTACGAATAGATTGTTTTACTTAAAATAAAGTTGGTTTGGGGAAGATTAGAAGAGTTGTGGGAGGTAAGGAAAGAGAGGGAATAGAGTAGGGGGATTGGGAGTAAAGACTTTTTAAGGGAAAAAGTTTTTCGAAAACATAGGAAGGTGTAGCAGTATGGGTATATTGGGTGGGCAAAACTACAGCACGCTTGAGCATCAGGATGGAATGGGAAGAAAGATGCTCAAGTCGTGACGTAGTTTATTGTTAGGAGGGCCTGGAGGAGAGAAGACGCCATGTTGTATGAAGGTTGTACAAGTTGACATCAAGATGAAATAAACCTCTATTTATACAGAAACAAAGAACTCGTTAGTCCTATTTATCAGTGCGCTGTTACAATTCAAATTGTCAACCATTGATTGATTGTTGAATAATTGAATCTTTATCTCTGCACAGATGAGATGAAAATTCAAAATATTTGAAAACGAAGATATTACCTTTTCTGTGAATAAAACTTTGTAGACAGTAGACAGTTCGTTTCATAATTTAGAATTGTCCACATGAAATTATCCAAATATGTTTTCATTCACTACCTAATAAATGATGAAATGTTTTGATCCACATATTTAATTCACTACCTAAAATCCTAAATGATGAAATCTTTTGATCCACATATTTCATTTACTACCTAAATTATGAAATCTGTTCAACTATCTAAAATCTTAAATCATGAAATATGTTGATGAATGTTAATTCAACATTTCATCATCTAGGCTGCCTGGGTTACCTCCTATATTTGAAATCTGTTGATGAATTAACTTTACTTTAGTTTGATAAAGATCCAGCTTGACAAGTTCCTAGTTGTCATATAAAATATCAGACTGAAGGTTGAGGAGTTGATCTATGGGCACTGCAGCAACGGGCTTTCTATCTTGGTCTGTATCCATGGATTCCTCAGCTTGCTATCTGATAATGTGCTCAGTGATCAGGTGTTTGGAAATATTCAGGAGACATTTGATATTGCCAATGTTATTGGTTATTCTGAATGCCTTAAAGTTGCAGGTTGAGTAAATAACTCAAGGGATGGATATGATTCTAAAACTTTGACCAGACTGCAAGAACATCAAGTTAAATGGGGTCAAACTAGACTAGAGCACCATGCGGGAAGCCAAAGAAGTCAACCAACGCAGAAATGGTGTCATCAGTCGTTGGCCATCCATCCATCATGTGCCATGCCAATAAGCATGGGCGGTCATGTTTTGCCATCTCACTTGATCACCAGAGTCATGGATCAGCTCCGTGTTTCTGTCTCGACCATGCCATGTGGCCAAGCCATCCAGGTATTTACTTCTCGGTCTTCCCCTTGGTCTCTTCCCTGCGATCCTGCCAGTTGACACCAAGTTCTCCAAGTAATTTCTTCTCATAACATGCCCAAATAATTTTGATTGTCTACGTCTAATGTCTCTAATCAGTTTATGATCTTATTTGTTTCTTGTAGGATTTGTTCATTGGTTTCTCTGTCATTGTACACTGAGGAAAATATTGAGGAGAGGATCTGCGGACTACTAGTTTGATTTGCAGTGGGGATGATCTGATAACTGAACTGTTCTCTTTAAAAGGGGTTTATTTTGGGGAGGCATTTTGAGCAGTTTTGTTGTAGTGGTTTCCCTCTTCATTCTATGATGGGCTTCAAAGGGGCTAGCATCCATCGAAGTGAAATTGGTATAGAGACTTCTCTCCCAACCCAGTACCTACCATCATCTCTGTGAAGAATGTTGCAGAGCGCTCCTTCCCCTCTCCAAGCCCATACACCAGCGGGGTGTGCAGAATTGGTACTGGGGCTTCCCACTCGCAGAGAGGCAGATTAGGATTCTTTTTTTCATATTTATTCATTCACTTTCTTTGAGTGAGCTGAGTCAACACCCACATCACTGCACTTGAGGCATTCCCATAAGTGCACTGTCCTCATCTTCAACAGCCAGCGTAGAGTTCCAATACTAATGGTGCCCATTACAATCTGATTATATGTCCGTTTTGCTTTACCTCTGATTGATGACTGTCAATCAGATTCTCAGTCGTCACTCAGAGGTAAAGCAAGACTGAGATATAATCAGATTGCAATGGGAACCATTAGTATTGGAATTTCTTCATTCATTTAATTTAGCTTTGAACTCAGGATTAGTCCACGATGGGCTACATCTGTGTCATCTTCCCTTTACTTTCCATCAAAGCTTAGTTCCTTAATCAACTCAAGAAACCATTCTTTGTTTTGCTTTCTCTGCAGCTGGTTCTTTGTCTTCCCCATGCCACACATTGTTTTTTGTTTTATTCATTCTGTACACCATTATTGTGTGTGTGTGTGTGTGTGATTCATTCTGTACACCATTGTTTTTTGTGTGTGACTCATTCTGTACACCATTGTTTTTTATGTGATTCATTCTGTGCACCATTGTTTTTTTTTATTTGATTAATTATGTGCATGATTGTTTTTTTGTTTCATTCATTCTGTGCATGGTTGTTTTTGTGTGATTCATTCTGTACACCATTGTTTTTTGTGTGTGACTCATTCTGTACACCATTGTTTTTTATGTGATTCATTCTGTGCACCATTGTTGTTTTTTTTTTTTGGATTCATTCTGTGCACCATTGTTTTTACTCATTCTGTGCACCATTTTTTACTCATTCTGTGCACCATTGTTTGTTTTTTGTTTGATTCATTCTGTGCACCATTGTTTTTTGTATGTTTGATTCATTCTGTGCACCATTGTTTGTTTTGTTTTTTTTTTGATTCATTCTGTGCACCATTGTTTTTTTGTTTGATTCATTCTGTGCACATTTGTTTAACTCATTCTGTGCACCATTGTTTGATTCATTCTGTGTACTGTCTTTCCGTAGATGAATGAAGCTGAAAGCATCTTTATCAAATGGATGAACGAGGCACTGGCAATCGCTGAAGACGCACTGAAAGCGCAGGAAGTTCCAGTTGGTTGCATTATCGTTTACAAAGACAAAATTATTGGCACAGGTGGGAATAAAGTCAATGAAACCAAGAACGCTACAAGACATGCGGAAGTAATTGCTATTGAAGAAGTTCGAGAGTATTGTTTAGCGAAAGGGCTCGATGAGAAAGATGTTTTCAGCTCGTCAACTCTCTTTGTTACTGTAGAACCTTGTTTGATGTGCGCAGGCGCTCTGCGACAAATCGGCGTACCTCTGGTTGTATACGGCTGTGCTAATGAAAGATTTGGTGGTTGTGGTTCTATTCTAAACGTGGCTGCTGATGAAGCCCTTTCTGCCAGCATTGGACCGTGTTTTGATGTAGTCAGTGGTGTTTTAGCTGTTGAGGCAGTGACTTTATTGAAGAAGTTTTACAAAGGGGAAAACCCTAACGCTCCAGATAGCAAAAGAAAAGTGAAAGATACAGAACCAGGTAGGACATTTTACTCCGTCTTTGTGAATGATATGGAATAAGGTAAGACACTCTTCTCCGTTTTCTTTGTGAACGATACAGAACCAGGTATGACCGTATATATCTTCTGTGTTCCTCTTTCGAGGGGAGCTTATCACACGTAGTTACTCACTTTAAAGCTCAGTGTGTCCGACTTCAGCATGCATCTGTGTCAGGTCTGCTTCCTTTAGACCAGTGGTTCTCAACCGGAGGGAAATGTTAGGGTTTCCGGAGGGTGGGGGGGATTATTTCAAGATCGCGTTAATACAAGAACCGATTACTTGATATTGTTTTTTTCTTCCATACTTACGGTTTCATACTTCTCGCCCTTCTGAAATTCATATTATAACATAAGTAGACCCGCAAATCATGTTTTACTTAGACGTCTAGACTTGTTCTAGTATTATGTGTTATCCCCGGGAAGGTTAACCTGGTTAACGAATGCCCACAGAAGTCGGATGTGTCGGCCTAACGGCGCAAGAACGCAGCTCTGCTGTAAACAGGCACGTCGCAATCACGTCAAAAAAAAACAAAAAAACTCTCCGGATGAATGCAGAAGAAGAAGTATTATGTGTTATTAAATTTAGCTTCCATTTTTACATATACTGTGGGGAGGGGAGATTTATAGGGAGGAAATACGAAAAGGGGGAGTGACATTCTGAACATATAGTGAAGGGATGCATGGACCAAAAAGGATTGAGAACCACTGCTCTAGACAGATTCCATCCAAGGTAATAGGTTATATCTACCTCTGGGTAGGTTTTTTCCTAATAATTTGCAAGGGCACTGGCCTTATGGCCTGGTCGTTGTGATTTCTAACTGCCGTGGGATTCTTCACGTGCACAACTGGCACACAGGACCTCCTGTTTTTTCACCATTATCCGAGAAGGCTAGGTACCCAATCCCACTAGCCACGAGATCCGGGGCACACATGATATCATTAGACCCCAATGATTCTGGCAAAATGTTCCAGCTCTGTGCAGAGATCCCACTAGCCAAGAGATCAGGGGGCGTGTGATATCATTAGACCCCAATGATTTTGGCAAAATGTTCCAGCTCTGTGCAGAGATCCCACTAGCCAAGAGATCAGGGGGCGTGTGATATCATTAGACCCCAATGATTCTGGCAAAATGTTCCAGCTCTGTGCAGAGATCCCACTAACCAAGAGATCAGGGGGCGTGTGATATCATTAGACCCCAATGATTCTGGCAAAATGTTCCAGCTCTGTGCAGAGATCCCACTAGCCAAGAGATCAGGGGGCGTGTGATATCATTAGACCTCAATGATTCTGGCAAAATGTTCCAGCTCTGTGCAGAGATCCCACTAGCCAAGAGATCAGGTGTGTGTGATATCATAGATACCAATGATTCTGGCAAAATGTTCCAGCTCTGTGCAGAGATCCCACTAGCCAAGAGATCAGGGGGCGTGTGATATCATTAGACCCCAATGATTCTGGCAAAATGTTCCAGCTCTGTGCAGAGATCCCACTAGCCAAGAGATCAGGGGGTGTGTGATATCATTAGACCCCAATGATTCTGGCAAAATGTTCCAGCTCTGTGCAGAGATCCCACTAGCCAAGAGATCAGGGGGTGTGTGATGTCATTAGACACCAATGGTTCTGGCAAAATGTTCCAGCTCTATGCAGAGATCCAGCTCAGTGGTTTCTGAGTTTGAATGCAAAAAATAAATCACCATGTTCTGCTTCTTCTTCTTCATTCCTGATTTGAGGGAAATGCATCACACGTAGTTATACACTTGTCCTGACTTTGGCATATACTTGTGCCAGGTGTGTCTCCTCTAGACAGACTCCTTCCATGGTCACAGGGTCTTACTGCCCATGGATAGGTTTTCTTTACTAACAACTTTGTCAGGACAGCAGCCTTAAGGTCATCTCTTTACGTTTTCTTCTTCTTCTTCTGTGTTGGAGTGTTTTTTCAGGTGTAATTGCGTTGGGACATTTAAATCCTACTGTTGTGGTGTCGTCCGTATCCCAGCTGGTCAAGTTAGAATGGTCAAAGACTATGTCAGCCCTTAAGGCAAGGCAGGGACAGTCCATGGGCATTATCCGCCATCCAGGGAGGCTTCCATAATTGCAGAGCCGACACATAGCGCTCTGGTCCTGGGCTCACCCAAGGAATCGCCATGTCCTGTACATGGCTGCTTTAATTCCTCACCTACATGTATTACAGTATTATTTACAGGCCGCTCCCTGCACAAACCAGGAATGGTCAGTCTGGAGACGACATCCACTCAGTAAGCTTTCGCTTCTGACTTCCACGTAATGGATTCGCTAGCCAAGCGTTCCATTTCGTGTTAATGAGACTTTCGGACTTTCTGCGGGTGTTTGTTGACCGGGTTACCTTCCCAGGTGCTTCGAAGAACATTACACTCCCACTCTGACGTTTTTGCGTTGTGCCTGTTTTATTTGCGCCCTTAGACCGACACATCCGACTTTAGCGGGCGTTTGATGAATGGGTTAGCCTTCCCGTGCCTTTACCATCCATCCATCATGTGCCATGCCGATAAGCGTGGGTGGTCATGTTTTGCCGTCTCACTCGATCACCAGAGTCGTGGATCAGCCCCGTGTTCCTGTCTAGACCATATCATGTCTGCAGACGGCGTCCACTCAGCGAGCTTTTGGTTCGGACATGTGCTGGACGCTGTGCCCGGAAGACAAAATAATTAGAGCTGTTCCGGGCACGAAGGACATTTCACTCGGACATTTTTGTGTTGTGTCAATTTATTTGCAATCTTTAGGCCGGCACATCCGACTTCTGTGGGCGTTTTTTTTTATCGGGTTAGCCTTCCTGGGGGTTTCGAGGGACATTCTAATGTGGTGTTACCCACATCTGAGCTGGTCAAGGTAGAACAGCCAAAGACATCATGGTCAACCCTCAAGGGAAGGCAGGGGCAGACCATGGACATTCCCCGCCATCCAAGGAGGCTTCCATAATAGCAGAGCCGGCACATTGAGCTCTAGTGCTGTGCTCACCCAAGGAATCGCCGTGTCCTGCTCATGGCTGCTTTAATTCCTCACTTCCATGTATTAGGTATCTCGTTCACCACTGGCCGCTCCCCAGTTCTGCCTTTCACATTAATTCACACAGCTGGCTGCGCTCTTCATCAACGCACAAGCCGAGTGATCCACTGCTCAAATTAAGATCAGTTCTCTTCCACACTTCCCTCCTCGAAAATTCTTAAAATCTCTGATAGCCATTTCTATGAGGCTGGAACCCCAGAGTCACACTTGTCTGGAAATATAATCCTATCTGTGCTGGGGATTGAACCTGGAGCAGGCAGCTGTTCTAACCACTATGCCACTGCAGCACTAAAATGAGTATTATAAATATTTACTGAACAACTAGAATTAACAGTCCAGTTGTCTCTGTTTGGCTTCTGCAGTTTGTGTGTCATAAAGTGAGAAAGAGCAACAAAGATGACAAGTATACAAGCCATGTTGTATAGGAGCAGACACTCAGTGTTGGTGAGAAGAGCTGTGCTGTTGTGCAGGTAAGAACGTGATGTGTTAGATCTTTGTCTTCATCCTCATTGTTGTCCATTATATTTCTTCTTCCTTTTCTTCTGTATTCCTCTTTCGAGGGGATTGTGTCTCACCTAGTTATGAACCTCAAAGGTCAGTCTTGTGTCCAACTTCGGCAGGCTTTTCAGTAAGGTTTGCTCCCCCTAGGTCGGTTCCGTGGCGATGAGGTTACGGATGCAGTTCGTAATCTTGCGTACCTGCGTTCAAAACACAGCTGCGGGCGATTTGGCAGCAGACTGTCTTGCGTAGGATTTTTACTATCTGGTATGGGTGCCGGTCGTTCAGAAAGCAATGGCAAACTATTGAACGGAAACTTGCCAAGAGATCACAACAGCAAAATAAAGATGAAAATAATGCTGGTGTTGACTGCGATGCCCTGTGAAGGATATGCAATTAAAATTCCACCCCCTCCTAGACAGATTCCATCCGAGGTCACTTGCTCTGGCTACCCGTGGGTGGGTTTTCTTTAACAATATTGCCAGGGCATATTCTCTCTCTCTCTCTCTCTCTCTCTCTCTCTCTCTCTCTCTCTCTCTCTCTCTCTCTCTCTCTCTCTCTCTCTCTCTCTCCCTCTCTCTCCCTCCCTCTCTCTCTCCCTCTCTCTCTCTCTTCCATATTTTTTATGCATTGTCATCTTTTATATTATGAGGTATTTTGTATGCCACTTGATTGTCCTGTAACATGCCATTCCATATTTTTTTTCTCTGTATTCTCATCTTTCATATTATCATTTTGTTTTCCACTTGATTTTATCATGTATAATATAACATTACTGTGATGTGAATGAGAGAGTTAGTGAGTGAGAGAGAGAGAGAGAGAGAGAGAGAGAGAGTTGAATTGCATCACTAATTTTTACGCTACACTATGTATATGTACAATTTTTTCTCCACTTCTTACAATTTTTGCGAGAATGCTCACGACAATCATCAGTGTCTCAACTGTGTGTAAATTGTGGGAGTTTGTTCTTATTAGTTTCAGTGATCATGTATGTGTGTAGATGTGAGGATGTTTGTGTGGGTGTGTATGTGAGGAGGGTGTGGGGAATGTATGTGTGGAGGGATTGTATTTGGGGATGTGTATGGGTGATGTGTGGATGGGTGAAGGGATGTGTAGTCGGTGGGGATGTATGTGTGTGTGAGGGATGTGTGTGTGGGGGGATATTTGGGAGGATTATTGGAAGTATGTGGGTGTTGGTGGGTTGGGGGTGTGGGTAGGGAATGTGTATTTGGATGGGTGAATGGGTGTGTAGGAGATTGTGTGGGTTGGGGGATGGGTGTGGGGGGGGGGTGTGAGTGGGTGGAGGATGTTTGTAGGTGGGAGATGTGTAAGCGGGGATGTGTATGAGGAATACATGTGGGGGGTATGTGTGTGGGGGAATGTGTTTACGGGTGGAGTTTTATGTGGGAGGGGAGATGTGTGAGAGGTGTGGGATGTGCAGGTGGATGATGGATGTATGTGAGGATGGGGGATGTGTGTTTGGCTGGGTGGTTGGGGTGTGTGTGGGTCAGTGGGAGGGTAGATGAGAGATGCATGTGTTGATGGGTGGGTGGGTGATGTTTGGGTGTGAGTGGTTGATGGATGAGTACGTGAGTGGGTGGATGTGTGTGAGAGATGAGTGTATGGTTGGGGGATGTGTGTGTTTGTGGGAAGATGTGTGTGGGTGGGGTATATGTGGGTGGTGGGGTGTGTGGGTGGGAGGTGTGTGTTTTTTGGGTGTTTATGGTTGGGGGATATGTGTGGGCAGGTGGGGAGATGTGCTTGTGGGTGGGGATGTGTATGACATCCCCATCCACAATAGGTGGGGGATGTGTAGTTGAGAGGTGGTGGATATTGGGTGGGTGAGTGGGCGTAGGTTGGCTGATGTGTGTGTGGGTGGGTGTGGAAAATTGTGAGGGTGCGGGATGTATATGTGGATAGGTGCAGGATGTGTGGGTTGATGGGGGTATGTGTGTGTGTGGTTTTGTGATGTGTTTTGTGCTGGGTGGTTGCGGATGTGTGGGTGGGTGGTGGAGAATATGTGGGTAGGTGTGTGCATGTCGCTTATGGGATGGGTGGCGGGTGTATGTGTGGGTGGGGAAATGTGGGTGGGTGGCGGCATGTATGTTTGCCTGAGTCTGTGTGAGTGCGTGGAGGGATGTGTGGGTGGCTGCGGGGTGTGAGGGTGGATGGGGGATGTGTCTCACAACATTGCAATATGCACTGTTTATGTTTACAACTTTCATTTGACAATGTTTTTTTTCTCCCTATGTGAATGTAACGTGCGTAATATGCATTGTTTATACTTACAAAATCCATTTGACAATGTTTTTTTTTCCCTATGTAAATGTAACATGCACATTTGATAAATGAAAGATGAGTGATCGAAAGGGCCGAATGTAAGAAGAGCCTGTGTGCCCAATTTGTTACCCTTTTAAAATAAAGTTTGTTTGTTCGTTCGTTCGTTCTCTCTCTCTCTCTCTCTCTCTCTCTCTCTCTCTCTCTCTCTCTCTCTCTCTCTCTCTCTCTCTCTCTCTCTCTCTCTCTCTCTCTCTCTCTCTCTCTCTCTCTCTCTCTCTCTCTCTCTCTCTCTCTCTCTCTCTCTCTCTCTCTCTCTCTCTCTCTCTCTCTCTCTCTCTCTCTCTCTCTCTCTCTCTCTCTCTGTGTGTGTGTGTGTGTGTGTGTAAATGAGTGATTGTTAAAGTGAAATGGCCTTCTGTTTTTCACCCATACCTGGTAAGGCTAGTTTTCTGATCTCTGTGAGATCAGGGGCATGTGTGTTTTCATTAGATGCCAGTGGTTCTAGTAACGAATCCCAGTCCTGTGGTGGGAAGGAAACCTCATACCATAACCTCTGAGCCATTGAGCGGGGGGTATTCTTCTTCCTCCCCTTCTTCTTCTCCCTCCCCATCTCTTCTTCCCCCCACTCCCCCCACACCCTAATCCATACTGTTTGAATTAGTGGAACATTTTAAACTTCAATCTACTACTGGCTAAGTGACCAGTATATAATCTTGCTATTGCTGGGGATTGAACTCGGACCACTAGCTTGGTCAGCAGGTGCACTGACCACTGTAGCTCGCATAACATGTGATAACGTTATCAAATGAGTAACTCATTCTTTATGTTTTATGTTGATGTTTTCAGCAGGCGAGATGTCAAACTGTCCACGCAACCTAGTAGTGTTTCTAATGAGAGTGGCAAATCCAGCAGTCAAAGGCAGAAGCTCGTCATCATGGGAACCGGCTGGGGCAGCTATAGTGTCCTGAAAACTATCGATAAAAAACTCTACGATGTCATAGTTGTCAGCCCAAGGAACCATTTCCTGTTTACGCCTCTTTTGGCTAGCACTACTGTCGGCACTTTAGAATTTAGGTAGGTTGGGAACTGTAGTGAATTAAAATATGCTCTCTACAGGAGAGGTCTACGGCGCCACTTAGTTTAATGCTCTTGCCTTTAAACTTCCTGTGTGCTGACAATGGAGTAGGGGGTTCTCTCCCTACATCACGAGTCAATGATTTTCTCCTATCTGAATGTAACATGCACAATATATAACTAGTGAATGAAAGATGGGTGATTGGAAGAGCTGAATGTAAGATGGGCCTGCTTGCCCAATTTGTGACCCTTGGAAAATAAAGTTTGTTTGTTCGTTCGGTCAGTGGGGCTTCTACATTGACTGCTTTTTCAGACAGCAGTGGCATAATACTGGACATCACATAGAAACCAGCCTAGAGTTGGGGTTGATTGCAACATCCTGCAGGGACATGCAACGTGTATTTACTCTCTACAAGTGCAGTCTGGGATTAATGTTGTGAGGTCCGATATATGGAATTGAGGCTAAGTAGCCATGTGCAGGACCTGATGATCCCCTGAGTGAGCCCAGTACCAGAGCATCGTGTGTTAGCTACAAGTCATAGGGTAAAGACAAAGATCATTATCATCATCTTCCACTTCTGCCATCAAGTGTCGTGGGGAGAAATAATTGGCGCTCCAGCGCCCGATGGGTGGCACTTGGTAGTATCATTCCGTGTGATTGTACAATGTCTTTGATGTCGTCATTCCATTTTCTTCTTGGGCATCCTCTTGCTTTAGTAGAATATCTTCTTTGATATAACATCAATGTTGATAGTTGATGGTGTTGCATTCTAATGAGATGGACAAACCATTTGATCTTCTGCCTTTCAGGATATGTGGCACAAACATGTTGATCCCACTGTCTGTATGATAATATCTTTTCTTACTCGCTCTCAGATAGTTATGTTGGCAGCTCTTTTCACGCATCTCATCTCGCAGGGTTGATTTTGTGTAAGTGTAATTTGGTTAGTATCCAAGTTTGACATTGTTAACAAAGGGTTGGTGTGAATATGCTATTTATTATCTGTCGTTTTGTGGGCATAGGTATATTTGAATATTTCAGTATGGATCATAGTTGATATATAAGCGCACTTTCTTTTTGACATCTGATTTTGATTTCTGTCTATTTTGCCATCTTCTGTGATCACACTTTCAAGATATTTGTCTAGCCCCAGATAATGCGTCATTAATTGTTAACTGATGTGTTTCTATCAAATATGATCTTCATTTATTCATATTCCTTTCCATTGTCATCAAAGGTATTTGTCTTCTAAATATATGGCTTTCCTTTTACTGACCTCTTTGAGAAATGTAATAATATTTTATTTCTGACCTCATTTTGCAACCGTCCTGTAAAGTAAAATGCAGGTGCATGTTCTAAAGTAAAGTGCAAGCAGATGTTCTAAAGTAAAATGCAGGCAGATGTTCTAAAGTAAAATGCAGACAGATGTTCTAAAGTAAAATATAGCCGGATATTCTAAAGTAAAATGCAAGCATATGTTCTAAAGTAAAATATAGCCGGATATTCTAAAGTAAAATGCAAGCATAAGTTCTAAAGTAAAATGCAGACAAATGTTCTAAAGTAAAATGCAGACATATGTTCTAAACTAACATATAGGCGGATGTTTTAAGTAAAATGCAGGCTGATGTTCTATAGTCAAATGCAGGCAGATGTTTTATAGTCATATGCTGGCAGATGTTCTTAAATCAAACGCAGGTGGACATTCAGTCACCCTGCCACTAGTACCACCAGCATAGGAACTCTCTGTTGGTTACAGAAGCAGTAGACGGAGCACTTGTGCGAATGTCCGAAGTGCAGTGATTTTGATTCTTGATTTCATATTTCTGTTATTTTTAGATCCATAATTGAGCCTGTACGGAACACAGGGTTTCGGGATTCCACCCACTTCCACTTGTCGTATGCAACAGAACTGGACACCAAAAAGCAAGAACTCTACTGTACCAGCGTTCTGAACCCAAGCCTGAAGTACACAGTGTCTTACGACAAGCTGGTGATTGGGGTCGGGGCGTTCACCAATACATTTGGCGTTCCTGGAGTGTCGGAGCATGCATTCTTCTTGAAGGTAATGACAGCTTTAGTATGGTGTGATTTGTACTTTTTCACTTACCTGTAATCAGACATTTTTATCTGGTATCATATTATTTTTTACGAGGAATCGGGCATATTTACTTGTAATCATACTGTTTTACTTGCAGACATACTGTTTTACCTGTTAATCATACTGTTTTACTTGAGGTCATGCTATTTTAATTGGATTTGTACAAAGTATCCAAGTGAAATTACATATTACTGACATAAATGTTGCCAGCATAGAGAATAACTACACCTAAACTTTCCACAATCATAAGGAAAAGACAAATTATATTTATAGGACAAGTCCTCCACTGTGGGGGAATTTCCCTCTATATGGCCTGAGAACAGCACTGTTTCACTAGCGTTTATAAGCTTTTTTCCTGATCCCCTCCAGCTTGTTTCTCGTAATCTCAAAATGCTAATTGCCAGGGGTCACTTTCCTGGGGGACTAGCAAGCTGTTCAAGCTTCCCGGGCTCGTTTATTTAATGTTCCATGGGTTCTTGGCTCAGTGTATTCTGTCCATAGCCATACGGGCCCTCTACTTCTGCCACCTCATTCTAAAACCACTGACTATGTAACAACACACTATACTGATGCATCTTACGAAAAGCACTGCACATAACGGCACAGCATTGTAAATTATGTGGTTATTATTTATTGCTAAAATTATCCACATAATCACCATGAATGCACGTATGAAAATTAGTCTTAAAACATATCTATAACATATATCTATGGTCTGTGTCTTAGTTATTCAAATTCACTACGGGAAAACTTTGTTTTGATATATATAACAAGCTGGCGGCATGGTGATTTGCCATCGCCAGCTTCAGGCTTTGATCCGTGATGTTTCTCTTACGGAAGTCTTTTAACAATTGCATTAATTGTCATGTGATTCTTCAATCACGTTTAATCCGTGTGCCACGATTAGCTGACACGAGCCCAAGGTGGGCTTTCCAAAATCATAAGGAAAAGACAAAATAAATGTATAGTGCTTCGTAACATGCACAGTGTCAGGTTTTAGATATGATTAATGGTGTCAGGTCTTAGATGTGACTGAGCTACCATATGTCAGTAGATGGTACTACCTGCTTATGTTGGGCGGTACTCACTAAACCTGACACCCCACATTGTGCCAATGGCTTCGGGCGGAGGAGTGCAATTGGGAGGGTACAAGCCTTACCCAAGTGTGAAGAAATGCAACCTAAAGACTAAATGTCGTGGCAGGGCAGACCAGGCCCTAAGCTTTGGTTGGCAACTGGTCTAGGAAGCTCTGATAGGCGGACAGTTAGAGCTTTGCTGATCCGGCAGCTTCTGCAGCTTGTCTTGTTCCAGGCGTATTGGTGTTACCTTTCCTCTGGAGTAAACTATGCAGGCTGAGAGAGGGATCGTGCTGCATGGGCAACACATGGTCTCTAAATCAAGTCCAGGCTTGTGTTATGGAGAGGTATAACTCCATTTTACAAACTATTGTCTGTCAAGACGGCCAGGTGCCAGTCAATCAGCATGGTTACATTAGTGCAACTCCTTCACTGTGAGGGGCATTTTCCTCTGTATGGCCTTGAGAGCAGCACTGTTTCACCTGTGTTTGGAAGCTTTTTGCCAATAACTTCCATCTTGTTTCTCATAATCCCAAAATGCTAATCTTATATTTCATTTATTTTACTGCTTCTGCTGTTTGGTTTTTGTTGTTGTTGTTGTATGTTTGTTTGGGGGTTGTTGATATTTTGTTGTATGTTTGCTTTGGGGGGTTGTTGGTATTTTGTTGTATGTTTGCTGGGGGGGGGGGGGGGGGTAATATTTTGTTGTATGTTTGCTTGAGGGTAGTTGACATTTAATGTTTGCTGAACAATTGTCTCCATAGGAAATTGGAGATGCAAGAAGGATACGCAACCGCATTCTCTCCAACTTTGAAATGTCTGTCCAGCCAACGATAACACCCGAGGAAAGTAAACGGCTGCTGCATATTGTGATTGTTGGCGGGGGACCCACGGGCGTGGAGTTTGGAGCGGAGCTGTATGACTTTGTTGAACAGGTGTGGTCTGGTTTGTTTAGTTATATTGAAGTCAATATTATTAGATATGTCATTGTGTAGTAAACAACTTTGGTGGGAATGTTAGTAGAGCTGATGGGGGAATATGCTAGCAATGTCATGAGTGCGGACGGACAAAGGTTTGAGGCCTGCATTCCTCTCCCTCTCATCATCATCAAGTGCCCTGCCAGCTGGCGTAGGCATTCATGGCTCTCCACAGATCTCGGTATTTGGTTTTCTGGATCAACTCTGCTGCTGATATTCCTCCATGCCACCGTCTCAATCCATCCAGCATCATTTCTCTTGGTCTGCCTCTGCCTCTCTTCCCCTCGATCTTTCCAGTTGTCACGATGTTCTCATTACATGACCAAAGAGAGGCATTGGAGAACATCGTGACAACTCATCCTCTAAGAGAGGAAAAGATGATCACCGACTCTTCCGTGTATTGTGCTTTCAGCCTATGTGATGTGATGGCCCTATTAAATCATGGACTCATTGCAGTTTCCTGCTTCAGGACTTAAAAAATAAAGTAAATAACATTTGATCCCTTTCTGTTTAGTTACATCTCAATGTGTTTGGAAGCTTTTTGCCAATAACTTCCATCTTGTTTCTCATAATCCCAAAATGCTAATCTTATATTTCATTTATTTTACTGCTTCTGCTGTTTGGTTTTTGTTGTTGTTGTTGTATGTTTGGGGGGGGGGGGGGTACCTTGAGCCTGAGGAATTAAGGCAACCTGGCTAGTGCAGTCGTCGCGAACTGTGCAGGTTAGAGTTTTCATTTTCCCCTGACAGAAAAAAATCCCACACCTTACCGAGGATTCGAACCCGGGTCTCCTGAAGGAGAACCTGGCATTCTAGCCACTTGGCCAGCCGCTCCTCTAAGCTAATATTTAATCTAATAGCATTCAATACTAAGTGTCCACACTCAACATTTTTTTAGCAAGACGGGGCACATATCGGCATTTCCTGAGTGCTATGACATTGGTGTTGGGAGACAGTTTCTGACAAAAATCCCATTGGTTGGAAGTTACAAAAAGTAGGTCATAAGGCCAGTGTCCTGGCAAATATGTTAGGATAGAAAACCTACCCAAAGATAGATAGGGCCCCTTGCTTTGGGTAGATACTATGTAGAGAAAGTAAAGCTTCACATAGACACATGCTGGGGTTGGACACATTTCTGGGTTGGATACATGCAAAGATGTAACCAACTCTCCTCAAAAGAAGAACAAAGCAGAAGAAGAAATTACTCATGGGTTTGTGGAGCAGACAGATCACATATGTGAACTGGACAAGAGGTCAATAACTGTCACCATACGGAAATATAATGGCTGTATGCTTTAACAATAAAAAACTGGATACACAGATGTCCAGAAAAGAGGATCAATCAATATTCAGGAATCCCTGTTAAGTCAAGTTATAAAGCGTCATGGTTCTTATAAGCAATCATAGAATTAATAATGAAAATGCATTTTGTATACTGTTTTCGATGAACAATAATCAGTTGCTCAAATATATTGAGGTATTATTGATTAGGTGTTCCCGCCGTTACAATGCAAACAGAAAGACTTTCTTTTAAATCTTAAGACTACGATGGGGATAACGTATTTCAGAGTCGAACAATTTCAGTGACTATAATTTAATATTTCAGCCAAAGTATTATTCGTTTATTCACTTCATACGATATATAACTTTGCAGTATGCAGCTGGTGTGTTGCAGTGAACTATGTCAGGCAATAAATCGTGCAGTATAATGTTTGTGGCTTCTGTGTTTAAATACAGATATGTAGTAAAAACTGCCAGGGAGCAAGCACAACAGAAGTAGTCTCCCTTCACCGAATGTTTCAGCCCCTTTACCTTCCTTACACTCTCAGGGGGTGGGCCTGACTGGGTCACGACTCCCAGAAATTTTTCTCCTGTCGTGCATATTCATCAAGACGTTTCCCTTGTTGACATCGCTAAGTGTGACTGCCCAGATGCCATCCCACCCTTGGGGTTGGGGGAAACTTTGGGCACTTGGTGTATCTACTAACATTGGCTCTGAACTGTGACTGACTTGGGGAAAGTCAGCTTCTTCTCCCGGCAGTTGGCTGCAGTCTTTGCCTCTGTCTTGGTGGGTAACTATGATTTTGTCAGTAGACGTCATTGCAGCTGCGTTTCCTTTTTCGTGCCCCATTCATGGTTTGTGGTTGCAGTCTCCTGCATGCTCCCAGCAGAAGCCGGCTCTTCCTCTGGGCTCATTCTATTACAGCTTGGGCCTCCCTCTGGAGCCTCACCCTCGTTGCTGGATATGGTCCTTGTAAGACGTACCATTCCACCACAAGCGGCCGGCGCTTAGCTACACTTAGCTACAGCTACTTTGGTTAATATTTCAATCCGGGTGATCATTACACCCAGCTTGGGTGCCATATTCTTCACTGATGGGATGACTCCCGGGTCGGCACGAGACTGTGGCTGTTGTTTCGGTCTCATTGTGAGGAGGCAATCTTCTGGAGAGGTTTTTGTGTTAATGAGGTTCTTCTTGAGAGACGGTGACTAACATTGCAGGCAAAGTTGAACCATTTACTGTGTATCCGTTTCCCACCCCACATTACACTTGCTCCATAGCCAGTCCAAGGCCTTCTCCGCTGCCTTGTCCAGTCTTTTAAGTGCTCATGTTCTTGCTTGTCCTTTCACATCTAGTTGCTTCTGCGTGTTGTATGCGGAGTTGGTTACAAGGCCTCTTGTGCCCATCTCAGTAGCGTATATATAGCCTGATGGTATATCCTTGTTAAAGGCTTGCGACCATGTCACTGTATTTCTCTATCTTATAGATGTGCTGCTCCTTGACTCATGACTCAAATGGAACATTCAACTTGTTCAGTTGACTGAGAGCACACTAGAATGTCTGATCGCAACAAAACCTTCAGGATTTCCACTGGGTATTCGCCCTGCAGGTCTACTGTCAGCTCCCAGTCTTCAGCGCCCCCGAGGATGGATGGCAGGCTATCGGGGCAGTCAATTCTGTAATTAAGCTTTTGTCCAGCTTTTATGAAGCATGTCCACCCGGCTTTGACAACAAACCCTGTGTTCGCCTGGAGTCTTGCTACATCCACTGTGGCTGCCAGCTCAGTGAGAACCTTATGTCACCTCATGAATCGGCCTTGCCCAAGGGACGCCCTGCACGCAGACAGTACGTGTTCTATGGTCTGAGCCCTCTTGGTCTACGTGTTGCTACGCAGGGGACATGTGTCGTCAGATATACCCCATCTGACCAGGTTAACAGCTGATGGCAGGAGATCGTAAAGTGATCTGACAAGGAAGCTTATTTTCAACGGCGGCAAGCTCCATATGTCGTTCCACGAGAGGGACTTCTGCAGAGTTCCTTCCCATGACATCAACTGACCTTGCTGTGGCTGCTGCACTGCCTTCTGCACTCGCTTGTCGCCTTCTCCTTCACGAATCTCCTGAACCACAATGTCTGCGCTGCCTGGCCGACGCCTTTGATCACCATTGCATGTTGATTTGGTAGCTAAAGCCTTGTCTGGTGGACTGAGTGTTTCCCATCACTTCTTTTATTTGGAGCGAAAGTTGCGCAGATTCGACTGCCTCATCAGCCTTCCATTTCCTTTCCATCCTGAGCGCTGGCTGGGAGCTGCTCACTGTTAAATTTTAGGACACACAGCATCATCACGAGCCTGGTTTTTTTTTTACTTTGCATTCCTCGACAACAGACTTGAACGGGAGCACACATTTGAACGTCTTTTAGTACAACGCTACGTCCGACAGACATGGTGGCACTCGCAGCCATTTCCTTGTGGCTTTGCTAACTTTTTTCTCTAACTCCCCTACCGTGTTCGTGTACATGTAATAGTTGAGTAGAGGCCATAGCAGTTCGGGATCAGTATGAACTGGAGGCTCCAGATCTTGAATTTTCCAATGAGTCTGCTCTCATTGATGGCTCGCAGACCGTTTTCTGTTCTCTCACGTACATGTTGTACTGTGTTTTTGTCCTTCAGAGAGGAATCATACACTTGGCCGAGACTCTTGACGGTTTCCTCCATCACATTGGAGGTCGCCTGGTTGGCCACCTTGAATGCAGTTGCGACCACCTTGCCCTTAATGGTGGACTGGCTTCTTGACTTCTTGGGCTTGAAGCTGATCCTGCACCAGTCGACAGGTTAATCAAGCCTTTGGAGCATGCGGCGTGCATGACTCTCATATGGTGTCAGGATTGTTGATTTCAGGATCCATGAAGGCCTTGAGTGGCGACATCCTGCATTCTTTCTTGAGTCTCGGTCCTTACTTATAGCCAGACGTCGCATCCAGAACAACCTGCATGACCATGACAAATAGTATCAGCGCAATCGTACATCCCATTGCTATACCCATTCCATCTGGTCATGAATGCAGAGGTAGAGAAACGGAGAGTGAACCCTGAGAAATATTGTCTAAGCATTGACGTAATCTCCTTCGGTATGTGGTATATCCTAAGGGCCTGCCACAGCATCTGGTGTATCTATTCAGAGAGGACGAGAAAGCAGTGGAGCTTGTCCTTTTAGACTATTGACTCTTTCAGAGGAGTAGAGTATTGAAACTGCTTACTCAACCCTAACAGTATGGAGGCACAAGAGGCATGCAGTGAATTGCCAGGGAAATAGGTGTGATTATTTCTAGTATGTAATATTAGTCGGTATTGAGCTGCACAAAAGAATTATCTGAACACATATTTGGCCTGTTGCACTGTATGGCTGTGAAACATAAACTCTTCACTAAAGAGGGTGAAAGTACCTTGGAAGCTTTGCAGATGTGATATCTGAATAGAATGTGCAGGACAGGAAACAGATCACCTGAACATGTTGCAAACACAAAGGGATAAATAGACAACCATGGAAACAGAAAATAAAAATAGTCTGTGCTCACTTGGTGACAATATGAGACACGGAGGGGTATTTTTGAAAATACAGGTCAAAATCCAGATGGGAAAAGAATATAGAGGATGTCCAAGAAATAACTATATCACGCAGATAAAAATCAGCTACATCACACAGGTAAGAAACTACTAAATGGCACACGTAAGGAACAGCTACATCACACAAGTATGTCAGAACATCAGCACTGAAAAGAAATCAAAGCTGGATTTAATTTCTGAGAACGGGACTGTCACATGCCTGTGGTCATAGACAGTAAGGTGAGTGACCTGGCTACGAGGAAAACAATCAACCCTCAGAAATAATGGGGCGGATATGAGTGGAAGGCCCCAGGGGGGATGGGTCGAAAGACAGTTGTGTGTTGTATGAAGTGAGGAGACTGAAAAGTCAGTGAGAGAAGAGACCGACTGCGGGTCAGGTCGTTTAAGAGAGAGCTCCGTGTTGTGTTGTGCTCCTAGTTGTGAAGACAGGCCTGAACCCAGAGTGGGTTCTGCAGTGAGTGTAGGCCTAAACCCAGAGGGGGTTCTATAGTTGAGCAGTGGCTCCAACCCAATGTGTGGGTTGTATTGTGGGAGATCCAGCCGTGGATAGTAGCTGGATTACCTGTCTTGTGGATGTGATAAGAAGCAGACCGTGAGAAGGCATTGATGTGTGCTGGTTAAATTGTGAGGAGGTTATTTATATTCTATGGATGTACATTGTTTCTGGATATATATATATGTTCCGTCTGTTCGTCTTATTTCTGGAATAAATGATTATGTGCGCCAACGGAATCTTGTTTCATGACTGGTGAAGGTGCACTTCGGGGGTGAGTTGGTTTAAGAGACAGTTAGATATCTCAATTGACACACCATGAACATCGTTACCTAGACAACGACCATCACACGACTATAACAAGCAAGAACATCAAGAACATTGATATTATCATCAAGAAAACGTGTGACAGGGACCATAAGGTGTAAAAGGTCAGACAACTTCAGCTTAAATCTTTAGACTGGCTAACCTGATGATGATGATGAGTGCAGGGGACAGTGCAGAGACATCGGTTGGCTAATTCATCAGTCGTCAGATTGATAATGGCAATAATGATGGTAGTCATGGTGGCAGTGATAATGAACGAGGGCATGAAGGAGTATTTTGAGTCACTTAATTGTGACTTTGATATTAATTGATTCCACTCAACTCTTAACAGGATGTGGCTAGACTTTACTACATGAAGCAACAGGAACATGTCAGGGTGACTTTAGTTGAATCCAACAAGATCTTGTCTTTGTTTGATGCCATGATAGGGAGTAAAAAGAGGTAGATTTGTATCTCTTAACTTTGATATTAATTTATTCCCTTCAATGTCCAACAGGATGTGGTCAGACTTTACAAGCAGCAACAGGAACATGTCAGGGTGACTTTAGTTGAATCCAACAAGATCCTGTCATCATTTGATGCCAGGCTGAGTGCTTACGCTGAAAAGAAAATCAAACAGAGAAAAGGCTTTGACCTGATGAGATCAACTGTTGTTGGTAAGATGCTTTCTGCACACTCTTGTGGTTGGCGCAGACGTGGTTTGAAAGCAATAGGATGTACGAGTATAAGTTAATAAGCAAGTCACAAATGGCTGTAGAAAAATAACTAAAGATGATAACAACTTGAAACCAGTTTTCCCCGGGAAGGTTAACCCGGTCAACAAATGCCCGCAGAAGTCGGATGTGTCGGCCTAACAGTCAAGAACGCAGCTCTGCTGTAAACAGGCACAACGCAATCACGTCCGGAAAAAAAAACTCCGGATGAACGCAGAAGAAGAAGAAAAACCAGTTTATTGTTATACATACCTTGTCCCTTTATTTCTCAACATAATTTCCACCAACATTGATGCACTTATGCCATCGTTTTATCAGTCCTCCCAAACCGGCTGCATAGGACTGTGTGTCCTGTTTTCATTCACCGGCCATCCCACAGAACTGTGACTTACTTATTGACTCGCCCTCGTAACTTTTTCTACCCAGCTTTGCACCACTTTACAGGACAAAAATTTGTCAGCATAAACACTGAAAACCCACCTTGGCAGGAGACATTTTATGAATGATGCCGAAGTTGAATGTGAAGTGAAAACTTGGTTTAGAAAACAGAGCACGCAATTCCATGCAGCTGGTTTGGGAGGACTGATAAAACAATGGGATAAGTGCATCAATGTTGGTGGAAATTATGTTGAGAAATAAAGGGACAATGTATGTATACAAATAAACTTGTTTAAAGTTGTTACCATATTTAGTTATTTTTCTATAGTCATTTGTGACTTACTTATTAACTTACCCATGTAGCTCATTGCACGAGGTATTTCCCATATTTATAGGTCTCTTTCTGTAGGGTGGCTTGCTGAAAGCATACCACGGAGCACAAACTCCATGGCTCCAGCAATGATCCCCAGGGGTCTCAGAAAAAATCTGGGTAGTGTGAATGTTTTATTCTTGTTCTTTTGCTCTTAATACTCCATTGGGGGTCTGGGTCCTGAACCAGATCACTCCAAGCAGCCCTATCCGTAGCTGTCTAATACTGCTCCGCCCACGTTCTCCGCATAGTGTTTATTTCTATCTCTAGTTCTCTTCTGCATGTGTTTTTGGGTCTTATTCTATTCTTTTGCCTTGTTGATTCCAGACAAAGGCCTTTCTAATTATACTATTCTCAGGTTTTCTTAATTTATATCCTATCCACCACTGGCATCTGCATCTCTTGATTTACTGATATTTTAGTTGTATCCATGAGCTCCACATTGGTGATTCTGTCATACCATTTCAGTTAAACCTCTATACTGGCATTAAGGTGGATTTAAAATTGTCTTCTCATTCAAAAAGCAGTCGCAAACTACTGAATGTACAAAGTGAACTTAAGGTTAATTGTAATGTCCTGCATAAGGCTTGCAATATATTTTACTCTGTGCCGACACTAGTAAGTGAATGTTTTTCTAGATGATAAATGGCATTGGGATGAGGTGATCTTCACCTTCCCAAGGCTCATTCCCCACTGTGATAAATACTGTCAAGGACCACACACCTTGCGTGCTTCAAGACTGAAGGAGGGCCACAGCAGATTCCCAAGATGATGGTAGACATTCAGCACCCATGCCTGGCACTCATGTTTGGAGACCTCGCTAAAATGGTTGAAGTAACTGTTTGCTTTGAGGCTTTAAAATGGTTCTTTCCTTATCGGATCCTTGCTTTGACTTGCTCAGAGTGAGATGACTGTATCAAGATAATTCAGCTCGATGTCAACAACATATTCTTCTTCCTCTTCTTCGTTCCCCTTTTGAGCGAAGTGCATCACACCCAGTTGTGTGCCTCAGTGTGTCCATGTGTTTGTGTGCGTCACCCCCAGTTGTGTGCCTCAGTGTGTCCATGTGTTTGTGTGCATCACACCCAGTTGTGTGCCTCAGTGTGTCCATGTGTTTGTGTGCGTCACACCCAGTTGTGTGTCCATGTGTTTGTGTGCGTCACACCCAGTTGTGTTCCTCAGAGTGTCCATGTGTTTGTGTGTGTCACACCCAGTTGTGTGCCTCAGTGTGTCCTTGTGTTTGTGTGTGTCACACCCAGTTGTGTGTCCATGTGTTTGTGTGCATCACACCCAGTTGTGTTCCTCAGTGTGTCCTTGTGTTTGTGTGTGTCACACCCAGTTGTGTGTCTCAGTGTGTCCTTGTGTTTGTGTATGTCACACCCAGTTGTGTGCCTCAGTGTGTCCTTGTGTTTGTGTGTGTCACACCCAGTTGTGTGCCTCAGTGTGTCCTTGTGTTTGTGTGTGTCACCCCCAGTTGTGTGTCCTTGTGTTTGTGTGTGTCACACCCAGTTGTGTGCCTCAGTGTGTCCATGTGTTTGTGTGTGTCACACCCAGTTGTGTGCCTCAGTGTGTCCTTGTGTTTGTGTGTGTCACACCCAGTTGTGTGTCTCAGAGTGTCCATGTGTTTGTGTGTGTCACACCCAGTTGTGTTCCTCAGTGTGTCCTTGTGTTTGTGTGTGTCACACCCAGTTGTGTGCCTCAGTGTGTCCTTGTGTTTGTGTATGTCACACCCAGTTGTGTGCCTCAGTGTGTCCTTGTGTTTGTGTGTGTCACACCCAGTTGTGTGCCTCAGTGTGTCCTTGTGTTTGTGTGTGTCACCCCCAGTTGTGTGTCCTTGTGTTTGTGTGTGTCACACCCAGTTGTGTGCCTCAGTGTGTCCATGTGTTTGTGTGTGTCACACCCAGTTGTGTGCCTCAGTGTGTCCATGTGTTTGTGTGTGTCACACCCAGTTGTGTGCCTCAGAGTGTCCATGTGTTTGTGTGCATCACACCCAGTTGTCTGTCCATGTGTTTGTGTGTGTCACACCCAGTTGTGTTCCTCAGTGTGTCCATGTGTTTGTGTGCATCACACCCAGTTGTGTGCCACAGTGTGTCCATGTGTTTGTGTGCATCACACCCAGTTGTGTGCCACAGTGTGTCCATGTGTTTGTGTGCATCACACCCAGTTGTGTGCCTCAGTGTGTCTGTATTTGTGTGCGTTATAACACCCAGTTGTGTGTCCATGTGTTTGTGTGTGTCACACCCAGTTGTGTGCCTCAGTGTGTTGGTGTGCGTCACACCCAGTTGTGTGTCCATGTGTTTGTGTGTCACACCAGTTGTGTGCCTCAGTGTGTCTGTATTTGTGTGCGTTACAACACCCAGTTGTGTGCCGCAGTGTGTCCATGTGTTTGTGTGCATCACACCCAGTTGTGTGCCTCAAGAGTGTCCATGTGTTTGTGTGCATCACACCCAGTTTTGTGCCCCCGTGTGTCTGTATTTGTGTGCGTTACAACACCCAGTTGTGTGCCTCAGTGTGTCCATGTGTTTGTGTGTCACACCAGTTGTGTGCCTCTGTGTGTTTGTGTGTGTCACACCACTTGTGTGCCTCAGTGAGTCTGTGTGTTTATGTGCATCACACCAGTTGTGTGCCTCAATGTGCCCGTGTGTTTATGTGCGTCACACCACTTGTGTGCCTCAGTGTATCCGTATGTTTATGTGCGTCACACCAGTTGTGTGCCTCAGTGTGTCTGTGTGTTTATGTACGTCACACCAGTTGTGTGTCCATGTGTTTGTGTAAGGTTCGCTTCCTCTAGACCAGTGTTTCCCAACGTGTGGCCCACGCCCCACAGGGGGGAAATTCGATTGTTAAGGGAGCAATTCGAAAATGGAAGAAATCGGCTGGATATTACAAAACGGGGAGACTTGAGACTGAAGTTAACTAAATTGGAACCTGACATAAAATCTCTTTGCAGCAAGCATCAAGCACAAGGATCTCACTAAATTTAAATAATTACTAATAATTAAAATAATATAGAAAAATCTTTCATTAAAATTATTTTGTACTTGAATTTTAGTTCTCCATTATATGTTTTGAAAATTTACTTACTGCGTTTGCATAATAATTTCCTAGTGATTTCTTCCTAAAACCTATCGGTCCTTTGGCTAGGATCGGGTGCATTTGCTGCTCTCTCCCCAGTAGTGCACCTGGTCTGGTCGGGGGCCGGGATGATCAAATAAAAACCCATCACATATCTTCACCTTAGATGTGGGTCTGGTGGACCACTGTGGGCAATAGCTCACAGTGAGACTAAGGGTCCACACAAAAAAGGGGGAGGCGGGGGAACCAGCTTGTCTGGGGTAACCGCCACGCCTAAAAAAAAAAAAAAATTAACCCAACACAACCGACACACAGGGGCGTGGGACCTGGTGGTGGTGAGGGGGGGGGGGGGGCTCTGGCCCCTCTGGGAATCGTGAGCCCTTCTAAACAAAAAATTCAAGTTTCTTTAGTGAACATTTCAGTTTTTCAATATTAAAAATGATGCATATTTGGGGGGTGGGGGGGACATGAGACTTTTAGAAAGGCTTAGGTGGGGCATAGCACAAAAAAGGTTGGGAAACACTGCTCTAGACAGATTCCGTCCAAGGTCACAGACTCTTATCTACCCGTGGCTAGGTTTTCTTTCATAACAACTTTGCCAGGGCGGCAGCTTAAAGGCCTGCTCTTTGTGATTTCCATCTGGCATGAGATTTTTAACATACGCAACTCACACACAGAACCTCCTGTTTTTCAAACTTATCTGAGAGGGCTTTGTGTCTTATTACACTACCCAAGAGATCGGGGAATATGTTTCAACAACATATAGTTATGGTTATGTTAACATATCAATATATATTATTGCCACCATGGATAACACATGGTGTCAATTTAGTGACATCTGGTAGATAATGTGTAATGTGTTTTCCCACATGTATGAAACCTACAGAGGTCACGCCAACAAGTGTCAAACTCAAAGATGGCACAGTGCTGCCCTGCGGCCTGGTTGTCTGGAGCACCGGCCTGTCTCCCAGAGAGTTTACCCGCTCTTTGAATTTCCCCAAAAACAAAGCTGGGCAGGTTAGTATGTCTAAACTGTTAATTATTTGTGTATATAGATAATCTGAGAATATTATAAATGTGTTATCAGTTTATACGTTTCTATACACAGAGCACATATTGCTGACAAATGTTGGGGTCAATAGGAAACAGCCATCTTTAGTCACTAGTGCAAACAAGTTTTTTCTGTTTGTTTACCTGCTTGGAAAATCTCAGAAAGACCGAGTTTTACATTTTGTGTGTGTTTGTGTTTTTTTGTTTTTTGTTTGGTTTTTTGATGTTCTATTTGCGCTCGCTCATTTTGAACTGAAGCGTAGTCCATACACACTACTTCTAGTAGTGCTGGACTGAATTTTGAGCGTGGGTTAGCTTTACCTATTAAGTGTCCCTCACTATCAAACAAGCCCACTCAGAATTCAGAGTCGGGAACGAGAGGTCAACATTTTAGTACAATTGTCTGATGTAGGGGTTAAACTCCTTACCTCGGCTTCAGCACACCGCATGTTTAAGAACATGCGTTCTTATCCATTCAGCCATGCTGACCACCATCTTGTGTTTGATGTTGGCATTCAGGTCACGTGAGTCTTGAGCAGGGCTGGCTATCTATTGGCACGAGGCTGATGTAGTTCTTGAGCAGGGCTGGCTATCTATTGGCATGAGGCTGATGTAGTTCTTGAGCAGGGCTGGCTATCTATTGGCACGAGGCTGATGTAGTTCTTAGGCAGGGCTGGCTATCTATTGGCATGAGGCTGATGTAGTTCTTGAGCAGGGCTGGCTATCTATTGGCATGAGGCTGATTTAGTTCTTGAGCAGGGCTGGCTATCTATTGGCACGAGGCTGATGTAGTTCTTGAGCAGGGCTGGCTATCTATTGGCATGAGGCTGATGTAGTTCTTGAGCAGGGCTGGCTATCTATTGGCATGAGGCTGATGAAGTTCTTGAGCAGGGCTGGCTATCTATTGGCACGAGGCTGATGTAGTTCTTGAGCAAGGCTGGCTATCTATTGGCATGAGGCTGATGTAGTTCTTGAGCAGGGCTGGCTATCTATAGGCATGAGGCTGATGTAGAGATGTTCTTCCTGTGATTGTGTTCTTGAGCAGGGCTGGCTATCTATTGGCATGAGGCTGATGTAGTTCTTGAGCAGGGCTGGCTATCTATTGGTAAGGGGCTAATGTCAAGATGTTCCTCCTGATCTTGTACCATCATCATGGGGCTGTGTTGCAAAATTCCCCTTCACCTTTCCAAGTGTAGGCACTAGCTGGACATGCAAGGCTGGCACTGGAATGCCACATCCTGCTGAGAGGCTGGTGATCCCTGGAAGATTGGTCAGTCTGGGAGTCCACCCTGTGGCTAGACCCCACCACCGAGAAGTGCCCCAGATCTGCCAGTGTGAGATCTGGTCGTGGTCTTGCCAGGTTTGTGATCCGCATGCAACAGTTAGTAAATCAACAAAAAGGGACATAGGAGTTGGTTCAGTTTTACAAGAACACACTCACATGTGACAGAATGGATGCTGTGGCTAAAAAGTCTTCATCAGCAAATTTAAAAAAAATGTGTAACTGCTGATTCAAAAACTACAAACAAGTTACTTAGCTGAAGTACTGGAGATGTCTAGATCCTAGAGCATGAACATCAAATCGAGTGCCACAAACTCTGTAAGCCAGCTAATAGGAAGGGAAAGTGAATAAGATATTGGGAAGGGCTTTGAGGGTTAGGTCAATCTCTGTAGGACTGGTGGGATGGACACATTTAAAGTGAGTAAGCTAGGCAAAATAAATAAGGGAAGGGCTTTGAGGGTTAGGTCAAACTCTGTAGGGAAGATACAGGTGGGATGGACACATGTAAAGTGAGTAAGCTAGGCAAAATAAATAAGGGAAGGGCTTTGAGAGTTAGGTCAAACTCTGTAGGGAAGATATAGGTGGGATGGACACAGCAAAAATAGGAGAGAGTATACAAATGAACGGGTGAGGGGGATCAGATTTAAAGAAATATTTGGTTAATTGAAACTGTGTTGCGTATCGAGGCGATACATGGAAAGATGCCCCAACTGAGAAATAAGGCAGTTTTCCAGAGTCAAGTCTTGCAATCTCTTCCATGAGATGTGCCAGATTTCATAGCAGTGATGTGGATGTCACACTCAACATTGATCCGCATTGCCTGGCAAGCATCAAGCATTGCCTGGATCTTTTCTCCAGGGCATGCCGGTGTGTTGGGAAATGAACAGGCGGACAGATTGGCTGGCTCTGCAGAACTTGGTGGAGTATTGATACATGACAAGGCAGACGTGGTTGCGTCATTGTGGGAGCACGTGCACACCTCAGAGGAGCAAATGGATTACCATGGTCTGGCAAGAATGAGACAGCAAGGAGTGACGAGGGGATCTGGCCGACGCTCTACGTTCAGAGGAAAGGCGAGACGGACATATAATCAGATTGCTACTGGTACTATTGGCGTTGGAACTCTTCGCTGGCTGCTGAGAATGGGGACGGAGCACTTATGGGAATGCCCCGAATGCTGTGATGTCGATTCCTAAATCAATCAATCAATCATTGATCCGCACATACCATGGTAGAAAATGAATTATTATGAACTATTCAGAAAAGCGGCTAAATTCTGTGAAAATAATTCAGTGTGTTATTTACCCGGTTAATGTTTGAAATGTTCTGCAGATTTTAACCGATCGATTTCACAGAGTGAAGGACGAACCAAGTAAAAATGTGTTTGCCATTGGAGACTGTGCTGACATTGAAGATATGCCCTTGCCTTGTACTGCACAGGTAAATAGAGCTTTATATGTTTGTGAATGATGTAATGCTGACAATGGCAAGAACACCGTGGGACAAGGGTTTGATGCCAGCTCTCATTGTTTGACTGGTCATCTATTCCTCTGTGTAGTCAGCTCTACAAAATATGGGGGTGTTAACATGTCGCATACCTACAGCTGGGTCTTGCTAGGGACCTTGTTCTTGTTTTTTAAATGTTTATGAATGAAGATATTTTATTATTTGTTCATTGATTGATTGTTAGAATGATTTGTTGACCAGTTGGTTGGTTGTGTAAGTGATTTGTTGACCAGTTGGTTGGTTGTTTGAGTGATTTGTTGACCAATTGGTGGGTTGTTAGTGATTTGTTGACCAATTGGTGGGTTGTTTTAGTGATTTGTTGACCAGCTTTTTGGTTGGTTGGTTGAATTATTGATTTAGTGATTGGATGGACCACCATCATCACACTGAATCAGCTATTAGTATGATCACATTGTGAAATCAGCTATCAGTATCATCACATTGTGAAATCAGCTGTCAGTACTATATTTTCCTCTGAAGCTGCTATACCACATTGGCTAAGATGCTTGCTTGCTAGTCTAGTAGTCATAAGTTTCAATCTCCTACGAGATGGATTAAAACAAAAATTGGCCTGGGGCACCAGGTCGAATCAGCTTTACTTGCTTACCAGGAGATGTCCAGGGAAGTAGAAGTAGCTGGCATGATAGTAACTGCATGATACTGACCGCATGATATTGACCACATGATATTGACCACAAGGCCCATGGAGCGCCAGTTTGTCTGCACAGATGTGAGGCTAGCACCCAGGACCTCTTAAGGCAGGGCAAAGGGTCCTGTACTTTACTTACATATATGCCACAAACATTGAAAGGCAGAAGATCAAATGGTTTGGCCATCTCACTAGACATGTTACCAGCACTGGTGCTACACCGAAGAAGATTTGATATGAGCGCAAGTTTAAGTTATTTGCATATCTTTTACAGGGCGTAGCAGTCAACTTCAGCGTTGTTTGGATGTTTATGATTCCTGGGCAAGATTATGTTCAGTAATTTGAAATTGCTTTCTCAACGACGGCACTCATATCATTGTATAAATACCAACACAAGACAGCCTGCTTCCAAATCACCCACAGCTGTGCTTTGAATGTGGCAAGCCAGGATTACAAATTTAATTTGTAACCCTTTCACCACAGAGCAAGACGGCATCCAGTTAGAAAATGTATTTTTTAAAATAGAAAACCCAACGCAAGGCAGTCTGCTGTCAAATTGCCCTCAGCTGTGCTTCGAACGAGGTATGTGGGATTGCGAACTGCGCCCATAACTTCTTTCGCCATGGAGCCAAGGAGCATGAGTAAAGATCTCAATATGTGTACCACACATGCTGTAAATATTCTGAAATGTTTCCAGCTGTTTAAGAAGCCTGTTCTGTTTTATTTACTATGTGGTTATAATAGATGTTAGAAGATTTTGCGATGTTCTTTGTTTACAAAGAATACTCCGAACAGAAGAAAAGATTAAATGGACAGGAGTAGGGGTGAATAGACAACTATTTAAAAGTATATTTTTTTAAAAGTAAACTCTTGAAAGAAACTAAAATTACTGTAATTTCAGGTAGCGGAGCGAGAAGGTCGCTATCTTAGCAAATTTCTCAATTCTCGGTGTGATGAGGAAAAGGTTGGGCCTTTCAAATTTGAGAGTTTGGGGATGTTGGCATATATTGGTCGCTATGAAGGAGTCAGTGATACACCTCAGTTAAAGTTTACAGGTGAGTATGTACAAATATTGTATTTAACTGACATATACACTACCAGATTTGTAAATTGTGTATTAAATTGCTACTTGCAAGAAGCATGATGGATTACTGCTGTTGCTCTTTCATCTTCTACTACTTCTTCTTCCACCATCTCTTCCTTTTCTTTCCTTCAAATGTATGACCTTGTCCCCTCATAGCATTCTTTTGAAATTCGTCTCTATCATAAGCGAGATGTCTTAACTTTCAGAGATCTGTATGGCTCTAGGTCAGATCTTTATAAGCTCTGGAACCAATCTGTATGGCTCCAGGGCAGATCTTTATAAGCTCTGGAACCAATCTGTATGGCTCTAGGGCAGATCTATATAGCTCTGGAAACAATCTGTATGGCTCTAGGACAGATCTATATAGCTCTGGAACCAATCTGTATGGCTCTGAAGTTGACCCAGACTCATAAAATGAGATACTGAATAATTTCCAGAATTTTCTCTGAAATATTTTTGAAGGATGCGTGGCAGAAAAGGGAACTGATCCCCTCACCTCATTATGTCATGGTGTGGAACATGTGATGACCTAACACTTCATACCCTAACACTTCACTATGTTTTAGGCCTTCTGTTCTCCATGTGTTTTAGGCCTTCTGTTCTCCATATGTTTTAGGCCTTCTGTTCTCCTTGTGTTTTAGGCCTTCTGTTCTCCGTGTGTTTTAGGCCTTCTGTTCTCCGTGTGTTTTAGGCCTTCTGTTCTCCGTGTGTTTTAGGCCTTCTGTTCTCCGTGTGTTTTAGGCCTTCTGTTCTCCGTGTGTTTTAGGCCTTGCCTTCTCTGTGTGATTTAGGCCTTCTGTTCTCTGCGTTTTAAGCCTTCTGTTCTCCATGTGTTTTAGGCCTTCTGTTCTCCGTGTGTTTTAGGCCTTCTATTCTCCTTGTAGAACCAGTTTTGCTGTATGGCAGTGAATCTTGGAATGTAAATGAACAAATTAAGAAGAAATTAGAAGCAACAGAGATGTGGTTCCTGAGATGAATGTTGCGAATTCCTTGGACTGCCAGAGTAACTAACGACGACTGCCTGAAACAGGCTAACGACACTAGAACATTATATACAACAATAAGACAGAGACAAACATCTTTCTTCAGTCACGTGATGAGATGAGAAGCATTGGAGAACATCGTAACAACTGGAAAGATCGAGGGGAAGAGAGGCAGAGGCAGGCCAAGAGAAATGATGCTGGATGGATTGAGACAGTGGCATGGAGGAATATCAGCAGCAGAGCTGATCCAGAAAACCAAAGACCGAGATCTATGGAGAGCCATGAACGCCTACGCCAGCCGGCACGGCACTTGATGATGATGATTCTCCTTGTGTTTTAGGCCTTTTGTTCTCCATGTGTTTTAGGCCTTCTGTTCTTCGTGTGTTTAGGCCTACCTTTACTTATATTAAGGGTTTACGAATCCAATTCATAATTTATCATGCCACGTTTGGAAGCAGACGACCTTGCCAAGAAATCACAAACAGCCAAAACATGCTGGGGCTGACTGTGACGTCCTGTAAAATATATGCAAGAAACTTTTTTGTTTTGTTGTTTTGCTTCTCTTGCTGTATATTTGACACTGGCTGTATTTGATGCCTATGGCAATTTTGCAGGAGTCCCGTCGTGGTTCTTATGGAGGTCTGCCTACCTGACTCGACTCGGGAGCTGGAGACTGAGAATGCAGGTGCCTCTGGACTGGACTAAGACGCTCTTGTTTGGCAGAGACATCTCCAGGCTTGAGTAGACAGGTGTCTGCAACTTATAGTTATTGTTGCGTTAACATATCAGAATAATTCTCATTGCCAGATACAATTTAAATAATAAACCAAAAAGGAACCTGTTATGTGTCTGTGAAATGTTAGGATGATCACATTTTGCAGGCCTGAGTGCACAGAAGAATAAGTGGTTAGTCTTTTCCTCTCTTAGTGAGTGATGAGTGCATGCATCAAACCCTTGTCTGATCATGTTCATGGCATTATCATTGTAACCTCCTAACAATAACACCAACACTCTCTCTAGATTGCCAGATAGGACTTAGAAATTATCCAGAAAGAACTTGGAAATGATCAAAGGCATATTCTAACATGGGTACGCTACTTAAACACATACTCTGTTCTGTCCTGGTAACAGTAGGTTAGATTGGTACCTGGCATATCCTGGGGGAAAAGCTGGCTCGCTGGTGTGGTATTGACCACACGACCCATATACATGAAGGGGTGGCTTGCCTTAAACGCACACCTTCCTTAGGCTCCTCTTATGAAATACGTGATATGGTGCAGTGTGGTTATGAAATACGTGATATGGTGCAGTGTGGTTATGAAATATGTGATATGGTGCAGTGTGGTTATGAAATACGTGATATGGTGCAATGTGGTTATGAAATACGTGATACGGTGCAGTGTGGTTATGAAATTCGTGATATGGTGCATTGTGGTTATTCTTTGCTGCCCTGGCAGGCCCTGGTAACACACGAGGGTGTAGTTGTCTCATCATCATCATCATCATCATCAAGTGCCATGCCAGCTGGGGTAAACGTTCATGACCCTCCACAGATCTTGCCTTTGGTTTTCTGAATTACCTCTGCTGATGATATTCCTCCATGCCACCGTCTCAATCCATCCAACATTTCTCTTTGTCTGCGCCTGCGTAGTTGAATCAGAGTGTTTATCGTTCTTTTGCTGACCCCAAGTCTTATCAACGACCGACAACATGTCCCATGATTGCTTTATAGTTGTAGCAGTGTGTTTATTGGTCGACTTATTGATGATTGAGCACATGTTCCATGATTGGTGTATAAAAATATGGGGCTTGATCATATTCTCAATACATAACTCATAGCTTGTAAATTGGTCCTTTTAACAAAGCTTGTAAATTGGTTCTTTTAACATTTTAGGTTGAAGTTTGAAAATTTTCCCACCCAACCTTGAGCAACAAAAGTGTACTGCAAGACATCGTCCATTTGTTTTCATTAGCCTATCCATACCATTGCTGCTGTGTGCCCAAAGAGTTTTTCCTAGCTGAAGGCTGCTTGTTCAAGCAGTCCCTATGTAGTGTCTGCTGCTTCTTCTGCCTTTCTTTTCCCAGTGGAGAATAGCTAGAGGACCCTTTTGTTTGACTTCAGGCCCATCGGGCATATGATGCAGGCACCGTATGTTTATAGACCAATCAGCAAACACTTATCAGTTTATGTACCATGTCGATAAGAATGGCAGATCATAGTTCCCTGTCTCTCAGTTAATAGTCTCATATGAGACTTGTGTGTTCTTGTCCAGATTGTGTGGACAGACCAATCAGGTATTTACCTTATTGTCATCCTCTTGCTCTTTTGCCATTGTTTGCCAGTTGGCGCAAAGTTCCCCAGTTTAAGTGTTATATTTCAAATTAGGACATTCACCTTGGGTCCTAACTTTTGAGCTTTCACTGTTTTTGTGACAGCTTTTGTTACATTAATGTTGGTATATTTTTTTTTTGTTATGGTAATAAATGTGTATTCTCAACAAAATCATTTTCTTATGTTAGAAATGTAGTTATTGTTCACATGTAAGTCATACAAAGTTACTGTTCATGTGTAGATTATGCAAAGTTAATGTTCATTGTAGATTATATGAAGTTATTGCTCATGTTTATATTATACAAAATTACTGTTCATGTGTAGATTATATGAAGTTACTGTTCATGTGTTGATTATATGAAGTTACTGTTCATGTGTTGATTATATGAAGTTACTGTTCATGTGTTAATTATATGAAGTTACTGTTCATTTGTGAATTATATGAAGTTACTGTTCATGTGTTGATTATATGAAGTTACTTTTCATGTGTTAATTATATGAAGTTACTGTTCATTTGTGAATTATATGAAGTTACTGTTCATGTGTTGATTATATGAAGTTACTGTTCATATGTGAATTATATGAAGTTACTGTTCATGTATTGATTATATGAAGTTACTGTTCATGTGTTGATTATATGAAGTTACTGTTCATGTGTTGATTATATAAAGTTACTGTTCATATGTGAATTATATGAAGTTACTGTTCATGTATTGATTATATGAAGTTACTGTTCATGTACTGATTATATGAAGTTACTGTTCATGCATTGATTATATGAAGTTAATGTTCATCTTTATATTATACAAAGTTACTGTTCATGCGTAGATTATACAATGTTACTGTTCATCTTTATATTATACAAAGTTACCGTTCATACGTAGATTATACAATGTGACTGTTCATCTTTATATTATACAAAGTTCATTCCTGAACATTAGAATGTCCTCCTCTGAATCCACAATGCAGAAGAAATATAGGAAGACACAAAACGCACACCGAAAATAGAATTAGACACGATAATTAACTGAATCGATGGATGGGAACCATGAATCATTTCACAACCTCTACAGAAGAGAATCAGGACTTTTCAACTTAACAGTTTTCTGAACAGTTCTTAACTTAGGATAACGTGGGTCAAGAAGAAAATACAGGTCAGCATGGCCAATTAGATCAGAAAGGTCGCTCTTAAATTTCTGGTGTGCTGATGGAGAAATAGTGAGTTCAACCCCTACATTGGTCAGTTGGGCTAAAATGTTGACTTCTCGTCCTTGACTTGGAGGAAGTAAATTACAAGTACCTCAGAAGTCAGAGTGTGTTTGCCTGATGGCAAGGGATACTGTTACAGGGAAAGCTAGCTCATACACAAAAATCTGTGCAGTGTGGACTACGCTCAAGTTTAACTTGTGCAAAATGGGGGGGGGGGGGGGGGGGGAAATACCTTTAAAAACAGTTAAAAGATATTTTAAAAATAGACATGTGGTTATTGTACGTTGTGAGCAACTAGGGTTAAATTTAAAGTGTAATAGATTATTGCCATCTTCAAAAAGAAAAAAAATATCACAGTAGCATTCAGACAAATGGGACAATTCTTAAACATTTTAAATGTTTCAGCTGTCATAGACTGGTCATAGCATCGGAGGGAAGATACCATGCAAAGATTATGAATCGTTACAACTATCTAGAAAAGTAATAAATGATAAAACGTTAAATTATCTAGGACAATAACAACACTATGAATTGTTACAACTATCTTGGAAAGTAATCAGTATGAATGCCATACAACTATTTAGGACAGTAATATCATCATGAATCTTTACAACTATCGAGGAAAATATTATCAAACGGAAGATTTCTTGCAGAAATTAGAACAAGAATCACAAGCCAAAAGTTACCTTTTGCAAGATTGAACACGTACTCGCTGATATAAATCAGCCAATTACTCTGAGAAAAAAAGTTAACGTTTTTTATAGAGAATGTATTGCTGTATTCATATGAAACATGGAAAATAAGCAGACAAGCCAATAAACTTATTTCTTATACTCCGCGCGTGTGACGTTGATGATCATGTATGTCCACAGCCTCCTGTCTTGTGTGCTACCAATCTTCTTATCGTCCATGACTTTTCTGATCATGATTTGTTGCCCACAGCCTTCTGTCTCGTGTCCTGCCAATATTTGTCATACTGATGTTCCACTGTGCCACAATGTCAAACTGTCCAGCATCTTCTCTCTTGGTCTACTCCTGCCTCTCTTCCCCTCCAACTTTCCCTGATGTTCTCATCATTCTTCTATAAAACCACTTCTCTGCAGCTTCCCTATAATTCCTCACTATCTGCTAATTATCCATGATTCGCATCCGTACATTAGGATTGGCCCAGTATAGCCTTTCAGAAGTCTTTTCATCAGCTCGATTAACAAAGATAAATTGCAAAGAATGACTGGCACCTTGCCGTCTTGACAGACGATAGTTTGTAAACTAGGGTTATCTCTTCCATAACACAAAGCCTGGGCTAAATTTAGAGACCAAGTGTATCCCTTGCAGCATGATCCCTCTCTCTGCCAACATGTGGTTGGGTAATCTATTGTGTCCTGTTCTGAGGCGCAGAATAATGACTTGTTCTGGTCTGTCCATAATGTGGTAGTCATCTTGAACAGGTTTTGGTGGCTTTCTGACTGATTTGATCATTCTTTTCTTTTGGTGGTATGTAACGGGCACATCCGGCTGTTCTTCTTTGGCTCCTTCCTTTGTCAATTGATCAACTCTGTCGTTTCTCGGGTACTCCACAGTGGGATGGTATCCACTGTATGGTGACCTTATGCTGACTGCTAAGTTCAGAAAGTAGTGTCCTTAGTACTGGCACTTTCCCAGACAGGAGCGCCTCGAGAATTGATTTTGCATCTGTCATTAGCACCACAGGTTGTGTACCATTGCTGGTATTTAGTAATTTCTCTGTTGCTATCTTGATTGCCTCAATTTCAGCATCATAGTTATGGCAGTACTTTCCTGTCGGTACTCTAGCTGTGTCCCTGGTATTATTTGGGTATTCTATGTACACTCCCGCTCCTCCATTTCTAACAGCATTTTGTGCTGACCCATCTGTGTAGACTCGGATCCAGAGGTCCTGTGGGTATTCTTCATCAAGGAAGCTGAGAGTGACTTCTGCGCTGCACACTGTTATTCACAGTATGGCAGCAGTATTCACAGTGTGACTGCAGTATTCACAGTATGACAGCAGTATTCACAGTATGACTGCAGTATTCACAGTATGACAGCAGTATTCACAGTATGACAGCAGCATTCACAGTTTGACTGCAGTATTCTCAGTATGACAGCAGTATTCACAGTTTGACTTCAGTATTCACAGTATGACTGCAGTATTCACAGTATGACAAGCAGTATTCACAGTATTACTGCAGTATTCACAATATGACAGCAGTATTCACAGTATGACAGCAATATTCACAGTATGATGGCATTATTCACAGTATGACAGCGTTATTCACAGTATGACAGTGTTATTCACAACATGACAGCATTATTCACAGTATGACCGTTATTCACAATATGACAGCGTTATTCACAGTATGACAGCATTATTTACAGTATGACAGCATTATTCACAGTATGACAGCAGTATGACTGCAGTATCTAGAGTATGAAAGCAGTATTCAAAGTATGACTGCAGTATTCACTGTATGACAGCAGTATTTAACAGTATTCACAGTATGACTGCAGTATTCACAGTATGACAGCAGTATTCGCAGTATGACAGCAGTATTCACGGTATGACAGCATTATTCACATTACAACAGCGTTATTCACAGTATGACGACATTATTCACAGTACGACCGCGTTATTCACAGTATGACCGCGTTATTCACAGTATGACAGTTATTCACAGTACGACAGCGTTATTCACAGTATGACAGCGTTATTCACAGTATGACAGAGTTATTCACAGTAAGGCGGCATTATTCACAGTACGACAGTGTTATTCACAGTACGACAGCGTTATTCACAGTACGATATCGTTATTCACAGTACGAGAGCATTATACATAGTATGACAGCGTTATTCACAGTATGACAGCGTTATTCATAATATGACAGTGTTATTCACAATATGACGGCGTTATTCACAGTATGACGGCATTATTCACAGTATGATAGCGTTATTCACAGTACAACAGCGTTATTCAAAGTATGACAGCATTATTCGCAGTATGACTGCAGTGTCTAGAGTATGAAAGCAGTATTCAAAGTATGACTGCAGTATTCACTGTATGACAGCAGTATTCACAGTATGACAGCAGTATTCACAGAATGACAGCAGTATTTACAGTATGACCGCAGCATTCACAGTATGACTGCAGCATTCTCAGTATGACTGCAACATTCACAGTATGACAGCAGCATTCACAGTATGGCTGAAGTATTAATAATATGACAGCAGTAATGACAGTACAACTGCAGTATTCACATTATGACAGCAGTATTCACAGTATGACAGCAGTATTCACAGAATGACAGCAGCTTTCACTGTATGACTTCAGCATTCTCAGTA
The DNA here is from genome assembly GCA_014155875.1 of Cepaea nemoralis. Classification (NCBI taxonomy): domain Eukaryota; kingdom Metazoa; phylum Mollusca; class Gastropoda; order Stylommatophora; family Helicidae; genus Cepaea; species Cepaea nemoralis. Next base: position 307,212 of record JACEFZ010026073.1, read on the forward strand.
TGACTGCGGCATTCACAGAATGACAGCAGTATTCACAATATGACAGCAGTATTCACAGTATGACTGCAGTATTCACAGTATCACTGCAGTAATCACAGTATGACAACAGCATTCACAGTGTGACAGCAGTATTCACAATATGACAGCAGTATTCACAGTATGACTGCAGTATTCACAGTATCACTGCAGTATTCACAGTATGACAGCAGCATTTACAATAAGACAGCAGTATTCACAATATGACAGCAGTATTCACAGTATGACTGCAGTATTCACAGTATCACAGCAGTATTCACAGTATGACTGCAGTATGACAGCAGTATTCACAGCATGACAGCGTTATTCACAGTACGACAGCGTTATTCACAGTACGACAGTGTTATTCACAATACGACAGCGTTATTCACAGTATGACAGCATTATATACAGTATGACTGCAGTATTCACAGTATCATTGCAGTATTCACAGTGTGACAGCAGCATTTACAATATGACAGTAGTATTCACAGAATGACAGTAGTATTCACAGTATGACTGCAGTATTCACAGTACGACTGCAGTATTCACAGTATCACTGCAGTATTCACAGTATGACATCAGCATTTACAATAAGACAGCAGTATTCACAGTATGAATGCAGTATTCACTGAATGACATCAGTATTCACAGAATGACAGCAGTATTTACAGTATGACCGCAGTATTCAAAGTATGACTGCAGTATTCACAGTATGACTGCAGTATTCACAGTATGACAAGCAATATTCACAGTATGACTGCAGTATGACATCAGTATTCGCAGTATGACAGCAGTATTCACGGTATGACAGCATTATTCACATTAAAACAGCGTTATTCACAGTATGACGGCATTATTCACAGTATGACAGCATTATTCACAGTACGAAAGCGTTATTCACAGTACGACAGCGTTATTCACAGTATGACAGCGTTATTCACAGTATGAAAGCGTTATTCAAAGTATGACAGTTATTCACAGTAAGGCGGAATTATTCACAGTACGACAGCGTTATTCACAGTACGAAAGCGTTATTCACAGTGCAAGAGCATTATACATAGTACGACAGCGTTATTCAAGTATGACAGCGTTATTCACAATATGACAGTGTTATTCACAATATGACAGCGTTATTCACAGTATGACAGCGTCATTCCCAGTATGACGGCATTATTCACAGTATGACAGCGTTATTCACAGTATGACTGCAGTATCTAGAGTATGAAAGCAGTATTCAAAGTATGACTGCAGTATTCACTGTATGACAGCAGTATTTAACAGTATTCACAGTATGACAGCAGTATTCACAGAATGACAGCAGCTTCCTCAGTATGACTTCAGCATTCTCAGTATGACTGGCATTCACAGTGTGACAGCAGTATTCACAATATGACAGCAGTATTCACAGTATGACTGCAGTATTCACAGTATGAGGGCATTATTCACAGTATGACGGCATTATTCACAGTATGACAGCGTTATTCACAGCACGACAGCATTGTTCACAGTACGACAGCGTTTTTCACAGTACGACAGCGTTATTCACAGTACGACAGCGTTATTCGCAGTACGACTGCGTTATTCACAATACGACAGCGTTATTCACAGTATGACAGCGTTATTCACAGTATGACAGCATTATAACAGTATGACTGCAGTATTCACAGTATCATTGCAGTATTCACAGTGTGACAGCAGTATTCACCATATGATAGTAGTATTCACAGTATGACAGTAGTATTCACAGTACGACTGCAGTATTCACAGTATCACTGCAGTATTCACAGTATGACAGCAGTATTCACCATATGATAGTAGTATTCACAGTATGACAGTAGTATTCACAGTACGACTGCAGTATTCACAGTATCACTTCCAGTATTCACAGTATGACAGCAGTATTCACAGAATAATAGCAGTATTTACAGTATGACCGCAGTATTACAAGTATGACTGCAGTATTCACAGTATGACTGCAGCATTCACAGTATTACTGCAGTATTCACATTATGACTGCAGTATGACAGCGTTATTCACAGTATGACAGCGTTATTCACAGTATGACAGCATTATAACAGTATGACTGCAGTATTCACAGTATCATTGCAGTATTCACAGTGTGACAGCAGTATTCACCATATGATAGTAGTATTTACAGTATGACAGTAGTATTCACAGTACGACTGCAGTATTCACAGTATCACTGCAGTATTCACAGTATGACAGCAGCATTTACAATAAGACAGCAGTATTCACAGTATGAATGCAGTATTCACTGAATGACATCAGTATTCACAGAATGACAGCAGTATTTACAGTATGACCGCAGTATTCAAAGTATGACTGCAGTATTCACAGTATGACTGCAGTATTCACAGTATGACAAGCAATATTCACAGTATGACTGCAGTATGACATCAGTATTCGCAGTATGACAGCAGTATTCACGGTATGACAGCATTATTCACATTAAAACAGCGTTATTCACAGTATGACGGCATTATTCACAGTATGACAGCATTATTCACAGTACGAAAGCGTTATTCACAGTACGACAGCGTTATTCACAGTATGACAGCGTTATTCACAGTATGAAAGCGTTATTCAAAGTATGACAGTTATTCACAGTAAGGCGGAATTATTCACAGTACGACAGCGTTATTCACAGTACGAAAGCGTTATTCACAGTGCAAGAGCATTATACATAGTACGACAGCGTTATTCAAGTATGACAGCGTTATTCACAATATGACAGTGTTATTCACAATATGACAGCGTTATTCACAGTATGACAGCGTCATTCCCAGTATGACGGCATTATTCACAGTATGACAGCGTTATTCACAGTACAACAGCGTTATTCAAAGTATGACAGCATTATTCACAGTATGACTGCAGTATCTAGAGTATGAAAGCAGTATTCAAAGTATGACTGCAGTATTCACTGTATGACAGCAGTATTTAACAGTATTCACAGTATGACAGCAGTATTCACAGAATGACAGCAGCTTCCTCAGTATGACTTCAGCATTCTCAGTATGACTGGCATTCACAGTGTGACAGCAGTATTCACAATATGACAGCAGTATTCACAGTATGACTGCAGTATTCACAGTATGAGGGCATTATTCACAGTATGACGGCATTATTCACAGTATGACAGCGTTATTCACAGCACGACAGCATTGTTCACAGTACGACAGCGTTTTTCACAGTACGACAGCGTTATTCACAGTACGACAGCGTTATTCGCAGTACGACAGCGTTATTCACAATACGACAGCGTTATTCACAGTATGACAGCGTTATTCACAGTATGACAGCATTATAACAGTATGACTGCAGTATTCACAGTATCATTGCAGTATTCACAGTGTGACAGCAGTATTCACCATATGATAGTAGTATTCACAGTATGACAGTAGTATTCACAGTACGACTGCAGTATTCACAGTATCACTGCAGTATTCACAGTATGACAGCAGTATTCACCATATGATAGTAGTATTCACAGTATGACAGTAGTATTCACAGTACGACTGCAGTATTCACAGTATCACTGCAGTATTCACAGTATGACAGCAGTATTCACAGAATAATAGCAGTATTTACAGTATGACCGCAGTATTACAAGTATGACTGCAGTATTCACAGTATGACTGCAGCATTCACAGTATTACTGCAGTATTCACATTATGACTGCAGTATGACAGCGTTATTCACAGTATGACAGCGTTATTCACAGTATGACAGCATTATAACAGTATGACTGCAGTATTCACAGTATCATTGCAGTATTCACAGTGTGACAGCAGTATTCACCATATGATAGTAGTATTCACAGTATGACAGTAGTATTCACAGTACGACTGCAGTATTCACAGTATCACTGCAGTATTCACAGTATGACAGCAGTATTCACAGAATAATAGCAGTATTTACAGTATGACCGCAGTATTACAAGTATGACTGCAGTATTCACAGTATGACTGCAGCATTCACAGTATTACTGCAGTATTCACATTATGACTGCAGTATGACAGCAGTATTTACAGTATGACAGCAGTATTCATAGTAAAACAGCGTTATTCACAGTATGACGGCATTATTCACAGTATGACAGCATTACTCACAGTATGACAGCATTATTCACAGTACGGCAGCGTTTTTCACAGTGCGACAGCGTTATTCACAGTGTGACAGCGTTATTCACAGTATGACAGCATTATACACAGTATGACTGCAGTATTCACAGTATCATTGCAGTATTCACAGTATGACAGCAGCATTTACAATAAGACTGCAGTATTCACAGTGTGACAGCAGTATTCACAATATGACAGTAGTATTCAAAGTATGAATGCAGTACTCACAGTATGACTGCAGTATTCACAGTATCACTGCAGTATTCACAGTATGACAGGAGCATTTACAATAAGACAGCAGCATTCACAGTATGAATGCAGTATTCACTGAATGACAGCAATATTCACAGAATGACAGCAGTATTTACAGTATGACCGCAGTATTCAAAGTATGACTGCAGTATTCACAGCATGACAAGCAATATTCACAGTATGACTGCAGTATGACAGCAGTATTTACAGTATGAAAAAGTATTCACGGTATGACAGCATTATTCACAGTATGACAGAATTATTCACAGTATGACGGCATTCACAGTATGACAGCGTTATTCACAGTACAACAGCGTTATTCAGAGAACGATAGCGTTATTCACAGTACGACAGCGTTATTCACAGTATGATAGCGTTATTCACAGTAAGGCGGCATTATTCACAGTACGACAGCGTTATTAACAGTACGAAAGCGTTATTCACAGTACGACAGCGTTATTCACAGTACGACAGCATTATACACAGTATGACTGCAGTATTCACAGTATCATTGCAGTATTCACAGTATGACAGCAGTATTTACAATAAGACAGCAGCATTCACAGTATGTATGCAGTATTCACAGAATGACAGCAGTATTCACAGAATAACAGCAGTATTTACAGTATGACCGCAGTATTACAAGTATGACTGCAGTATTCACAGTATCACTGCAGTATTCACAGTATGACAGCAGTATTCACAGAATAACAGCAGTATTTACAGTATGACCGCAGTATTACAAGTATGACTGCAGTATTCACAGTATGACTGCAGCATTCACAGTATTACTGCAGTATTCACATTATGACTGCAGTATGACAGCAATGATACTCACAGTAAGACAGCAGTATTCATAGTAAAACAGCGTTATTCACAGTATGACGGCATTACTCACAGTATGACAGCATTATTCACAGTACGGCAGCGTTTTTCACAGTGCGACAGCGTTATTCACAGTATGACAGCGTTATTCACAATACGACAGCGTTATTCACAGTATGACAGCGTTATTCACAGTATGACAGCATTATACACAGTATGAATGCAGTATTCACAGTATCATTGCAGTATTCACAGTGTGACAGCAGCATTTACAATATGACAGTAGTATTCACAGTATGACAGTAGTATTCACAGTATGACTGCAGTATTCACAGTACGACTGCAGTATTCACAGTATCACTGCAGTATTCACAGTATGACAGCAGCATTTACAATAAGACAGCAGCATTCACAGTATGAATGCAGTATTCACTGAATGACAGCAGTATTCACAGAATGACAGCAGTATTTACAGTATGACCACAGTATTCAAAGTATGACTGCAGTATTCACAGTATGACTGCAGCATTCACAATATTACTGCAGTATTCACAGTATGACAAGCAGTATTCACAGTATGACTGCAGTATGACAGCAGTATTCAACGTATGACAGCAGTATTCACAGTAAAACAGCGTTATTCACAGTATGATGGCATTATTCACAGTATGACGGCATTATTCAGAGTATGACAGCGTTATTCACAGCACGACAGCGTTATTCACAGTACGACAGCGTTTTTCACAGTATGACAGCATTATACACAGTATCATTGCAGTATTCACAGTATGACAGCAGCATTTAAAATAAGACAGCAGCATTCACAGAGTGACAGCAGTATTCACAATATGACAGCAGTATACACAGTATCACTGTAGTATTCACAGTATGTCAGCAGCATTCACAGTGTGACAGCAGTATTCACAATATGACAGTAGTAGTCACAGTATGACTGCAGTATTCACAGTATCACTGCAGTATTCACAGTATGACAGCAGCATTTACAATAAGACAGCAGCATTCACAGTATGTATGCAGTATTCACAGAATGACAGCAGTATTCACAGAATAACAGCAGTATTTACAGTATGACCGCAGTATTACAAGTATGACTGCAGTATTCACAGTATGACTGCAGCATTCACAGTATTACTGCGGTATTCACAGTATGACTGCAGTATGACAGCAGTATTCACAGTATGACAGCAGTATTCACGGTATGACAGCAGTATTCACAGTAAAACAGTGTTATTCACAGTATGACAGCATTATTCACAGTATGAAGTCATTATTCACAGTATGACAGCGTTATTCACATCATGACAGCGTTATTCACAATACGACAGCGTTATTCACAGTATGACAGCGTTATTCACAGTATCACAGCATTATACACAGTATGACTGCAGTATTCACAGTATCATTGCAGTATTCACAGTGTGACAGCAGCATTTACAATAAGACAGCAGCATTCACAGTGTGAATGCAGTATTCACTGAATGACAGCAGTATTCACAGAATGACAGCAGTATTTACAGTATGACTGCAGTATTCACAGTATAACAGCAGTATTCACGGTATGACGGCATTATTCACAGTATGACAGCGTTATTCACAGTAAAAAAAGCGTTATTCACAGTACGACAGCGTTATTCACAGTACGACAGCGTTATTCACAGTATGACAGCGCTATTCACAGTATGACAGCGTCATTCACAGTATGACGGCATTATTCACAGTATGACAGTGTTATTCACAGTACAACAGCGTTATTCAAAGTATGACAGCATTATTCACAGTATGACAGCAGTAACCACAGTATGACTGCAGTATCTAGAGTATGAAAGCAGTATTCAAAGTATGACTGCAGTATTCACTGTATGGCAGCAGTATTTAACAGTATTCACAGTATGACAGCAGTATTCACATAATGACAGAAGCTTTCAAGTATGACTTCAGCATTCTCAGTATGACTGCGGCATTCACAGTGTGACAGCAGTATTCACAATATGACTGCAGTATTCACAGTATGACTGCAGTATTCACAGTATGACAGCAGTATTCACGGTATGACAGCAGTATTCACAGTAAAACAGCATTATTCACAGTATGATGGCATTATTCACAGTATTACGGCATTATTCACAGTACGACAGCGTTATTCACAGTATGACAGCGCTATTCACAGTATGACAGCGTCATCCACAGTATGACGGCATTATTCACAGTATGACAGTGTTATTCACAGTACAACAGCGTTATTCAAAGTATGACAGCATTATTCACAGTATGACAGCAGTAACCACAGTATGACTGCAGTATCTAGAGTATGAAAGCAGTATTCAAAGTATGACTGCAGTATTCACTGTATGGCAGCAGTATTTAACAGTATTCACAGTATGACAGCAGTATTCACATAATGACAGAAGCTTTCAAGTATGACTTCAGCATTCTCAGTATGACTGCGGCATTCACAGTGTGACAGCAGTATTCACAATATGACTGCAGTATTCACAGTATGACTGCAGTATTCACAGTATGACAGCAGTATTCACGGTATGACAGCAGTATTCACAGTAAAACAGCATTATTCACAGTATGATGGCATTATTCACAGTATGACGGCATTATTCACAGTATGATAGCGTTATTCACAGCACGACAGCATTGTTCACAGTACGACAGCGTTTTTCACAGTACGACAGCGTTATTCACAGTACAATAGCGTTATTCACAGTACGACAGCGTTATTCACAATACGACAGCGTTATTCACAGTATGACACCGTTATTCACAGTATGACAGCATTATAACTGTATGACTGCAGTATTCACAGTATCATTGCAGTATTCACAGTTTGACAGAAGCATTTACAATAAGACGCAGCATTCACAGTGTGACAGCAGTATTCACAGTATCACTGCAGTGTTCACAGTATGACAGCAGCATTTACAATAAGACAGCAGCATTCACAGTATGTATGCAGTATTCACAGAATGACGGCAGTATTCACAGAATAACAGCAGTATTTACAGTATGACCGCAGTATTACAAGTATGACTGCAGTATTCACAGTATGACTGCAGCATTCACAGTATTACTGCAGTATTCATATTATGACAGCGTTATTCACAGTATGACAGCGTTATTCACAGTACGGCAGCGTAATTCACAGTGCGACAGCGTTATTCACATACGACAGCGTTATTCACAGTATGACAGCGTTATTCACAGTATGACAGCATTATACACAGTATGACTGCAGTATTCACAGTATCATTGCAGTATTCACAGTATGACAGCAGCATTTACAATAAGACAGCAGCATTCTCAGTGTGACAGCAGTATTCAAAATATGACAGTAGTATTCACAGTATGACAGTAGTATTCACAGTATGACTGCAGTATTCACAGTACGACTGCAGTATTCACAGTATCACTGCAGTATTCACAGTATGACAGCAGCATTTACAATAAGACAGCAGCATTCACAGTATGAATGCAGTATTCACTGAATGACAGCAGTATTCACAGAATGACAGCAGTATTTACAGTATGACCGCAGTATTAAAAGTATAAAAAAAGTATTCATGGCATGACTGCATTATTCACATTAAAACAGCATTATTCACAGTATGACGTCATTATTCACAGTATGACGGCATTATTCACAGTATGACATCGTTATTCACAGTACGACAGCGTTATTCACAGTACGACAGCGTCATTCAGAGAACGATAGCGTTATTCACAGTACGACAGCGTTATTCACAGTATGACAGCGTTATTCACAGTAAGGCGGCATTATTCACAGTACGACAGCGTTATTCACAGTACGAAAGCGTTATTCACAGTACGACTGCGTTATTTTCAGTACGACAGGGTTATTCACAGTACGAGAGCGTTATTCATAGTACGAAAGCGTTATTTACAGTACGAGAGCGTTATTCATAGTACGAAAGCGTTATTTACAGTATGACAGCGTTATTCACAATATGACAGCGTTATTAACAGTATGACAGCATTATACACAGTATGAATGCAGTATTCACAGTATCATTGCAGTATTCACAGTGTGACAGCAGCATTTACAATATGACAGTAGTATTCACAGTATGACAGCAGCATTTACAATAAGACAGCAGTGTTCACAGTATGAATGCAGTATTCACTGAATGACAGCAGTATTCACAGAATGACAGCAGTATTTACAGTATGACCGCAGTATTCAAAGTATGACTGCAGTATTCACAGTATGACTGCAGTATTCACAGTATGACAAGCAATATTCACAGTATGACTGCAGTATGACAGCAGTATTCGCAGTATGACGGCAGTATTCACGGTATGACAGCATTATTCACATTACAACAGCGTTATTCACAGTATGACGGCATTATTCACAGTATGATAGCGTTATTCACAGTATGACAGTTATTCACAGTACGGCGGCATTCACAGTATGACAGCGTTATTCACAGTATGACAGCGTTATTCACAGTATGACAGAGTTATTCACAGTAAGGCGGCATTATTCACAGTACGACAGCGTTATTCACAGTACGAAAGCGTTATTCTCAGTATGACATCGTTATTCACAGTACGACAGCGTTATTCACAGTACGAGAGCATTATACATAGTATGACAGCGTTATTCACAGTATGACAACGTTATTCACAATATGACAGTGTTATTCACAATTTGACAGCGTTATTCACAGTATGACAGCGTTATTCACAGTATGACAGCGTCATTCCCAGTATGACGGCATTATTCACAGTATGATAGCATTATTCACAGTACGAACAGCGTTATTCAAAGTATGACAGCGTTATTCACAGTATGTCTGCAGTATCTAGAGTATGAAAGCAGTATTCAAAGTATGACTGCAGTATTGACTGTATGACAGCAGTATTTAACAGTATTCACAGTATGACAGCAGTATTCACAGAATGACAGCAGTATTTACAGTATGACCGCAGCATTCACAGTATGACTGCAGCATTCTCAGTATGACTGCAGCATTCTCAGTATGACTGCAGCATTCACAGTATGACAGCAGTATTCACATTATGGCTGAAGTTTTAATAATATGACAGCAGTAATGACTGTACGACTGCAGTATTCACATTATGGCTGCAGTATTCACAGTATGACAGCAGTATTCACAGTATGACAGCAGTATTCACAGAATGACAGCAGCTTTCACAGTATGACAGCAGTATTCACAGAATGACAGCAGCTTTCACAGTATGACTTCAGCATTCTCAGTATGACTGCGGCATTCACAGTGTGACAGCAGTATTCACAGTATGACTGCAGTATTCACAGTATCACTGCAGTATTCACAATACGACAACAGCATTCACAGTGTGACAGCAGTATTCACAATATGACAGCAGTATTCACAGTATGACTGCAGTATTCACAGTATCACTGCAGTATTCACAGTATGACAGAAGCATTTACAATAAGACAGCAGTATTCACAATATGACAGCAGTATTCACAGTATGACTGCAGTATTCACAGTATCACAGCAGTATTCACAGTATGACTGCAGTATGACAGCAGTATTCACAGCATGACAGCGTTATTCACAGTACGACAGCGTTATTCACAATACGACAGCGTTATTCACAGTATGACAGCCTTATACACAGTATGACTGCAGTATTCACAGTATCATTGCAGTATTCACAGTGTGACAGCAGCATTTACAATATGACAGTAGTATTCACAGTATGACAGTAGTATTCACAGTATCACTGCAGTATTCACAGTATGACAGCAGCATTTACAATAAGACAGCAGTGTTCACAGTATGAATGCAGTATTCACTGAATGACAGCAGTATTCACAGAATGACAGCAGTATTTACAGTATGACCGCAGTATTCAAAGTATGACTGCAGTATTCACAGTATGACTGCAGTATTCACAGTATGACAAGCAATATTCACAGTATGACTGCAGTATGACAGCAGTATTCGCAGTATGACGGCAGTATTCACGGTATGACAGCATTATTCACATTACAACAGCGTTATTCACAGTATGACGGCATTATTCACAGTATGATAGCGTTATTCACAGTATGACAGTTATTCACAGTACGGCGGCATTCACAGTATGACAGCGTTATTCACAGTATGACAGCGTTATTCACAGTATGACAGAGTTATTCACAGTAAGGCGGCATTATTCACAGTACGACAGCGTTATTCACAGTACGAAAGCGTTATTCTCAGTATGACATCGTTATTCACAGTACGACAGCGTTATTCACAGTACGAGAGCATTATACATAGTATGACAGCGTTATTCACAGTATGACAACGTTATTCACAATATGACAGTGTTATTCACAATTTGACAGCGTTATTCACAGTATGACAGCGTTATTCACAGTATGACAGCGTCATTCCCAGTATGACGGCATTATTCACAGTATGATAGCGTTATTCACAGTACAACAGCGTTATTCAAAGTATGACAGCATTATTCACAGTATGTCTGCAGTATCTAGAGTATGAAAGCAGTATTCAAAGTATGACTGCAGTATTGACTGTATGACAGCAGTATTTAACAGTATTCACAGTATGACAGCAGTATTCACAGAATGACAGCAGTATTTACAGTATGACCGCAGCATTCACAGTATGACTGCAGCATTCTCAGTATGACTGCAGCATTCACAGTATGACAGCAGTATTCACATTATGGCTGAAGTTTTAATAATATGACAGCAGTAATGACTGTACGACTGCAGTATTCACATTATGGCTGCAGTATTCACAGTATGACAGCAGTATTCACAGTATGACAGCAGTATTCACAGAATGACAGCAGCTTTCACAGTATGACAGCAGTATTCACAGAATGACAGCAGCTTTCACAGTATGACTTCAGCATTCTCAGTATGACTGCGGCATTCACAGTGTGACAGCAGTATTCACAGTATGACTGCAGTATTCACAGTATCACTGCAGTATTCACAATACGACAACAGCATTCACAGTGTGACAGCAGTATTCACAATATGACAGCAGTATTCACAGTATGACTGCAGTATTCACAGTATCACTGCAGTATTCACAGTATGACAGAAGCATTTACAATAAGACAGCAGTATTCACAATATGACAGCAGTATTCACAGTATGACTGCAGTATTCACAGTATCACAGCAGTATTCACAGTATGACTGCAGTATGACAGCAGTATTCACAGCATGACAGCGTTATTCACAGTACGACAGCGTTATTCACAATACGACAGCGTTATTCACAGTATGACAGCCTTATACACAGTATGACTGCAGTATTCACAGTATCATTGCAGTATTCACAGTGTGACAGCAGCATTTACAATATGACAGTAGTATTCACAGAATGACAGTAGTATTCACAGTATGACTGCAGTATTCACAGTACGACTGCAGTATTCACAGTATCACTGCAGTATTCACAGTATTACAGCAGCATTTACAATAAGACAGCAGTATTCACAGTATGAATGCAGTATTCACTGAATGACAGCAGTATTCACAGAATGACAGCAGTATTTACAGTATGACCGCAGTATTCAAAGTATGACTGCAGTATTCACAGTATGACTGCAGTATTCACAGTATGACAGTAGTATTCACAGTATGACAGCAATATTCACAGTATGACGGCATTATTCACAGTATGACAGCATTAGTTACAGTATGACAGCATTATTCATAGTATGACAGAATTATTCACAGTATGGCTGCAGTATTCACAGTATGAGTGCTGTATTCACTGTATGACGGCATTATCCACAGTATGACAGCAGTATTCACAGTATGCCAACTGTATTTGCAGCATAACAGCGGTATTCACAGTATAACAGCAGTATCTAGAGTATTAAATCAGTATTGACAGTATGACTGCAGTATTCACAGTATGACTGCATTATTTAGCAGTATTCACGATATGACTGCGGTATTCATAGTATAATTACAGTATTCACAGTATGACTGCAGTATTCACAGTATGACAGCAGTATCCACAGTATATCTGCAGTATCTAGAGTATGAAAGCAGTATTCACAGTATGACTGCAGTATTCACAGTGTGACTGCAGTATTCACAGTATGATAGCAGTATTCACAGTATTCGGCATTATTCACAGAATGACTGCATCATTCACTGTATAACAGTAGTATTCGCTGTATGACAGCAGTATTCACAGTATGACAGCAGAATTCACAGTATGATTGCAGTATTCACAGTATGGCAACAGTATTCACAGTATGACTGCAGCATTCACATTATGTCTGTAGTATTCAAAGTTTAACTGCAGTATTCATAGTATGACTGCATTATTCTCAGTATGGCAACATTATTCACAGTATAACAGCATTATTCACAGTATGACAGCATTATTCACAGTATGACAGCATTATTCATAGAATGACTGTAGTATTCAAAGTTTAACTGCAGTATTCATAGTATGACTGCCGTATTCTCAGTATGACAGCAGTATTCACAGTATGACAACATTATTCACAATATGACAGCAGTATTCACAGTATGACAGCATTATTCACAGTATGACTGCATTATTCACAGTATGACTGCATTATGACAAAACATTATTTCAAAACATGATGTCAAACTCTCCAGCATCTTCTCTCTTGGTCTCCTCCTGCCTCTCTTCCCCTCCAACTATCCCTGATGTTGTCATCATTCTTCTATAAAACTACTTCTCTGCAGCTTCTCTATAATTCCTCACTATCGGCTAATTATCCATGATTCGCATCCGTACATTAGGATTGGCCAAATACAGCCTTTCAGAAGTCTTTTCATCAGCTCGATTAACAAAGATAAATTGCAAAGAATATTGTTTTTTAAATAGCAGACAGCAGAAATGTGGTTCCTGAGACACATTCAAAGAGTACCATGGACAAACAGATACATGAATGAGGCTGTCCTTTATGAAACATGACAGACAGAAACATGAATGAGGCTGTCCTTTATGAAACATGACAGACAGAAACATGAATGAGGCTGTTCTTTATGAAACATGACAGACAGAAACATGAATGAGGCTGTCCTTTATGAAACATGACAATTGTAAATGGGTCAGGTCTGTGTTCTTGTCTTGATTATGACATAAGGCCAAGTCATCTAGATATTTACTTCTCTTCCTTTTCCTTGTTTTCTCCTAAATCTTGCCAGTTGTCACCAAATTCTCTATTTTTTTTTCTTCCCCAAAACTCTTGACCACTTGCTCATTGGTTTTATGTGTGTCTATCTTATTATGTGCATTTTCCTCAGAAACCATATTTCTAATGCCATTATATGTTTTTTCACCTTGTCTGCTCATTGTCCACGTTTCACATCTATACAAAAAAAAGTACCGGTTCTGTTTAGTACTTCAACACTCTTTGTCTCGTTGCAATCTTTTTTTAAATTTATTAGTCAGCGTTTTCCATCTTGCGAATAGGCTACCCTGCCATAGCAATTCTTATTCTAATCTCTTCGTGGCACCTTCCATCAAATGTTACGACTGTTCCGAGATAATTGCACAGATTCACCTGTTCAAGTGAATTTTTTCCCTATTTACCCCTATTGTGGTATTTATTTCCTCTTAGACACAACCATAATCTCCGTCTTCTTACAATTCAATTATAACCTTAGTTGCTCTCTGTGTACAATAACCGCATCTACCAACTGTTGTTCAATGTCTGCAATCAGTACTGTATCATCTGCCTATCTAACATTATTGATGTTGTGTCCCCCATTGGCCATTCCTCTATCTTCTACATTTTATTATTTTTTTTACAGCATATGGAGAAGCAATCTGGAGACATTACACGTCCCTGTCTCACACCTCTTTTAATTGGCTGGTGTTGACATAATTCATTATCACTTTTATGGCAGCTTGTTGTTTCAGTATATATACACACACACACACACACACACACACACACATATATATATATATACATATATATATATATATATATATATATATATATATATATATATATATATATATATATATATATATATATATATATATATATATATATACTGCAAGTCTAACGTCTTTCCCGTCAATATATAGATCTGCAAGCATCTTCATCATGTCAACATGTCTTACTTTAACGAAAGCCTCTGTGTAGTTAATGAAGCAAAGGTGTAGATCTTTGTTTACTACTATCGAACCCTCCAGTAACTATCCCTCGCATCAAGATTTTTTTCAGGTGAGTTAGAAACCCTGGAAATAAAAATAAAGAACTTGGAAATAAAACAAACCATCGAATCTAAATGTCTAGTTCAATTTACACTTTAGATGGGGGAATGGGCAGAGAAATCAACACATGTGCAAGGCAAATCGGGTACTACGACAACTAGCGCCACCTCTGTCGCATGCAAAGATACCTATAAGAACCAAAACAAATCAGAAGAACTATTGTTTGACTGATAATCTGCTTTCAATGTTTAACATGGACGCTTACTGCAACTAATGAGCTAAAAATCATAATAAATGAGATGCACTAGAAGGCTTGCAGGAGGAGCCGTGAGCGACATAATTAGGAATAAGGAAATTAGAAGACCATTAGGTCTGAAATAAGTCATCCCACTTCAATAGAACAACAGATTAAATGGTTTGGCCACCTAAAAAAAAATGCCCTGGTGCCATCTACCATAAAGAAGAATATAATGGATACGGTCTCCCTGGCCTAGGGGTTAACGTATTTCTCTGTAACCCCGTATATTCTTGTGAGGAACGTAACCTGCGCGAGAATCGGTAGCGGTTCTTGCCGCGTTGGTAACTTACGGGGTATGTGAGCCGGTCGCTCAGAAAGCAATGGCAAACTACTGAGCATAATCTTGGCTAGTAGTACATCAACGCCAGCTGAAAATTGCTGATATTGAGTGCAACGTCCTGTAAGGGACATGCAAAAAACTGGATACGGAGCCAGGGAAAGACAACGCGAAAAACCTAAGAGAAATGAATGCCAGCTTACAAAGGGCAACTGAAAGAGCGCATAAAAGATTGTTACATCTCCCTCCCTCTCCCTTTCGCCTCAATACTTCACTGAGGGTTAAAGGAGAAGACGAAGAAGTATCAACAATATTAGCATTGTCGAGAGCGTCTGTTTGAAAACCAGGATGTTAACGAACATTGAACATCAGACACGCGATTGGAGGAGTGGTTGGCAAACATTGAAGACACGTTTCCTCCCAGATGTGAGGGTCCAGAGCAGCACATCCGGGTTGTTTCCTCAAGAAAGGCCGAGCATCCACCGGCGCGACACAGATGTTTCCGGTGTCGTATTCTCAGGTATGTGAGTCGTAGCGCAGTGACGTGTGCACACTTGCCAGACTGTCCGGAGTCCATGCGTTCGAATCTCCGTCGTGTCTGTTTTTTTTTTTTTTAATGACCTGAGCTCCCAGGCCGACCAAGTCTAAACTAGTTACCATCCAATCAATCAGGTGCCGTCTCCACAATGTGGGTGGGCTGCAATGGAACACTGTCTACTTCTCCCCTCGATTGCACATAAGCAATGGTAAACTACTGAGCGTAATCTTGCCAAGAAATCAACAATCAGCTGAAAGATGCAGATGTTGACAGGGATGTCCAGTAAAGGAAATGCGGAAAAAAAAAAAAAACTTCGTCCATTTCTTAATGTTATCTTCTACTTTTATCGTTGTCTAACCTCTTGCTCGCTTACCTTCACCCTTACTCGTATTATCCAGTAAGGTTTTATTTAAAGATTTTATTAGAGTGTTATGTCTTTTAACATGACCGAGATAGTTCACTTGCCTCTTTTGTATTTCATTCATTGACTCTAGATACCATTAGCTGTTATAGAAAGTAATGGCGGTTGTTGTGAAACCAGCCAGTAGACATCACCCATCGGGGGCTGATTGGTTTCCCACAATATGGCGCTAGCAGTTTACACCCAGAGCGCTGCAAAGCGGGAAGCATGTTCCTTTATTAATTAATTACTGTGATCTAGCATGTTTGTATTCACTGACTTGTATGACGTAATTCATCCTGGCTGGAGTTATAAGCACAAACTAATGAAGATATCAGGACTAATTAGCTCTGTTTTATGTGATCATGTCTTCTTATTCGTTGGTTATTGTGACGAAGAAATCACGGACATAATTCGTAATCCCTCATACCACGTTCGAAACACAGCTGAGGGCGATTTGGCAGCAGACCGCATTGCTTTGGTTTTAAATCATTAAATAGTATGAGTGCCGGGCGTTTAGAAAGCAATGGCAAATTCATTCATTCATTCATTCATTCATTCATTCCTTCAGTAGCATGTCGTTTGCAGAGCCTCGCTCCCATAACAACCTTCCGGAAAACCTCTCGATCATAAGCAAGATGTCCCGCGTCCGATACACCCATCTGGAGATCATCCGCCACATCCCGCACTCATCTTCTCTTTGGCCTTCCTCTTCCTCTCTTCCCAGGCATATAACTCTCCATTACTGTTCTCTCCAAACTTTCGTGACGTTTCAAGTGACCAAATTATTTAAATTTTCTTTGTTTTAATGGCAAACTACTGAACGTAAACTTGCCAAGATATTATAAACAGCGAAAGTATGTTGGAGTTGACTGTGACGTCCTGTCAAGGATATGCAACTAACTTCTTCTTCTGCTGTTGCTGCTGCCGTCATCTCTTCCTCCTTATTCGCATGCTCTTCTTCTTCCCCCTCTCTCTTCTGCTTTGTAACTCTCATCCTCTTCTTCTTCTTCTTCTTCATGTCCTCTCTTCTTCTTCTCCTTCATAAGAGCTCACCAGGACTCCTCAGTAGCTTTATACTCAGAACAATGTCGAGTCCACAATGAACCCAGTGTGTGACAGTCCCGCAGAATCATAGCGGTTGTCACTAAAAGTGTGCCCAAAAACGACGAAACAAATCTCCAGTCAGTGTATATAACCATGTCCCATTGAAAGCCGGATATATGTTAACCCGGCTTTAACAAATACATTCGCCTGTCGCATATTTTATCATTAAATACGTCACTTAATTAAATATCCTGTTTTTCAATGTACACATTCACCTTGTAGGCATTCAGACCACCCATATTTACGTGTAATTACAAGCTACCTCGGCACCAACATACAGGACGTTTCAGAGCGAGAGCAATTATGTATTCGGTCACGCTGACCTCCATAGGCAGTAATGAGTAATGACAATATGCCAGTAGTAATGACAGTATGACAGCAATAATCACAGTATGACAGTATGACAGCAGTATTCACAGTATGACAGCAGTAACCAAAGTGTGATAACAGTAATCACACTATGACAGCAGTAATCACAGTATGACAGCAGTAATCACAGTATGACAGCAGTAATCACAGTATGACAACAGTAACCACAGTATGACAGCAGTATTCACAGTATGACAGCAGTATTCACAGTATGACAGCAGTATTCACAGTATGACAGTATGACAGCAGTATTCACAGTATGACAGCAGTATTCACTGTATGACAGCAGTATTCACAGTATGACAGCAGTAATCACAGTATGACAGAAGTATTCACAGTATGACAGTATGACAGCAGTATTCACAGTATGACAGCAGTATTCACAGTATGACAGCAGTATTCACAGTATGACAGCAGTATTCACAGTATGACAGTATGATAGCAGTATTCACAGTATGACAGCAGTAATCACACTATGACAGTATGACAGCAGTATTCACAGTATGACAGCAGTAATCACAGTATGACAGCAGCAATCACAGTATGACAGCAGTATTCACAGTATGACAGCAGTATCCACAGTATGACAGCAGTATTCACAGTATGACAACAGTAATCACAGTATGACAGCAGTAACCACAGTATGACAGCAGTATTCACAGTATGACAGCAGTATTCACAGTATGACAGCAGTAATCACAGTATGACAGCAGTAATCACAGTATGACAGCAGTAATCACAGTATGACAGCAGCAATCACAGTATGACAGCAGTATTCACAGTATGACAGTATGACAGAAGTATTCACAGTATGACAGTATGACAGCAGTATTCACAGTATGACAGCAGTATTCACAGTATGACAGCAGTATTCACAGTATGACAGCAGTATTCACAGTATGACAGTATGATAGCAGTATTCACAGTATGACAGCAGTTATCACACTATGACAGTATGACAGCAGTATTCACAGTATGACAGCAGTAATCACAGTATGACAGCAGCAATCACAGTATGACAGCAGCAATCACAGTATGACAGCAGTATCCACAGTATGACAGCAGTATTCACAGTATGACAGCAGAAATCACAGTATGACAGCAGTAACCACAGTATGACAGCAGTATTCACAGTATGACAGCAGTAATCACAGTATGACAGCAGTAATCACAGTATTACAGCAGTAATCACAGTATGACAGCAGCAATCACAGTATGACAGCAGTATTCACAGTATGACAGCAGTATTCACAGTATGACAGCAGCAATCACAGTATGACAGCAGTAACCACAGTATGACAGCAGTATTCACAGTATGACAGCAGTATTCACAGTATGACAGCAGTATTCACAGTATGACAGCAGTAATCACAGTATGACAGCAGTAATCACAGTATGACAGCAGTAATCACAGTATGACCGCAGTAATGATAATATGACACCAGTAATCACAGTATGACCGCAGAAATCACAGTATGACAGTAGTAATCACAGTATGACAGCTGTGATCACAGTATGACCGCAGTAATGATAGTATGACATATGTAATCACAGTATGACAGCAGTAATAACAGTATGACAGCAGTAATGACAGTAGTATTGTTAGATGTCCAAACAGGGGGGTTGCCGTGGTTGAGAGGTTATGGTGCACGCCTCAGGCTCAGAGTGGACCGAGTTCAATTCCAGCCCCTCCTTCTTCTCCTTCTTCTTCTTCTTCTTCTTCTTCTTCTTCTTCTTCTTCTTCTGCTGCTGCTGCTGCTGCTGCTTCTTCTTCTTCTTCTTCTTCTTCTTCTTCTTCTTCTTCTTCTTCTTCTTCTTCTTCTGCTGCTGCTGCTGCTGCTGCTGCTTCCTCCTCCTCCTCTTCCTCTTCCTCACATTCGAGGGAAATGACAACGAGTTATGCACCTCAGATATCAGTGTTCTAGTCTTCCACGTGTTGTTGTATATTGTTTCCTTCCTCTAGACTCCGTCAAAAACAGCCGGCTCTATCTACCCGTAGCTAGGTTTTCTCACTAATAATTTTGCCAGGGCTGCGAGCTTACGGCCTACTCTTTGTGATTTCCAACAGCCGTGATATTATTAACGTGTACTGCTTACTCACTAAGTCCCTGTAAGTAAAAAAAATGCTGGGAATGACTGCGACGCTCTATAAAGGATATGCAACTAACTTTTAAACGTTGGGATCCAGCCCGGAACTTTATGAGACTTGGGGTGACAGCGCTGCCTCCCAGCCACGACTTCTATTGTTGAAATCAATTGTGTACATTTGAAACCAAGTGCTCTCTCTTCGGTAACTGAAGTGTATGACTAAACACCCAAGCGTTTGCCAGAAAGGACATCCGGCAGCTGCTTTCATCGTCATCACGATGAGTGCTACTTTTGAGGTCAGTATAATCAAAAGTATGAGAACGCTCGCTGCTGGTGACAGGGTAGCAGGTTCACCCCTTACACCAATCACTTGGAGTAAAAATGCTTTCTCATCCTTGACTTGGTGACGTAAATTACAAGTAGGGCCTACCTCTGAAGTCTGATAGCGACATATAAACACACACACACTACGATACACGCATACATACACACAATAATACACACACGCATGCATGCAGACAGAAAGACGTACAGACAGACATATACCTACATATTGAGCTACATACATATAGACGGACATATACACACGCAGTCACAAACATACGTGCGTACACCTACACACACATACATAATACATTTACACACAAACTCAGACACACATCTACCTATCTACCAACATACATACAGACACACACACACACACACACAGTCACATATTGACATGCGTACACCCCCCCCCCCCCCCACACACACACACTAACACGCAAATCCACAATATATACATACATAATACATATACACGCACACTCAGATTCACACCTACCTATCTACCAACATCCATGCAAACATACACACACACACACACAAAGTCACATACTGACATGTGCACCCCCCCCCCCCACACACACACACACACACA
The DNA here is from genome assembly GCA_014155875.1 of Cepaea nemoralis. Lineage (NCBI taxonomy): Eukaryota > Metazoa > Mollusca > Gastropoda > Stylommatophora > Helicidae > Cepaea > Cepaea nemoralis. The sequence goes on from JACEFZ010026073.1 coordinate 328,678, forward strand.
CAAACTCACGTAAACTCACACACACATACACAATATATACATACATAATACATTTACACACACTCAGACACACACCTACCTATCTACCAACATACATACAAACACACACACACACAGAGTCACATATTGGCATACGTACACCCACACACACACGCACGCGCGCCCACACACTCGCACACGCACATATACAACGCATGTGGCTATGTATACACAGTTTCCTTGTCACCAAAAACGATTAATGACAACACATCGGGGGCGGATTGTTCACTCATTTATGCACACATGACCAATCCCTTGCGAGGTCAAACATTGTTTCTCCACTGTTGGCCCTTGCAGCTTGCTAAACCTCGTTTGGTGCTTGGAACATGCGACACTCGTTTCAATTTCCGGGAACACCTATAGAAGTGTAGAAATGTAAACAATACAAAAGCTTGAAGTATAGAGCATTGATTTGCTTATGAAGGCTTGCGACCGCAACGCCCTTTATATTCTGCAATTGAGTTTTGTAAAGCTGCTGTATATTTCACGTTTTTTATTTATATATTAACCCGGACAATGGAATCTCTGATCCTTGACTCCAAATCTCGTAAAACAGTTGATTGTACAGGGCTTTCAGGGACAATTATCTGGGTGTAGCTAGTCTAGCTACTTGTGATTGAATCCAAAGGCATCCCGGAAGTCCCAAGAATGGGTGTGGAGGTGGAGGCGGGGGTCTGATTGGGGTTTGTTCCCTGGAAAGTTGTAGCCCTTGGTGTGTGTCCTAGTGAACATGCCGATAGCGCGTGCTGTTTGCATGTCTGTTTGCATGTCTGTTTGCATGTCTGTTTGCATGTCTGTTTGCATGTCTGTTTGCATGTCTGTTTGGTGGTCCGCCCAAATGCGAGTCACTACCTTTGAATGGTGGTCTTCAATTTAAGCTTAATGCATATCATGGGGATGGGGGCGGGGGGGGGGGGTGGAGAAAGAAGAAGAGAGAGGGGAGTAAGAAGAGGTAGCAGCAGAATAATAATAATAATAATAATAATAATAATAATAAGAAGAAGAAGAAGAAGAAGAAGAAGAAGAAGAAGAAGAAGAAGAAGAAGAAGAAGAAGAAGAAGAAGAAGAAGAAGAAGAAATAAGAAGAAGAACGAGGAGGAGGAGAAGGATGAGGAGTTAGGAAGAGTGGGAGATGCAGAGGAGAAGAGGAAGACTAAACAGGAGGATGTTGGGATGAGGAAGAAAAGGAATGATGAAGAAATCATATTGACAGGCGACAAAGAGGTTTGGTTCCAAAAATAGAATATTCTATTCCTAAGTTCTTTCAAGGTCAAGCCGAGACGGCATAAGTGTGGAAACACCATCAGAAATGTCAGTCCACCGTGACATTTCTTTCACAGTAAATATGCAGAATTTTCCACCCTGTAGATTTATACACAATAGATTTTTGTTTTCTACCATTCTGTATCAAGGATCTATTTTTTAATATGTTATTGATGTCGGATCTATTATTCTTTTCAGTAATGTTAAAAATCTGCATAAGGGCTTAACGTTTCAGTTGACGTTTCTTTTATTGCCTGAAACAATTGTAAGATTGTCATGAACTTCCTTGTTCTTTAGTTTTAGATCACTGTTGGCAATTTAGGTTATGTTGTCAGAACGAGGCAGTCTGCAGACGGCGGGGTACGAGTACCGTTCCTTACACCGGTCAGTTGGACTCAACGTAGTCGTCTCGTCCAGAAAGCAATGGCAAACTACGGAACGTAAACTTACCTAGAAAATTAACATGAGGTTGGGATTAATCTCAATGTCTTACAAATTACAAAGGACATTCCAAAGTGTAAAACTGATTCAGCGGCAAACAAAAAGTACGTTTCGATATTACAGGGGGACGTGAGCGATCATTTCAATGGTTCTTGTAAAATTCCCATACGAATGCTGCTTGCGCTGGTTTTCATACACTGGTATGAGTGCTGGTCGTTCAGAAAGCAGAAGCAATCTACTGAACGTAAACTTGCCAAGAAATCACAAACAGCTTAACAATGCTGGGGTTGACTGCTGCGTCCGTCCTGTACAGGACATGCAACTAACGTTGAAATGCTGAGATAGAGCCCGGAACTTTCTGAGATTGAGGGTGATAGTGCAGTCTCCCAGCCACGGCTCCCCCAGTCGAAGTCAATTGTGTACATTTGAAATCGCGTGTTCTCTCTCTCTCTCTCTCTCTCTCTCTCTCTCTCTCTCTCTCTCTCTCTCTCTCTCTCTCTCTCTCTCTCTCTCTCTTTCTCTCTCTCCATCCCCCCCCCCCTTTTCGGTAACTGAAGTATACGACAATACACCTAGGCGTTGCCAGACAGGACATCCGGTTTCTGTTTTCATCACCACCACAATGACTGCTACTGTTGAGGTCAGCATGATGGAAAAGACGAGAACGCTCGCTGCTGATGGCATGATAGCGGGTTTACCCCCTACACCGATCACTTGGAATAACAATTTTGACTTGGTGACGTAAATTGCAAGTGCCTCTGAAGTCTGATACCGACACACAATCACATAATACCTGGTTCACGCATACATACATACATACATACATACATACATACATACATACATACATACATACATACATACATACATACATACATACATACATACATACATACATACATACATGCATACATACATACATACATACATACATACAACATACATACATACATACATACATACATACATACATACATACATACATACATACATACATACATACATACATACATACATACATGCATACATACATACATACATACATACATACAACATACATACATACATACATACATACATACATACATACATACATACATACATACATACATACATACGTACGTACGTACGTACGTACGTACGTACAGACAGACAGACAGACAGACACACACACACACACACACAGGGACACACGCAGTCAGACACACACACACACACACACACACACACGTGAGTACACCCGCACATACTCGCACACACATATATACATAATACATTTACACACACACTCAGACAGACCTACCTATCTACCAACATACATACACACAGACATAAAAACACAGTCACATATTGACACCTCCACACCCCCCCCCACACACACACACACATACACAACGCATGTGGCTATGTATACACAGTTTCCTTGTCAGCAAAAACGATTAATGACAACACATCGGGGGCGGATTGTTCACTCATTTATGCACACATGACCAAGCCCTTTTGAGGTCAAACATTGTTTCTACACTGTTGGCCCTTGCAGCTTGCTAAACCTCGTTTGTGCTTGGAACACGCGACACTCGTTTCAATTTCCGGAAATACCTATAGAAGTGTAGAAATGTAAACAATATACAAGTATGAAGTATAGAACATTTACTTGCTCATGAGGGTTTATGGCCGCAAAGTCCGTTATTTTCCCCAATTGCGTTTTGTAAACGCTGCTCTATACTTCATATTGTCTATATTAATCCGGATAATGGAAGCTCTGATCCTTCACTCAAAATCTCGTAAATCTGTTGATTGTATAGGGCCTTCAGGAACAGCTGTCAGGGTGTAGCAACTTATGACTCTCTACACGGGGTTTGGCTGCGATGCGGGTGATGGCGGCAGCAAACTGTGAGCAGCGCCATCTATGTCTTCTATACGAGGGTCTGGTCATGTCCGTTTTTGAGTATGCGATGGCGATCCTGGCTCTCAGCCGTAAGCAGATGGAAAGAATGGAAAGAATACAGAACGGCGCTATGCGCATTATTCTTGGATGCACAAGAGATAGAGCATGCAGGGCGATGCGCTATCTTCTTGATTTTCCAACCATTGGAGACAGAATACAAATTCACAGAGCGTGTGCATACCTCATAGTTAACGCAAACACACAACATCCACTGCATAGTGAAATTATGAAGGTAAAGGGCAGCAGGTTAAAAAGAGGAAGGTTGTGGACGGGTCATGACGAAGACATTCTTCAACAAGTGTGTTCACTTGCGGCCTTAGAACCTGGCTAGGCGTGGGTACTAATGCCAACAGATTTATGTACGTCCTTTTCAGTTTGCATCAAACTAGACAGAAAATGCAGACAAGAAACTCCGGCTGCTGTGGAGGCGGAAGTACAAGCTTTGATTTTCGAGAATTCGTTAGACGGTGATGCTGTCATTTACACAAATGGGTCGGTCGTTCGACGAGTGAGAAGCTCATGTACCTTTACGGCTCAGGCCAGAGGGAGAATTGTAAAGGAATATTCTGGCGCTTTTGCTTTGACCACAAGTAGCCTGACTATGGAAGTCATGGCAGTAAGTACAGTAATAACATGGCTCGAGACACAGACATTCACTAGGGCATGTTTCCTTAACGACCCAATGAGCATGCTCAAGAAGACAGAGATGGGGTGGATCCGAAGAGAGTGGTTGCTGTCTCTGGAGTGGTATCGGCTGGTAAAGACTAGTGTCACATAATGGACCAACGTGATTTAACCATTATGAGAATAAAGGCGATCTGAATTAGCGGATGTTCGAGGCCAAAGGTTGTTTCAACAAATCCAGAAAATGTAGCTGCACGTGTTTACATCTGGTCGACGGATTGGGAACACTCGGTGGTGAGTGAGACAAATCCCGGCATCGCTTTGACAGTTTGTCAACATTCGAATACAGATGGAACCCGTCGGATCCTGGTTGCAATCGGATGTCAGCCATCACATGTCGGACAAAGTTAACAGCTGCAGATGTGTAGGGGAAGTGGGTGAGCTGAATCATACATCGCTTTGACAGTTTATAAACAGGTCGGATTGGAAGCGGAAGTACTCAGCTCGGAAGAAAACAGTCCGTCTGTCAATTTATAGTTTCCGGACATCAAGAAGATTGGCAGCTTGTTGGGGAAAACTGTTGTTGGGATCATACAGTAACTCGTTAGTTTGTTGGGGGAGTCAAAACAACTGATGACAACTCTGACAGTGACTAGGCCAGGGAAAATGGATTCTTGACAATGGATGATATGTCCAAATAACACCTGTGTGGACCGGAAGAATACCGTCACGTGACCAATTTTAGGTTTTGCCAAAAACCATGATTGGAGAGGACAGTTGAACTCAAACCTTGGATTTTAGCTGCAGTTCTGATTGGAAAATGTCTACCGTGTGCGAATTGAGTTAATTTAATTTTACACGTGCCTGTCATGGCAAGAGTGGATGTAATTGGATCTAACTGCGGTGTTGCCTAAGGTAGAACCTATTATAATTAGTTCTAATTAATATAGGCTGTAGCCTTGTTAAAACTAAAGTGTGATGATTAGCACTGTTAGTGGAAAACTAGCTAGAGTAGGGAAGTGATACTTGGCTCTGTTAGTTGAAAATAGATTAGTGAAGTGTTGATAAGCTTTACTAATTGAGAATTGAGTAATGAAGGATAATTGGGATATTCCAGTAGGTGTCCCTGGTGGGCGGGGTTCCGCATTCTGTTTGTTGATTTATTTTTCTTGTCTTGGCCTGATGATAACCAATGGGTTGAGTCATCTGTCCCTGACAGAGTAGGTTCATTATATTTTCTGAGCGAGGCCGATGGCCCACGATCATCTAATAGAGATCAGTGACGGGGAGGCTATCATCAGTTGTATGATTTATGTTACAGGTTCCCTCTGGTTGGAATGAAGAACCCGGAACCAATGAAAAATCCGATCCCGGATAAATTATGATGTAGAGAGATGGGCCAGCAACTTTCGCAACGGAAGAAGTTAATACACATTGCTCGGTGGAGCCTAATGGTATATGTATCCTACATGAGTGAATACCAATCGTTAACACACCTGAAGTGATGGATGTTCAGCCCATGTGGAACTAGATCAGTAGGAACTGATGTTCACATTAGATGAAACCAAACATTGAAGTGTAGTTGTTCCACGTATCAAGGAAATCAGAACTTTCAGACTATATCTAGTGAATAAAGCAAGCCATTTTTGTCTAGATACATTGACTGTTTAAGAGTGAAAATACAGAACTAATAGGAACCGTTGTGTTAGGAACAATAATAGTATTTTCCACGGATTATATATTTACATGGGATTCAGATCTCATGGTCATCAGAGCTCCTGGAGGAGGACATGTCTGGAGAGAAGGATACGACTTCGGTGAGGTCTATTGTACTGACTCGTGTGATGTCGTGTAATCCTTGCCATGATGTGTGCACTATGATCCTGAACTTTGAAGGCTGACGTATACATTTATGTTATAATACCCGACACACATTTTCTTCGCATACACGTCTCATATACGTTACACTTTTCTTTTAATAAATTAATCTTTATTAATTTTTAGAAGCAAGAGTTGTTGAGTATGTTGCGTTGGGGAAGTATGAGAGGGGACATAGTACGACAGTGAGAGAGTGATAGGAAAAGGTGTCCACGGGCTGATGGAGTGTGTTGGACGGAAGCTGGTGGATTCTCCAGGATATTGATAAGGGAAAAAATATTATAATGTGGGTGTTGACTCTCCTCACTCCAGGGACGACACTTTAAAGGAGGACACGACAACTAGTTTCATTTTCGTGCCAGGGCATGTGGGTGTGCAATGAAATGAGCGGGCTGACAAGCTCGCAGGTAAGGCTACTGTGGAAGGCGGACGCGCCGTGGACCAGGCTGACATTCTGAATACTTTACAAGAAGTAAGTCGTTCGCAAGAACCAAGTGATGACTGTGAATCTACAACCATGGTCAGGATAAGAGAACGGCAAATTAAAAGAGGTGTGGCCAAACAGGAACACTTCGCGGGAAGCCAAGGAAAACTAATAAACCAACACAGAACTGGTGTCGTTAGCCACTACACTCTGCGGGATTTACTGACGAAGGCATCCGAACTCTTATGGGCTGAATGGTTCAATGTGCAATGAGGATGATCTGTCGACTAACTAACTGTCGTTGTTTGTCCATCAAGAATGATGATGGCCATTCATTTCATCCAGTGGGGTTGAAAGTATGGAGCCGTGAGTTCTAAGATGGCTGATAAAGTCTATTTTGGCTCGAAATGTTCTTTGACAATGTGGGCAAAGAATGCTTGACGTTCAAAGAGGAGGATCTCCTGCAGTGGTTTTTCTGTCCAGCCTCTTCTTCACACCTCTTGTAGTCCTGGTTGCTTCATAAGTGACTGCACTCTTGCGTAATGATGTACGCCACGAATTTCGGTCTTTGTTAGCAGTCTCGCAGGTGTCAAGATGAATTCCAAAAGCTTTCAGTGAGGTTTTCAGAGTGCCTTTAACGCGTTTCCTCTGGCCGCCTAGGGAGCGTTTACCATAACGCAGCTCGCAGTAAATAATTCGTTTAGGGAGCCTGTGATTTGGCATGCAAGTTAAGTGACCAGCCCAGCGAATCTGATTCTTCATTAGTAGAGTGTGGATACTGGGCATGAACGCTCTTTCTAGAACTTCAGTGCCAGGGATCTTGTCTTGCCATTTAATCTTCAATAGCTTCCAAAGGCAGACTGTGTGGAAGTGGTTTAATTTCCTAGCGTGTCGCTGATAAACAGTCCAGGTTTCACAAGCATATAGCAGTGTGGATAATACAACTGCTTTATATACTTTCAGCTTTGTTTGCAGGCTTATTCCATTTCTGTCCCATACATTCTTGTACAGTCTGCCAAAGGCTGCACTGGCCTTGGAGATTATTGCATTCACTTCGTCATCAATTGTGGCAGCTTGTGACACAGTGCTGCCAAGATAGGTGAATTTGTCCACAACACTTAGTCTATGATCATTCACTTTGATATTCGGCACAGTGTGATTATTCCCTGGAGCTGGCTGGTACATGACTACAGTCTTCTCCAAGTTGATATTGAGCCCAAAGTTGGCACAGGCATATGAGAAAGCTGAAACATTGTGTTGCATGTCCGCCTCTGAGTTGGCGTATAGAGCGCAATCATCAGCAAACAGGAGCTCTCTGACGGTGTCGCTGTTAGATTTGGTTTTAGCTTTCAGCCTTTTGAGATTGAACAACTTTCCATCCATACGGTAGTTGATGTCTATTCCAATGTTGTCGTTCTCGAAGGCATTCATCAACATAGCTGAAAACATGAGGCTGAACAGTGTTGGTGCCAGGACACATCCTTGCTTCACTCCATTGGTGACAGGAAAGGGCTCAGACAGTTCACCATTTTCCTGTACTCTTGCCTACATCCATCTTGAAATAGCCGCACTATTTGGACAAACTTTCGTGGACAGCCATATTTCGCCATAATCTTCCACAATCCTTCTCTGTTGACTGTATCAAAAGCCTTGGTAAGGTCAATGAAAATGGAGAACATTTCGCAGTTCTGTTCCTGACATTTCTCTTGCAGCTGCCTTGCAGCGACAATCATGTCAACAGTTCCTCGTTCTTTTCTGAAGCCACACTGACTCTCAGGAAGAAGACCTTGATCGAGATGGGCCGTGAGGGGGATTGAGAAGAATTCTGGCGAGTATCTTCCCTGCAATTGAAAGCAAGGAGATGCCTCGGTGGTTGTCACAGGATTGGCAGTTTCCTTTTCCTTTGTAAAGGTGGACTATTGACGCGTCCTTGAAATCTTGTGGCATTGTCTCGTTCACCCATATGTTTGTTAAGACTTGGTGAAGCTGCTCTGTTAGGACTTGCCCACCTGCCTTGTATATCTCTGCTGGGATGGAGTCGGACCAGGTGCCTTGCCGCTGGAAAGTTGCTGGGTGGCTTTGTTTACTTCCACTATGGTTGGAAGGTCATCAAGTGCATCATTAGTGGGAACTTGAGGAAGGCAGTTGATGGTTTCATCATCGAAGAAGGAAGTTGCATTTAAGATTTTGCTGAAATGTTCTGCCCAACGTTGGAGGATTTCTTTCTTATCGGTGACCAATGTTTCCCCATCTGCACTGAGGAGGGGAAACATGCCTGGTGATGTCGGACCATAGACCGCTTTCAGTGAGTCGTAGAAGTTTTTCATATCATGTCTGTCAGCAAAGCCCTGAATTTCATCAGCTTTGCTGCTCAGCCAGGAGTCCCGCATGTGCCGAAGTTTCTGTTGCACTAGTCTCCAAATGTTATTGAAGGCATCTTTTTTATGTTGACTTCGGGTCATTCAGACATGCCTACAGGAGAAGATGTTTCTCGGCCAGCAATTGGTTGATGTCTTCGGAATTTTCATAAAACCAGTCTTCATGCTTTCGAGAGGCTTGACCCAGGATTTTCATAGCAGTGTTGTAAATTATGCCCTTTAGGGCTCTCCACTCTGTTTCCGCATCCCGTTTAGCTGCAGCATTGGGCTTGAGGCGGTCTTCCAGCATATTTTCAAATGACAGCTGCATTTTCTTGCTGTTCTGGCTGGTGACATTTAGTTGTTGTTTTTTTTGTTTTTTTTGCATTTTTACCCCTTGAGGACGCCGGGGTGGTTTAATGTGTATATATATATTTTCGAGATTATGAGACGATGGTCTGTCCGACATTCGGCACCACACATGGATTTTGTCACCCGAACGTCTTGTCTGTCTCTCCTCCTGACGATGACATAGACAATGAGGTGCCAGTGTTTCGAGCGAGGGTGCATCCACGATGTCCCATTTCTCATGGGAAGATGGAAAATGGTGTTGGTGATCAGGAGATCGTGTTCGGCACAGGTCTGAAGGAGGAGGAGTCCATTTCTGTTACAATTTCCGATTCCGTACTTTCCAATGATGCCACTCCAAGAGGCGGTGTCCTTGCCTACTCTGGCATTGAAGTCCCCAAGGAGTATAAGTTTGTCTCCTTTGGAAACATATGTTAGTACGTTGTGCACGTCTTCCTAGAACTTGTATTTGGCGTCATCTTCATTGGTCATGGTTGGTGCGTAGACACTCACGATGGTTGCATGCTTCTTTCCTTTCAGCAGGGGTAACTTAATGCTTCGGTCAGTAGAAAATTACCATATGGCCTGAGCCGCCTGTGTGCAGGTCTGCGACTACGGCTGCCAGCGTACCCACGCCTGCCGCTTCGCCGCTCGTCCATCGCCACAGGGCTTGAAGGTGATATATGAAGTTGGATGAAGAATGACTTGCGCGATGAATTGGATTAAAGTGAGGAAGAGTTGCGCAATTCGTCGACCTCACTCACTCGCCTGTGTCCATCTGAGTCCATTGGCAAGACAAGTCAAGACGACTGGAGACGAATGCAGGTGCAGTGGATGACCAGGGACTAACTAACTAACTTGTAACTGAATCCACAATGCATCCCGGGAGTTCCAAGAGTGGGTGTGGCAGTGGAGGCGGAGTGTGGTCGAGATTTGTTCTCTGGAAAATTTTAGCACTCGGTGTGTGTCCTAGTGTGTGTGTGTTTCAATATCTCAGTAACCAACTGAGGGAAAATGATGAGATTTAGCATATAACCTTATCATTATGTCCACCCAACAAAAAAAATTTTTGTTCTGGAGATTGTACACCAGATTTCAATGTTTGTTTATATGCGGTATATAATTTACCGCTCCCGCATTCATGCCATCATTTTAAGAGTATTACAGCTTCAGCAAGACACACCCCCGCTCTTTTCGAAATTATTTGGCGGGTTTCGTTTTGGCATAAACAGCGCAAAGTTAAATTGGTTTGTTCAGAGGTGTCTCAAATGGGGGTTCTTTCATGAAACGTGATTATATAAATAAACTAGCTGACTTGGCCTGGCTTCGCCCAGCTCATGGCGGGGATCTATCTATCTATCTATCTATCTATCTATCTATCTATCTATCTATCTATCTATCTATCTATCTATCTATCTATCTATCTATCTATCTATCTATCTATATATCTATCTATCTATCTATCTACTTATCTACCTACCTACCTACCTATCTATCTATCTATCTCCTGCCTGCCTGCCTGCTTGTCGGCCGACCGACCGACCCACCGACCGACCGACCGACCCACCGACCGACCCAACGACCCACCGACCGACCCACCGACCGACCCACCGACCGACCCACCGACCGACCCACCGACCCAACCACCGACCCACCGACTCACTGACCCACCGACCGACCCACTGACCGACCGACCGACCGACCCACCCACCCATCCACCTACCTTTCTGCCTACCTACCTACCTACCTACCTACCTGTCTGTCTGTCTGTCTGTCTGTCTGTCTGTCTGTCCGCACTATTAAATATTGATAAAAGTTACTGGAAAAAATGTGAGGACCATGTGTTGAAAGAGGAAGAGGACTATTGGAGAAAGGATGGATTGAATTTTATGCAACCGAGAGCAATCATCAACCTACTGGAATCGTCCGACACAGATTAAGGTCTGAGCAGACCGCAGACCTTAATCTACGTACACACTTACTGGGATATTTTGCTCCAACTATTCAGACGAATTGCAGGCCCTAAACATTACAGCATCAGCATCAGCTGAAGAAACAAGAAGGAAATGAAAAATAAGGTAAGAAATATATTCCTTCTACTTTCCTGTTAATTTACAAATTATTTACCCCGTGCCTCTGTAAATTCTCTGTCTTTACTAATATTACACATTGCACCCCTCTCGGGATTCTCCGTGGTGAAGTGGTCAAGCCGTCTGACTCGGGCTCCGAAGGTTGTATGTTCGATTCCGGGCTGCGTCCTTCATTTCACGAGTGCATTTTTTCGGAGACTCCCGAGGGTCGTCGCTGGAGCTACGGAGTTCGTGCTTTGTGCGACGCTTTCCGCGCTGCGGAAAGAAACTGAGCCATATGGGATAAAAACCCGGTGCAATGCAGCCGACCCTGTAAGCTACTTCTTTCATTGCACCCACTCCCATACGAATCCGGATACGCCTTTGTGTGTCATCTGAATTGGCAGGTCTCCAATTACTGTAAACATAACTTTGTTAGCGAGAAATCACTAGTTGTTCAGCAAAACATCAAAGGAATGTCGCCGCTTTTGATGATTTAAGTTGTTTTTGGACCTATCAAAGACATATTCCTTGGGTGGAGATAAATATAAGTCGGCTGGAAAAATTTCATGACGATGCAACAGACAGTTTTCAAAATAATTGATCGTGAATGAAGGCATTCATTTCGGGACATACTATAGTGTACATGCCCATGGTGCGTGCTGCATACATGTCTGTTTGGTGGTCCGCCCAAATGCGAGTCATTACCTGTGAATGATGGTCTTCATTTTAAGCTTAATGCATATTGTGAGGTTGGGGGGGGGGGCGAACGAAGAGGTTTATGGGCAAGAAGAAGAAGAAGAAGAAGAAGAAGAAGAAGAAGAAGAAGAAGAAGAAGAAGAAGAAGAAGAAGAAGAAGAAGAAGAAGAAGAAGAAGAAGAAGAAGAAGAAGAAGAAGAAGAAGAAGACAGACAGACAGACAGACGGAAGTACGGACGGAAGGACAGACAAGAAAGAAAGAAAGAAAGAAAGAAAGAAAGAAAGAAAGAAAGAAAGAAAGAAAGAAAGAAAGAAAGAAAGAAAGAAAGAAAATGAGGTCGAATGAAAAGAAGAAGAACAACAACAGAAGTAGAAGAAGAAAGAAGAAGAAGAAGAAGAAGAAGAAGAAGAAGAAGAAGAAGAAGAAGAAGAAGAAGAAGAAGAAGAAGAAGAGAAAGAAGAAGAAGGACGAGGAAGAGGAGGAGGAGGAGGAGGAGGAGGAAGAACAGAAGAAGGAGAAAGAGGAGAGGGTGAGCTACTGGTGTGGTTGCGGTGTGTTCTCTGTAAAGTAACGTAGATGCTTATGTCATGTCACGTTTCCATATCTGTTTGATGATGCACCCACATGCGGGTTTTGACCTTTGTACCTTTGTCTTAGTTGTATGCTTAAGGCAGATCCTTGAGGAGAAAGCAGGGGAGGAGGAAGAAGAACAACAAGAAGCAGTTAGGAGGAGTGGGCGTGGCAGAGGAGAAGAAGAAGACGAAGGAGGAGGCGTTGGGGAATGAGGAAGAGATTGAATAATGAAGAAGTCACACTGACATGTGACAACTGATTTAGTTCCAAAAATAGAATACTGTAGTCTATTCTTAAGGGCAAGCAGAGATGGCATAAGTGTAGAAATTCTAGATGTGGGTATACTGAAACGGAATAAACACCTAAGAAATTTCAGTCCACCATGACTTCTTTCACATTAAATATGCAGAATTTCACCCCTGTAGATTTATACATCATAATATATTTTTGTTTTCTTTCTTTCTATATCAAGGATCTATTTGTTTTGTTTAAAAACATGTCATTGATGTCGTTTCTATTCTTCTTTTCAATAATGTTAAATATCTGCCGGTGGGTTGTGGTTGTCTTTTATTGTCTGAACATCCTTGTTCTTTAGTTTTGTTCAGTTCAGTTCGGTTCAGTATTTACGGTTCTATTGCTTTTAGCGGCAGTGGTTATAACTGAGGTAAGAGGTTTTGCGATCATAGATTCTTTCCTTTTGTGTTGTTTAAATTATATTTTCCCGTGTGGTAGATTTCATGCCTGTGAAATCAGCTGGTGCAGTTTTTATTGTGCTTTTCAGTCTGTCAGTGACGGCTTCATGCGGCTCCGGGCGTAGCCATTAACATGGTTCGTCCGTTAGGGTTGTGGCTTTCATTCTTTATCCATCTCTCGGAAAATCTGTCCTATCTCTGCTATCGGCTTCCTATTCGCGGAATTTTCGTAAGGGTAACCCACTGGCTTGCCTTTAATTGATTAATGTGCCATAGGATGATTAATCGTCTGAAGCGTTTCCTATATATGCCGTGGGCTTATCTATCTCCGAAATGTTATTATTGCGTTATAATACAACACGTCTGCTACCATATTAACAACTTTTAAGTCATAACTGTTATAACCCCTACTTCCCATTGTCCGTCTTTCATTTTTGGTTTGGTTCAAACTACATTTGGCACAGAATCTGTTGAACTTGTTGATCATTGTAAAAGGTCCAGCTTCCGTGGGTTTTGGCCTGGCTTCTATTGGCTTTGTTTGTTTGTTAGCTACCTCTTTTTTTCAGAGTTCTTCTCTTTCGTTTTGTATTCTTCGTTTTCTTTTTTTTTTTTTTTTAAATTTGGGCCATGCATGTCACCTCTAGCTGGATGCTTTGTTGTATTTCTTTCATTTCTTCCGGAAATCTTGCGTTGTTGTCGATGTCTTGTTCTTGGGTGTTCTTGTTTGGCGTCTCTGTCAATAGAAGTTTATTGGCTTGTTCCTTTATTTCAGCTCTCTGGAATTGAAGTAGGGTATTTTCATCTTGTGATATGCCTGTGGCTGTCTCGCACCTCTACCACATCTCTTTGGATGGTGTGTCTGTCGGTATGGTGAGTTGTATGGAGTCTCTGTGTCGTTGGATGTACGGACAGCCCAGGTATTTGCTTCGCGCTTGCCAAAGGCAATTCACTTATTTTCTAATATCATTAGGCTTCCGGGAGCCCTTGTATTTTTTGGCCAGCGGAAATTCTTTGAATGTATGGTCACTGTCGCAGTATCGGCAGATGTCTGTAATGCTGCAACACCTTGTCCTACTGTGACCAGCTCTCTTGCACCGAGAGCATTGTGTGATTCTGGAGAGCAATGTGTGATTCTGGGGAGCATTGTGCGATTCTGGGGAGCATTGTGTGATTTTGGGGAGCATTGTGTGATTCTGGGAGTATTGTGCGTTCTTGCTGCTGTTGTTTCCTGTCCATTGTCACAATGTCAGACATCTGGCTCCCCTCCGTTGTCACCACCGCTAGTGTTGTTGGGGTCTTGGCGTAATACACAAGCCGCTCCACCTTTATGACCCGGATGTGAGGGTTCTCCTGCTGCAGATGTTTCCGTATCTGGTCATCTGTAAGCTCCACTTGGCTGCGTTTGATTGGTTTTTCCCACTATGGTGTCTTTCTCCTCCTTCTGCTTCTGGGTAGTCTTGGATTTTGTTTGCGGCGGGTTATCGTGGCGGGTCATTGTCTTGCAGACAATGAACAGGACCTGCAACATCTAGTAGATGCGGTTGTTACGCACAGTGAACAACTAGGGTTAGAATTAAATTGTAAAAAGACACCGATTATGGTCGTTACTACGAAGAACGAAATACCGCATTGCAATATACAAGTAAATGGGAATATTTTTCAACAAGTGATTAGGTACTATTATCTTGGAACAGTAA
Organism: Cepaea nemoralis; assembly: GCA_014155875.1. Lineage (NCBI taxonomy): Eukaryota > Metazoa > Mollusca > Gastropoda > Stylommatophora > Helicidae > Cepaea > Cepaea nemoralis. The sequence continues at coordinate 343,731 of JACEFZ010026073.1, forward strand.
TAACATCTGATGGGAGATGCCTTGAAGAGATTAGAACAAGATTCGCCATGGCAAAAGTAGCCTTTAGCAAGATGAAAAACATACTGACCAATACAAAGATGTCAATTGAAACGAGAAAAAGAGTGTTGAGGTGCTACATAGAACCTATACTTTTATATGGATGTGAAGCTTGGACAATGAGCAGTCAAACTGAAAAAACATCTGATGGCTGTAGAAATGTGGTTCCTGAGGAAAATGCAAAGAATACCATGGACAGCCAGAAAGACCAATGAACAAGTCCTTCAAGAAACAAATGAAGATCGTAAATTGATTAGAGAAATTAGACGCAGACAGTCAAAATTTTTTGGGCATGTTATGAGAAGAAATGAATTGGAGAACTTGGTGATAACTGGCAAGATCGAAGGGAAGAGACGAAGGGGAAGACCGAGAAGTAAATACCTGGATGGCTTGGCCACGTGGCATGGTCGAGACAGTAACACGGAGCTGATCCATGACTCTGGTGATCGAGTGAGATGGCAGAACATGACCGCCCACGCTTACCGGCATGGCACATGATGGATGGATGGGTTATCGGTATTTTTGCTGGTGGCCGCATCACTTGTGACTTCTGGAAGTTTTCCTTGTTCGGCTGCGGTGGTGATGCTTTGGTACAGACAGGTAGGTTCTCTCACCCCGTCTTCTTGACGGCCTTGGTGTCGGCAGCGACTTTTCGCTTCTCTTCTGTACGTCGGGAATCTTTTAGATCTAATCGTGGATCTTTCCATTCTTCTCCTTCGTATCAGGTATCTTGAACACCCAGGTAGCTTGTTCTTCATAAGGTTCAGTTTAGTTTTGGATTCTTATTGTCAGTTTAGGTTATATTGCCAGAACGAGGCTGTCTGTGTACCGCGGGCTGCGGGGATTGTACCCTATACCGGTCAGTTTCATTTCAACGTAGACATCACGTTCAGAAGGCAATGGCAAACTGCGAAAGATAAACTTGTCTAAAAAAAAATAACCCTATGTTGGGGTTGATGTCAATGTCCTGCAAAGGACAAGCAATATTTTTAACCTATTCAGTGTCAAACAAAAGGTAAGTTTGGACCAAACAGGGGTGTACAATAACATGAACAAGTATCATAACGTAAATATCTATTAACTGGGCATTGAAATTGCAGGAGATATGAAACAAAACAAACAAGATTGACTCGACATTGGTGATATATCGCCCTTCTGTCCACATGGGAGGTCCCTATCGTCGATATAATATCTATTGGCAGTGAATCAGTGAAATCACTACCACCAGTGAACGAACATCAATGAACGAACCATCAATGAATGAACCATCAATGGACGAACCATCAATGAATGAACCACCAATGAACGACCCACCAATGACCATCACATTTACATGTTACTCGTTGCTTCTGAACTCACTTCAAACTATTCACAGCTAGAACGCAATACTTAGTAACTGCCTTCCCTTGAGGGTTGACCATGATGTATTTGGCCGGTCTAGTAACTGCCTTCCCTTGAGGGTTGACCGTGATGTATTTGGCCGGTCTAGTAACTGCCTTCCCTTGAGGGTTGACCGTGATGTATTTGGCCGTTCTAACTTGACCAGCTGGGATGTGGACGACACCACAACAGTGAAAGTCGAATGTCCTTTGAAACCCCCGGGAAGGTTAACCCGGTCAACAAACACCCGCAGAATTCGGATGTATCGGCCTAAAGGCGCAATTAAACAGGCACAACAGGGACATCTGAAAAAACACTCCGAATGAACGCAGAAGAAGAAGTTCCTCTTATTAATGTGTCCTTCAATTGATTGATTGATTGATTGATTGATTGATTGATTGATTGATTGATTTAGGAACCGACATGACAGCATTCGGGGCATTCCAATAAGCGCTCCGTCCCCATCCTCAGCAGCCAGCGAAGAGTTCCAATACCAATAGTTCCAGTAGCAATCCGTCTCGCCTTTCCTCTGAGCGTCGAGCGTCGGCCAGATCCCCTCGTCACTCCTCGCTGCCTCATTCTTGCCAGACCATGGTAATCCATTTGCCCCTCCGAGGTGTACACGTGCTCCCACAAGGCCGCAACCATGTCTGCCCTGTCATGCATCGATACTCCACCAAGTTTTGCAGAGCCAGCCAATCTGTCCGCCTGTTCATTCCACAGCATGCCCCTGAGAAAAGATCCAGGTGATGCGTGCCACCCGTGACGTCCTTCAATTATGCCGTTATGCGTTATGAGGACCGCTTAGTTATATGCTTCGATTCAGCGAATAATCTTGTCAGATCTGATTGATGTCGGATATAAACCAAAAGCCAGCGCGATGGAGTTAGGCGCCCTTGCCTACTTGTTTAACTGGGAGCTGCCATGAGCTTCATTGTCCCTACTGCCCACAGCTCGATCACACCAAATGTTGACCACAAGTGGACAGATTGGGTGGATCTGCATCGCTGGATGGGGTATGGTGCGTGATAAGATAGTTTTAGTCAGGGCCCCTTGGGATCAAATAGTATATTGGAATCATCGTATAGTCTAAGAACAAACAGCAGCATTGCTTGGAGAGAACGGTACTGGTCAGATTATTAATGGTACCAGTTGTAGTCTAATTATGTGTCTGTGTGGTCTTTCTCTCGGAGAAATGAGTATCGGTCAATTCTCTGGTCATTCCCTGCGGCACCATTCTCTAGCCATTGCGCTTTAGCTGCTGCCTAGCACTCATACGTGGAATATTAAATAAATATAACTATGAATAGTTCATAAATAAAGATGCATGTATTGTTCTCGCTCGTAGAAGAAAGAAGTAGAGACTAGAGGACGCACTAGACAACATAAAAATTGAAATTTGCAGTTACCGATCGGGATACGAACCTGTCACATTCAAATGACGAAAGCGCCTGGCTGTAGGAACAAGTGCACTTTGATACATGGCCAACTAGACACCTCTGAAAAAAGTGTCTTCATTAGGCAGGTCTATCATACACATGAACCCACAACTATGGAATATGGACAGAATTAGAATCTAACATGTGAAATAATCATCAGGTGGGTGTGTGATGTCATCATGTGGGTGGGTGATGTCATCAGGTAGATGTGTGATGTCATCGGGTGAGTGTGTGATGTCGTCAGGTGGGTGTGTGATGTCATCAGGTGTGTGTGTGATGTAATCAGGTGGGCGTGTGATGCCATCAGGTGGGCATGTGATGTCATCAGGTGGATGTCTGATCTCATCAGGCGGGTGTGTGATGTCGTCAGGTGGGTGTGTGATGTCGTCAGGTGGGTGGGTGATGTCATCATGTGGATGTGTGATGACATCAGGGGGATGTGTGATGTCGTCAGGTACCAATGATTCATGAAAATATGCCCAGCTGTACACTGACATAGATCATATTATCTTCCGGTTTGAGACGGACACAGTAGCCTCTCCGCCACCGTCCCTCGTTATGACGTGTTCAATGGTCCTGTTTTGACGTGTGCAGTAATCCTGTTTTTGACGTATTCGTTGATCCTGTTTAAATGTTTTCAGCTGTCCTGTTATGAGGTATGCAATGATCCTGTTTAGATGTCTTCGGTGATTCTGTCTTGGCTTATTCAGTGACCACGTTTGTGTCTCTCTCGTTTATATTTTTTAGAAAGACTGCTTGAGTTTTGATTGGATTTTTGTAGTAGTGATCACTTTCATGACACGCAGATGACCTCTGAAGTCGGAGTGGGTTCGCCTGATGACGGGGGACACGAAAAATAGGGAAAGCGAATCCACACGCAAAATATCAACCCAGAGCACTAGAAGTAGAATTACAAAATAATAATGGGGGAAGCCATTGAGGCCACTAAGACAGATCACAAATAAACACACATGTATATTTGGTGCTCATAGAAGATCAAGAAGAAAGTACAGACTAGAGGAAACACTAGACAACATAATAGAGACTAGAGGACGCACTAGACAACATAATAGAGACTAGAGGAAACACTAGACAACATTGAAAGTGAAAGCCTCACCTGTACTTCGACGCTTCACCAACTAGACACACATCATGCGTCGAAGTACACTTGTCCCTTCAACGGGGCGCCGTCGTCATTTGGAGGTGACAGGTCGATAATTATAGCTGCTTTCAATTGTTATGTTGTCTGGTGCGTCCTCTAGTCGCTGCTTCCTTCTCCTACCTCTATGGGGGACAAACAATACATGTGTGTTTTTGTGTATGAACTAGAAGTAGTATCGTATGTGTAGACTACGCATGAAAACAAAATTACACACGGATATCTTTGTGAGTGCTCAAGTCTCTCGCAACCCCCACCCCCGCCGCCCTCACCGGAGTCAGAAAAGGAGAATCTCAGTACAGTGCATTAACCCAGCAACACGGGCGGTGGAAATGTGTGCATACCAACACCACCCATGATGAACCTATTGTTTTAACCTCTTCGCGTCCTGTTTAGCAGTTCCTATTTAGGTGCTATTAGCATATACAGTTTATTATCATTGACAGACAAGTAATTTGTTGTTTGTTCATGCCTCTTGTGTATATATCAACTTCACATCCTGTTTTCCACTCCCTTCATGAGGATTTGCATTTTTTTTTACAAGCAATTACTTTTCAATTTCACACTGTTGTTAAACCACCGTTATTTCTGGTTTGATCTATTTATAGTTTTAGCAGAAAGTTGCGCCAGGTTTTGTCATGCAACTGTTCCTCTATATAAGGATGTGTGCTTCTCTTTTTGTATATCGCGAAGGCCAACAGACGATTCGCTACATTTATCCTTAACTCGTCATCAACTTGCTGTCATATCTTGCTTTGGTTTTGTTCTGATTTGATTACATTTCTTGCAGTCCAGTAAATTATCCTCTTGATCACAACGCTGTCAACATTCACCGCTGCAGTTTTCTATAGTAGATTATTCTATTCTTTCAGAAATTGGTTATTGCTACGATTTATTTTAAAACGTGAATTCAAGAAACTATACAGGAGAAAACTGTATGCTGTAGAGATCAAAATAACAGCGAAAGGTATATAGTCTGATGTGTTACTACTGTGATTGTGAAAGAAAGATAACAGCGATAGGTATATTGTCAAATATATTACTAAAATCATTATGAAAGAAAGATAACCGCGATAGGAATATTGTCAAATATGTTATTGATGTGATTATAAAAGAAAGATAACAGCCAAAAGTATATAGTCTGGTGTGTTACTAATGTGATTGTGAAAGAAAGATAACAGCGATAGGTATATTGTCAAATATATTACTAAAGTCATTATGAAAGAAATATAATGGCGAGAGGTATGTTGTCAAATATATTATTAATGTGATTATGCTAGAAAGATAACAGCGAGAGGTATATTGTCAAATATATTATTAATGTGTCTGAAAGAAAGATAACAGCCAGGGGTTTATAGCGTGTGATTGTGAAAGAAAGATAATAGAGAGACGTATATAGCTAGGTGTGTGACCAGTGTGATTATGCAATAGGACGACCAGATATCTCGTTTTTTCGGTGCAGTCTCTATTATTTAGGAAATAATTCACTGTCCCAAAAAATTTTTACTTAACGCCATTTTCCGGGTGTTTTCCTCTCAAACGAAAGATTTATTAAATCGAACTATTTCTCGATTTATCAGTTGATAGAACTGTTTAATCCGTTACAGAGATTTCAATGAAACACTCTACTTAGCCTTTGTCGACCAAGAAAGGGCATTTGCTAGAGTAGATAGAAACAAGCTGTGGGAAATCCGTAAACAATATGGAGTAAGTACACATCTAACAAACCTATGTAGCAGCTTATACGACAACAGTGAATGCATAGTGAGAGCAACTGGAGGACACTCAGAACCCTTCACCATAAGATCTGGAGTACGACAAGGTTGTGTCCTGTCCCCTCTCTTGTTTATAACATATATAGACAACATATGTAAAGAAACCAGCCAAGCAGAGACCGCAAGAAGAAGAAGCATCTGCAAATCTAACCATTAGAGAACTCCTGTTTGCGGACGACCAAGCACTAATAGCAAAATCAGAAGCTGGATTACAGGACCACATGAATAGTCTAAACGAAATATGTAGGGAACATAACATGAAAATTAGCACAAGCAAAACAGAGGTATTGACTATAACTAAAGAAGAAACAGCAACAACGATTCACCTAAACGAACATCCCTTGAAACAGGTAAAGAGTCGCAAGTACCTAGGAAGTATAATATCATCAAATGGTAAATCAGAAGACGAGATAGAAAATTTATGCATTAAGGCAAACCAACTCATTGGACAAATGGCACCAATACTAAAGAACAAACATGTATCAATAACTACTAAGAAAGCACTTTACAACACAATCTTCCTACCAACTCTATGTTACCAATGCCAAACCTGGACAATGACAGAAAAGGAGAAAAGAAAAATCACAACAGAAATGACATTCCTCAGAAGAATACTCAATGTATCAAGAAGAGATAAGATCAGAAATGAAGAAATCAGGACTAAAGTGGGGGATATAGCTGCACTAGATTTTATTAGAAGGCAGCAAGTCAAATGGTTTGGCCATGCAAGTAGGTCACTAACAGTATATCACAACAAGCAATGATGTACAGACCAGAGGGAAGCAGAGGAAGAGGCCGACCACGTAAACGATGGACGCAGGGAATAACAGTCCATGGGAATATCGATACATGAAGCCCATAAGCGGGCACTCCCCCTTTGTTTATACTTCACCTCGACACCGCAAGGTACAAGAGGAACATGATGAGATGAGATGAGATGAGATGAGATGAGATGAAATGAGATGAGAGATTAAGAACAGCAATTTTCCTGCAAAAGCTGCATTTAATTAAAATCAATTCAATTTTTTATGGAATAAGTGACTGCTACTGAGTGTCAGAAAAAGAGTACTAACGTGTTATATATAACCTGTTTTGCTGTATGACAGTGAATCATGAAACATGAGTGGACAAATTAGGAAGAACTCTTCTACGGCATCTCATCTCTGTTGATATGATTTTGCACTTATTAATTGCAGTAAGCATCCATGTTTAATACTGGTAGCATCAAGTCTGTCGGCCAAACAGTAGTTCTTGTGAGATGTGCTTCAGTTCCTACATAGGTATCACCATAAACTGTGAAAGAATACCATGGACAGACAAAAAAGTCCTACAAGAAGCAGATGATAATCGTAAACTGATTAGATAAATTAGACGTAGACAATTAAAATATGTTGGACATGTTATGAGAAGAAATAAACTTGTGAGCTTGGTGACAACTGGCAAGATTAGGGGGAAAGAACAAGGAGAAGGCGGAGAAGTAAATACCTGAATGCCTTGGCCATGTGGCATAGTCGAGACAAGACCACAGAGCTGATCCACGACTCTGGTGATCGTGTGAGATGGCGAAACATGTCCGCCCACGCTTATCGACATGGCACATGATGATGATGATTGAATAGTTGTGAAACGGCATCACCGTAAAATTTCGTATTTCTCCCCAATAGAGAGATAACATGTAAGGTCAAAAAGAATAATAAAAAGATACTGAATAATCAAAAAGGTTAAACAAAGGAAGTTTTCAGAAGAAGTCAATAAACAAACATTTCACAAAAAAGCATTCAAACGAACACGCCGAAAAAACAAAGAAATTTAAAACACCAAATTATTTAGAAGAACACAGGCATAAACGAATATTCCAAACAAGAGAATTCACAAGAATTCACAAGAATTCACAAGAATTCACTGAATAAGTTAGCTGCATATCATGTACAGGACATCGCGAACAACCCTAGCATGTGTGGCTGTTTGTGACTTCCTGGGCAATGTTTACGTTCGGTAGTTTGCCATTGCTTTCTAAACAATCAAAGTAATCAAAAGAATATACCGAATAAACAAACAATAAAACAAGTAATCAAAAGAAGACACTGAATAAACAAACAATAAAAAAGTAATCAAAATAAGACACTGAAAACAAACACAAACAATAAAAAGTAATCAAAAGAGACACTGAATAAACAAAATGTATTTTTAAAAAGTAATTAAAAGAAGACATTGAATAAACAAACAAATTTTAAAAAAGTAATCAAAAGAAGATAATGAATAAACAAACAATAAAAACGTAACCAAAATAAGACATTGGATAAACAAACAATTTTTTAAACAGTAATCAAAAGAAGACTCTGAGTAACCAAACAATAAAAAACAGTAATCAAAAGAAGACACCGAATAAACGAACAATAAAAAATAATCAAAAGAAAGCACTGATTAAACAAAAAATAATTATGTAATCAAAAGATCACTAAATAAACAAATATTTTTTTAAGTAATAAAAAGAAGACACCGAATCTACAAAGAATGTTTTAAAAAAGAGTATTCATAAAAAGACACTGAGTAAACAAACAAATATAACAAAAGTATTCAGAAGAAGACACTGGGAAAATCCATTAACTGTTTCAGTGCCAAAGGATAGTATATCGCCAAATGTGACCTTTCATTTTGACAGAAGGACGATATATCGCCATATTAAGCTCATCATGTTATTTGTTTTGGTTCGTGGTATCTTCCACAATTTCAAAGCTCAATGAACGGAAATTACATTATAATACTGGTTGATTTGATTGTGTATCATGTTTAATCCAAACCTACTTGTAGCCTAGCACTGAATCAGTTAAGTAAAAGAAGAGTATTCAAAAGAAGGCATGTAATAAACAAATAAGCTGGTAAAGAATTTTCAGACGAAGATAATGAATGAAACCAGACAATCAGTTTTCTCTTTATCTGTTTCCTTCACAGGTCCTTTGTTACCGAGTGACAAAGATCGACAATGATGACAAGCATACCCCCCATTTTGATTAGAAGAACTATGGGTTTGTGCAGGTAAGCCATTTGTTCCATGCATCTTTTTATGTATCATTCGAAGATTGTTTGTTTCTACTAAATGTGCCTTTGCTTGATAGAAGCATGAGATTTTGATTTGTGTGGCTATGTAGAAGAAAGGCCTTAGCTTTCACCAAGCAGTTGGCATTTATATGAACATTACGTTTATTACATACGACAGCAGATCATGTCTTTTCTTTGAATGTTCATTCTTCTTTAGATTTCACAAGGTTTCACACCATGACCACACACACACACACACGCACACACACACACACACACGCACACACACGCACGCAGGCAGGCACACACACACACACACGGATAACGCCTCTCTTTTCTTCCAGTGTGCAAGTCGATAGTGGGACAGCCATTTTGTGACCGCTATTGCTCATTTTTGACCGTATTGCTTCCAAATAAGTTTATGACAGAAGGTATTATGGCGGGCGAATCAATACCACAATTCACCAGCTCCCTGACGTTATGTCTGTTTTATATCTCTCTTTCTGCAGACGAGATGTCAAACTATCCACTCATTCCAGTGTTTCTGACCAGAACGTTGAGTCCGGCAAACAAAGACTGTCCAATCAGTCCAGTGTTTCTGACCAGAACGTTGAGTCCGGCAAGCAAAGGCTGTCCAATCAGTCCAGTGTTTCTGACCAGAACGTTGAGTCCGGCAAACAAAGGCAGAAGCTCGTCATTTTGGGAACCGGCTGGGGCAGTTATAGTGTCCTGAAAACTATTGACAAGAAACTCTATGACGTCATAGTGGTCAGTCCAAGGAACTATTTCCTGTTTACACCACTGCTGGCCAGTACGACGGTTGGCACTGTGGAATTCAGGTAGGTTGAGAGGCAGTCATGGATTACCATTTTTCTTTGCATTAATGTGAGGTCTGGTAATCATAGTTAGTTGTATATCCTTTACAGGACCTCACAGTCAACCCCGTCATTTTTTAGCAGTTTATGATTTCTTAGCAAGTTTACGATCAGTAGTTTTGACATTGCTTTCTGAACGACAGGCACACACACCATTGTATGAAAACCAAGTCAATGCGGTCTGCTGCCTAATCTCCCGCTGCTGTGTTTCGAACTCGGTATGCGGAATTACGAATTGCGTCGGTAACCCCTTCGCCATGAGGCCGGTGGTAATCATAAGATTGTCGTAATGAAAATCACGCTGGACTGGGAATGCCGGGATTGGCTGGCCAGAAGTCAGCCATGGGCTGAGACTGCAGGATTGGCTGGCCAGAAGTTAGTGCTGGACTGGGACTGCAGGGATTGGCTGGCCAGAAGTTAGTGCTGGACTGGGACTGCAGGGATTGGCTGGCCAAAAGTCAGCGCTGGACTGGGACTGCAGGGATTGGCTGGCCAGAAGTTAGTGCTGGACTGGGACTGCAGGGATTGGCTGGCCAGAAGTTAGTGCTGGACTGGGACTGCAGGGATTGGCTGGCCAGAAGTCAGCGCTGGACTGGGACTGCAGGGATTGGCTGGCCAGAAGTTAGTGCTGGACTGGGACTGCAGAGATTGGCTGGCCAGAAGTCAGCGCTGGACTGGGATTGCAGGGATTGGCTGGCCAGAAGTCAGCGCTGGACTGGGAATGCAGGGATTGGCTGGCCACAAGTCAGCGCTGGGTGGGAAGTACAACAACTGATTCGCAACAACTCATGCCCAAGTGATGTAATCGTATACGTGGATGGCTCTGTGCTAAGAGGCATAAGAAGTTCATGGGGGTTCATCGCGAAGGAGTTCATATTGGACGGTGTTTAGTACAGGAGAGGCTGGCGTATGATACCACAACATCTAGTGTGGGAATGGATGTGGAGGCAGTCACCGCGGCATTTAGCTGGGTGAAGGACAAACAGCACGTACATTTCTTGGTTGTATTGAACTCACAGTGTACGCTAAGAATGGTGAAGAAAGGCATGATTCGTGAGAAGTGGCATACTTCTATTTTTTTTTTAAATCAAAGATAGAGAACATATGTTGGATCTTTTCTCCGGGACATGCTGGTGTGGTGGGAAACTAACAGGCTGACAGATTGGCAGGGTCTGCACCGCTCTGTGGCAGATGTGGTCGGGGCCCTTTTGGCATCATGTGTATAGTGTGCAAGAATAGATAAAGAATCATGGCCAAGAGAGAATATTTCTGCAAGCAATGACCAGAGGATCTGGTCGACACTCAGGACTCCAACGAAAGGTCGGACTGAAACTATATGTGGATCAACTCTGTGTTCTTGTCTCGACCATGCCAAATGATCAAGCTATCCAGATTTTTACTTCTGTCTTCCCCATGTTCTTTTCCCCTCACTCTTGTCAATTGTCACCAAGTTCTCAAGTTTATTTCCTCTAATAACGTGCCCAATAAAACTGACTGTCTGCGTCTCCAATCAGTGTACAGTTTTCATTTGTTTCTTGTAGGACTTGCTCATTTGTTATTCTGTTTGTTCGTGGTATTCTTTGTAAATTCATCAGAAACCAGTTTCACTGCCATTGGATGTTTCTCAGCTTGTCTTCTCATTGTCCACGTTCCACATCCATACAAAAGCACAGGTTCTATCTAGCACTCCCACACTGCCTCCAAGCTGTACATTATTTGTTCGTTCATGTTACAAACTTCACAACTGAACGGGAGCGTTATAGTTCAGCATTCACTTTCTGACATTCAATAAAAGCGATTTATAAAATAACACACTTTTAATATTCTGAAATGCAGCTTTTTCTTTACTTATTCTACAATGATAATGTTTGTCTAAAAAATACAATGAAGTTTATACAAAAGACAGCATTGCATTACTAACAATAAGTTTCAAGCGAACGAAAGAAAAGGAAATAATATTTCTATGTCTCTTGTTTTCATCCCCGTTATTGCTAGATCAATTATTGAGCCTGTTCGCTGCACAGGCTTCCGAGACACCAACCACCTTCACTTATCGCATGCCACAGAACTGGACACCAACAAGCAGGTGCTCTGCTGTACCAGCGTTCTGAACCCAAGCCTGAAGTACACGGTGCCTTACGACAAGCTGGTCATTGGGGTCGGGGCATTCCCCAACACGTTTGGCGTTCCTGGAGTGTCGGAACATGCATTCTTCTTGAAGGTAATGACAGCTTTGGTATGAAGTGAACTGAAAGAGTATGATTAATTAAGTGAGGCTCTTCATACTTTGATGTTCCGTTGCGCTTTCTCTCATCATAATTAAGATATCGAGTTTATCTCTCCCCATTGCGTGCCCACCCTGACTGTCATATGTGCTTCTAATATCTCTAATTAATTTACAATTGTCATTTGTTTAAAGAAGGACTAGCTTATTCCTTTTTCTGTCTGCCTAGTGTTTTCATTGCATTTTCTCAAGAAAACACATTTCCACTGCATTAATATGTTCATCATGTGATCTGATTATTATCCATGTTTCATATGTATACAACATTATAGGTTCTATTTAGCACGTTAAACATCTTTATCTTGCTGTAGTTTGACAGCTGCTGTTACGTTAAAATGGCCACAGTATTTCAGATTCCGAGACATAATGCAGTTCATGAATTTTCTGTAGCATGTTATATATATATATATATATGCATCATTCGAAATTAGCTGCAGGCGATTTGGAAGGCGACCGCGTTGCCTTGATTTTTAACAATAATATCAGCGTTGGTCGTTCAGAAAGTAATGGCAAACTACTGAACGCAAACTCGGCTAGTAAATCACAGACAATGAAAAACAAATGCTGAGTTGACTGCGACGTCCTGTAAAAGACATGCAACTAACTTTGTAAATGTTGGAGAAGTCACTTCAATCTTCAATTTATTATTTTATTTTGGTTTTTGAATTCTCTCCTCCAAAGGAAATTGCAGATGCAAGGATGATCCGCAGCCGCCTGCTAGCAAACATTGAGTTGTCTATCCAGGCTGATATGCCGCCAGAGGAGAGTCAAAGACTGTTGCATGTTGTGATTGTTGGCGGGGGACCTACAGGTGTGGAGTTCGGAGCTGAGCTCTTTGACTTTTTTCAGCAGGTGAGAATTTGTACTCTTCTTCTTTCCTTAATCGCTCAAAGGTGAATAGGCCCGGACTTCCGGTACAATATGATGGATAGGCTGTTAAACTGTAAAGGCCTCTGGAGTGTTTTTGCTTCTGATTACAGTTTCTTTAAGCTTTTTCCTCGTGTTGGACTGGTAGTACAAGGTTCTGTTTCCCGGCTACCGAGTTAAGTGCGTGGAGCTACTTTGTGAGTTATAGATGTCACGTGGAATGCTTCTGTCCATGGTGGTTTGTATTGTGAACTACATGTCCAGAAAAAATGGCAGACGGCAGTTTGCTGAACTGGCTAGTTTTGCCTTATGCAGCAATGTGTGTGCAACTGCTATTTTTCTGGTGACTGCCGCTTCCATCGACGATGAACTGTAATTTTAGTGGCGGACTGTTGTGTTGGCATTCTGGCAGCAGTCTTTTGCAGGTATGTCTGTGCGTGCTGCTGGTTTGTTGAAACTGCTGTCTGTTCGACTTTTCAAATGTGACAGCGATGAGCATTGTGTGTGATATTCACTGGCACAGCAACGGAGCATTATATGGTGACTCTTTGCTGTGAAGTCGGAACCGAGACTAACGACAAATAGTGTATAGGCCCTTAACCAGCGCTTTAGTTGGTTAGATTTCCCAGCTAGTTTCCTGTAGCATGGTGTATCCATTCCCACGTTAGTTCGCCATTTTAGCGCCTGTATTCTACACAGGCATCGGCTAATGAATGCTTGTAGTTTATTTGTCAATGATTTAGCCGTTCTCTGTGTTTCTGGTGCGTACACAAATACTGATTTAACTATGAAGTTGAATTCTAAGTTCTATATACTAGGTTTAATTTTTGTTGTCACTTCCATAAATTTCCCAGAACTATGACAGCTCATCTTGTCTTTTATATTCTTGTTTAAACATTTATTTATTTCCCCACCCCATACTGTTCCTACATTGCTACTTACATAGGTGTATGATTCCAGCTCTTTAATCAATTCAGTGCCGATAATACATCGCCAAATGGGACCTCCTAATTGGTCAGAAGGACGATATATCGCCATATTAGGGTCATTGTGTAATTTGTTTTGTATCGTAGTACCTCCCACAATTTCAGTGCGCAGTGAACGGAAATTTATATTACTATACTTTTTATTTGGCATTGAATTAGTTAAGTCAGGTTTCACCAAAAATTCCTGGATAGTGTTCGCTAGATTCAGTCTCATTAGTCTTACCTCCGCCAAATCATAATTGCCCATTGTGATTATGTTTCATTTTAATTATTGCTGTTAAACTTGTACAAGACTGAAACAGAACCTTCACACTTTTACAATTCTTCACTCCCAAATAGCAAGTGTTGTGTGGTTGGCAATTTACTGGGTATCTTAACCATCGTGTTATGCGGTTTTTTATTTTCTTCATCTGCTCAACCCATATTAACGAAAGAACTTAGAAGCAACAAAGATGTGGTTCCTGAGACGAATATTGCGAATTCCATGGCCTATAAGAGCAATTAACAACGTCTGTCCCAAAGAGGCTAATGAAACTAGAACATTATATTCAACAATAAGAATGAGGCAGACAGTATTCTTTGGCCATGTGGTGAGAAGAGGGGCATTGGAAAAAACGGTGATGATTGGAAACATCAAGGGGAAGATAGGAGAGGCAGATATGTGATCGTAGTAGGACAAACTATCCAGATTTGGGACCGTAGTAGGACAAACTACCCAGATTTGGGACCGTAGTAGGACAAACTACCCAGATGTGTGACCATACTACGATAAACTATCCAGATCTGTGACCGTAGTACGACAAACTACCCAGATCTGTGACCATACTACGACAAACTACCAAGATCTGTGACTGTAGTACGACAAAGTACCTAGATCTGTGACCAGAGTTCCGAAGGTTGTGGATTCGATTCCGGGCTACGTTGTTCAGGGGTCGTCGCTGAAGCTAGGGAGTTTGTGCTTTGTGCGAAGCTTTCGGTGGGCAACCCTGCTGAAAGATACCGAGAAATACGGGATAAAACCCAGTGCAATGAAGAAAATATTTGTATGTTGGTGTTATTGTTCTTCTGTCTGTCATCTGCCAAAGGAGGATAAGCCCTCAGCAAACTCACTACAAGCTCTTTGTAGACTTGTTATCTTGATGTTATCTTGATTGATTTCACTCAAATTTACACAGGATGTGCCCAGGCTTTACAAGAAACAGCAGCAGGACCATGTCAAGGTGACTTTGGTTGAATCCAACAAGATCTTGTCTGCCTTTGATGCCAGTCTCAGTGCCTACGCAGAAAAGATGATCCAAGAGCGTAAGG
The DNA here is from genome assembly GCA_014155875.1 of Cepaea nemoralis. NCBI lineage: Eukaryota > Metazoa > Mollusca > Gastropoda > Stylommatophora > Helicidae > Cepaea > Cepaea nemoralis. The sequence goes on from JACEFZ010026073.1 coordinate 358,900, forward strand.
GCTACGAGCTGATCAGGTCAAGTGTTGTGGGTAAGATGCTTTCTGTCTACGCTTGTTTTGTCCCGTAACTCAGTCTCGTGGCTGGTATCTCATTTTCTAGCTGGTTGGATTACGCATGCACTTTTTTGTTTGGGAAAATGGTGTAGTGATTTCCCCTTGGTTTCCACAAAACCTTGGTGATGTGTGACCTCCACATTTGACAGTAGTTATTTACCCACTTAGGTCAGATTAGCGGCCGCCCACTTATTCCAGTGGATATTATCCCCTGACCGACCTCTGTGGCGTAGGGGTAACGAACACGATTCGTAATCCTGCATACAAAAAATCAGCGGCAAACGATTTGGCAGAAGACCGCTTTGTGTTGTTTTTTAACAATGGCATAAGCTTGAAAAAGCAATGGTAAACCACTGAACATAAACTTGCTTAGTAAATCGCAAAAAGCCCAAAAAATGTTGGGATTGATTGCGACTTTATGTAATGGATATGCAACTAACTTTAACTGTCCACTGAAGTACGCTTGCCACTCTAGTGTTTTACTTGTCCTCTACCATTAGGATGTGAGGTGGGCGATTCCCTTCACCGAGCTAAGACCGTGTTGATATTCTTCATACGCTCAGTACTTTACAGAACATGCGTCTGTTATTGGAGAACATCGTGACAACTGGAAAGATCAAGGGTAAGAGCGGCAGAGGCAGACAAATAGAAATGGTGCTGGCTGGATTGAGACGGTGGCATGAAGGAATATGATCAGTAGAGTTGATCCAGAACACCATAGACCGCGATCTGTGGAGAGTCATGAACTCCTACGCTAAGCAGGCCACTTGATGATGATTATGACGTCAATTATAACCTGACTTGTGTTGGGAGCTGACTACAGCAGTACGGCTCGAGTTAGGCGGAAGTCCGTCAAGTGCAGGCAACTATTGTACTAGAAGGAGGTCAAGGTTAACAATTCTGCATTCATTGAGCATGACATACTTGAGTGTCACTTTGACGACAGAAAGTCTCATTGAGATACAACTCACAAACCAAAACACAGAAAGCCTCATTGAGATACAACTCACAAACCAAAACACAGAAAGCCTCATTGAGATACAACTCACAAACCAAAACACAGAAAGCCTCATTGAGATACAACTCACAAACCAAAACACAGAAAGCCTCATTGAGATACAACTCACAAACCAAAACACAGAAAGCCTCATTGAGATACAACTCACAAACCAAAACACAGAAAGCCTCATTGAGATACAACTCACAAACCAAAACACAGAAAGCCTCATTGAGATACAACTCACAAACCAAAACACAGAAAGCCTCATTGAGATACAACTCACAAACCAACACACAGAAAGCCTCATTGAGATACAACTCAGAAACCAAAACACAGAAAGCCTCATTGAGATACAACTCACAAACTAAAACACAGAAAGCCTCATTGAGATACAACTCACAAACCAAAACACAGAAAGCCTCATTGAGATACAACTCAGACACCAAAACCAGGATGTTGCATGATTTATTGCCTGGCTTGGTAATCGATTAACTATTGTGCGTGTTACATTCATATAGAAAGAGCATTGTCAAATGACTCATGTGAACATAAACAAGACATTTACCATATTATGAGACAGGCAGGCAAGCATACATACACGAACGCATACAGACACTAACACGTGTATAAACATATACATACATACCTACATATACACATACATATATGATTTACACAAACTGGCACAATTATACCCCACTCGATACGTGCATTCATATATAAAGCCCTGCAAACACTCACACTCCACACAATCCCTCTCACCAACACACACACACTCTCTCACACAATATGCAGTTTCATGAACATCCCCACACAAATGGCATAATATGTTATGATATGTTACGTAAATTACAAGTACCTCAGAAGTCATAGCGGGTTCGCCTGTTGGCGAGGTACACTGGTAATAGAGAAAGCTAGCCCGCACTAAAATAATAATAATAATTAATAATAATAATAATTAATAATCAATCCAACGTGGATTACTCTGGAGTTCAAAGCGAGCGGACTAATAAAACAAAACAAGATAAACAAACACATAAACATAAAGATTCGAACACAAGACCAATGTGTCTCCAAGCAAGCGTGATAGCTACTTCTCTGTCACTACTCTCCAATCAGACAGCGGTGAGAACGATTACTACGATTAGTAATGTGGCTCGTCCCTGGCTATTGAACGAGGGGACGGAGGCGTATGGGAATGTTCTGAGTGCAGTGATGTCGGTTCTTATCTCAGCTTAACTCAACTCCAGAATGTGATATTGGTATAAGAAATACAGTTGTGACAATTTTCCACGATACAGAGGTGACGCCGACAAGTGTCAAACTCAAAGACGGCACAGTGCTGCCCTGCGGCCTGGTTGTCTGGAGCACCGGCCTGTCCCCCAGAGAGTTTACCCGCACTTTGAATTTCCCCAAAAACAGAGCTGGGCAGGTTAGTATGTCTCAACTGTTGAGTGGTTTTTGTCGGGCAGTCTGAGAATATCTGTCTGTTGTCTGTGAATTTTGTTATACAATATCAGAATATCTTACTGTTAACTATGACATTTGTTAGATAAATTGAGAATATCTCACTGCTAACTATGATTTTTGCTGGCCCAAGTGAGAATATCTTACTGTCAACTATGATTTTCGTTAGACAATGTGAGAATATCTGACAGTTAACTATGATTTTTGCTGTGCCGCCTGGGAATATTTGGCTGTTAACTATGATTTTGTCGGGCCCTCCAAGAATATCTGACTGTTAATTATGATATTTGTTAGCCTATGTGAGAATATATGACTGTTAACTATGATTTTTGCTGAGCCATCTGAGAATATATTACCGTTAACTGTGATTTTTGTTGGGCCATTTGAGAATATAATGGAGTTACAAATGTTTAGTATAGTTCGTCACAGAAATGTACAGGCTGTTTATAAAGACTCACTACACTCTGTATGTAGAACAGTTGTTTGTTGAAGAGTATGTTTTTTGTCTTGCAAACGGAAATCATACTCTCCAACAAACAGCTGTTCTACATACAAAGCAAAGTGAGACTTTACAAACACCCTGCATTAAACATTCATTGGACGAAGACCAAACAAAAAAACAAACAGTTCTGTCCAACAAGTACCAGTAGTAAAGAAAATTGATTATTAAGACAAATGAAACTGGTGCCCCGGGAAGGTTAACCCGGTCAACAAATGCCCGCAGAAGTCGGATGTGTCGGCCTAACGGCGCAAGAACGCAGCTCTGCTGTAAACAGGCACAACGCAATCACATCCGAAAAAAAAAACTCCGGATGAACGAAGAAGAAGAAGAAACTGGTGAAAATTGAGTAGTTTAGGCATGTAAGAAGATATAAATGTTTGCAAAAGAAGGAGATGTAACGGGGAGGCGGGAAAGAGGATGAACACAATGTCGGTAGATTCAAGATGTGATGGACAGTTTAAAACACAGCAACAAAGGCAAGACATCTGTCTTACGGGTTTGTTTGTTTTTCTTTTAAGCAGTAAAGAACGTCCTATAAAAGTACTGGAGAGTTTTGACCATCATGGCCCATTACGCTAGGCAAGGAAACACCCCAGCTGTCCCACCCATTGGTAGAGGATGGGAGACACCACAGTGAGGCAAACGCAGATCTAGGGACAGCGAAGATGTGAACTTTGAAAAGCCTGTTCAACATATCTTGGAAAGAGAGACAACAAACAGAAATGGACATATTGGTAGCTGCATATGTTACTTTCGATCAATTAACAATATCATACGGAAAAGGCGGCTGAAATGTATGAACGCAGAGTCGTGATCACCGAGGCCTGCTCCAGATCAGTTACCTGAAGAAGACATGTTATATCCAGCGCCTTTTCTTCACCTCTTTAAAGGGTTCAAGGCGCAAGAGGGTCGACTTCACTGCACTGGGTTTTGCGCCATATGGCTTGGTCTCTTTCTGTGTGGGCTTTCTTTCGAAAGCGTCGCACAGAGCACGAACTCCGTAGCTCCATCAACGACCCACAGGAGTCTCCGAGAAAAGTGCACTCGTGGACCAAACGCCTGGGTCTGGAATCGAACCCACGACCTACGGAGCGTGATGCAGTCGGCATAACCACTTGGCCAATGAGACTACCAATTCTTCTCACCTCTGTGTATTGATTACACATGAAATGGTTTTCCCCGTTTAATGGTACTATTGTTTTATTGCAAAGGCTATTGGCCGAGTCTTGAAAAGGGGGAATCTGGCATATGAGACTACGACCTCCAGCATGAGAATGGAGGTGGAGGCAGTAACAGCGGCATTCTGTTAGCTAGAGGAGACTCCTGCAACACGCACTGTATTCATTACGGATTCAAAGAGTATGCTTAGTAAGGTGGAGAAAGGAATGTTTCGTGTGGAATGGCTATCCTCGCTTCAGATGAGAATTGTACGGATATTTCGGCAGGGGTTCTGGAAGAATCTCAAAACTGAGAGGGAAGACCAGGAGAACTTTTAATAAGATAGCGGTGGGAACGATTAGTAGTTTGACTCTTAGCTGGCTGTTAAACGAGAGTACGGAGCACTATGAGAATGTCCTGAGTGTAGTAATGTCGGTTCTGAACTCAACTCAGCTCAACTCAACTACCAATTATTCTTCATCTGTGTGTATTGATATGTGTGAAGTATATTTCAGTTTGGTCTCAGTAGGATTTTGTACTGCTCCGACAGATTTTAACTGACCGCTTCCTGAGGGTCAAAGACGAGCCCAGCAAAAATGTGTTTGCTGTTGGGGACTGTGCTGACGTTGAAGACATGCGCCTCCCCTGTACGGCACAGGTAATCTTCTTCTTCTTCTTCTTCTTCTTCTTCTTCTTCTTCTTCTTCTTTTTCTTCTTCTTCTGCGTTCGCCCGGAATGTTGATTTTGACGTAATTGCGTTGTGCCCGTTTACAGTAGAGCTGCGATTCTTGCGCCTTTTGGCCGACACACCATCCGACCTCTGCGGGCATTTGTTGATCGGGTTAACCTTCCCGGGAGACACAGGTAATGAAGATCACCATGTTTGTGCTAGAAAATATTCTTCTTTCGTATTCAGTGGTTGGGGACATCAAACACTAGATTAGGAAGTGGCCTTCTGTTGAGTGCTAGTAGAAGATAAAAATTCTTCTTCTTCTTCTTCTTCTTCTTCTTCTTCTTCTTCTTCTTCTTCTTCTTCTTCTCCTTCTTCTTCTTCTTCTTCTTCTTCTTCTTCTTCTTCTTCTTCTTCTTCTTCTGCGAATAACGTTTGCTGTGCCTGGTGCATAGCATCCATTGTAGCACGTAGATGTCCACTTTGTAGTCCCGTGCCACTTAGGCCAACATCTCCCGACTTCGACGGGTGAGATTTCTTTTCTCCCCTAGACAGATTACCTTCCCTGACTTGTACGCTCTGCCCGCCCACATTTTCAGTGGGGCGTTGTTGCATTAGCCTCTGTTCTGACAAGAACTTCCACAAAGTAGTGATGACTTGGTCATTCTTGTTCTCGTAAGTAAAGGTCCCGGTCACACGCCTGAGGCGGCTTGGGTATATGGTGCTCTACTTGTATAAGCCAATCAGCGCTCGGTGGGTGGAGTGGTCAGTCTCTCACCGACCGCCTTTATTTCCCAAGACATTCCTTGGTACCAACTTTAGGCATGGGTCGGCCTGGAATGCTGGGTCAGTTTTAAACATTTGAATCTGCCCCGCTACAGATCGAACCCATTATGGAGGTCAGCGTGGCCGAATAGATAAGAACTCGCGTTCTTAAACATCCGGTGTGCTGATGCCGAGGTAAGGGGTTCAACCCCTACACCGGACAGTTGGACTAAAATATTGACTTTTCGCCCTTGACTTGAGGACGTAAATTACAAGTGCCTCTGAAGTCGGAGTGGGTTCGTTTGTTGGCGAGGGACTCTGGTAATACAAAAAGCGAATATACACGCATAAATCAGTCTAGTACACTAGAAGTAATGCCCCTTTCCACTACGCGAGGCTCTTGTCATAAGGCCAATCCCATGTCCCACGTGAAAATTAACTATTCAACGCTAATGTTTCTGTGTGAAGACGTAATACATCTAATAATGTGCACTTCATCTCTGACCCGTAAATTATATACCGCATGTAAACAAACTTTAAATTCTGCCTACAATCTCCAGAACAAAAAAAAATTTTGTTGGGCGGACATAATGATAAGGTTATATGCTAAATCTCATCATTTTCCCTCAGTTGGTTACTGATATATGGAAATTTATATTGGGGCAGACAAAAGCAAACAGACTATAACTGCAGACATTCATTGAATGTGCCTGAGAATAGGACTGATATTGATATAATCACTAATGGTGAATTTATGGTGAGAACACGGCGGGTTCCAGTAAAACTAGAGGTGAAGGGGAAATGCTGGTGCTAAATAGAACACACATTGAGAACACTGTTCTTCCACATGAACCCAGAGGGAAGACGAAATAGAGAGAGACCTACACGAAGAGGTTGCCATGCTCATGAAATACCAGGGCTTTTCCTTTTTTTTTCTTTTTTGCGCTTGCTGGCTTTGAACTCAAGCGTAGTCCATACACGCTATTTCCAGTAGTGCTGGACTGAATTTTGCGTGTGGATTAGCTTTACCTATTAATAGTATCCCTGGCCATCAGGCCAGCCTACTCCGACTTCAGAAGTCGAGCAGGTTTCATATTAAAACCTTGAAAGTTTGATAGAAATTACAGTAACCATGCCATTGTCTTGTAACCTATTATTATTGTTGTTAAGGGTGTCAAGAGTGTTAAACATGTGACATCACGGTGCAGACGAACACGGTGGCGTCATAAGAACAGTGTAAAAATGACCGCCTCACTTTTGACATGCACCAAAGAGAAACAGCCTTCTGCTATCCGTTTTTTTTTTAATCAGTGACCTCCACGTTCAGTGTGTACCACATCCCCCGTATGATGATGATGACCTCCACGTTCAGTGTGTACCACATCCCCCGTATGATGATGGTGATCTCCACGTTCAGTGTGTACCACATACCCCGTATGATGATGATGATCTCCACGTTCAGTGTGTACCACATCCCCGGTACTCGCAGACCTAGCCCTAATTTATTTCCACCTGTTTGGACACCTCAAAGAGTCATTGGGAGGAAAGATTTTTTTCGGTCCGATGAAGAGGTATAGCAGATGATGCATGAATGATCACACACGCTACCAGGAGATATTTTTTTTTTACAGGAATCCAAGCACTTGCAATGATAGCAGTGGTGACTAAATCGAAAAATTATACATTTGTTGTTTGCTTTTTCAGAATATATTAACAACAACAACAACAAACAAACAAAACAATTCAGGTTTTAATTCCAATCCCCCTCGTACCAAAAGGGAACCTGCAGGAGTGCGAATTTTATAGACCAATCATATTATAATACGTGTTAGTTAAAGTTAGTTGCATATCCTTTACAGGATGTCGCAGTCAACCGCAGAGTTTTATGCTGTTTCTAACTCGGGTATGCGGGATTACGAACTGCGTCCGTAATCTCTTAGCCAGCGAGCCGACTTTTATATGCGACTGGGACAGTATTAAGCAGGAGAGATTAAGAATGGCTGAGAGATTAACTGGTGGGCTTCTGGCCAAAACAGATCCTACACTACCAGATAACCACATTATGTACAAAGAGCAAAGCATATATGATAGGGAGATGATGCTGGGAATGGTGGTGACGACGATGATGAAATGTAAAAGACTACTTTAATTCCAGGTGGCTGAACGAGAAGGCCTCTATCTGAGCAAATTTCTCAACTCCGGATGTGACGAGACGACTTTTGAACCATTCACATTTGAGAGTATGGGCATGCTAGCGTACCTCGGTCGCTATAAAGCTGTCACTGATATCCCCAAACTGAAGTTCAAGGGTGAGTACTCACGAGTCTTGTATTTATAAGAAATCTCTCTAATATTCTTCTTCCCCTTCTTTCACATGTTATCCCCTCCCCCCCCCCCCCCCCCATGGGAGCATTGGCCCTTAATTAACTCACTTCAAGCCCTCCTATCTTTAGATGTGAGATATTTACTGGCACAGGAACGGAGCATAATGGGGACGACCCGTTGCCGTGAAGTTGGAACCTCGACTAACTAACTAACTAACTACCTATCTTTAGTTATCACACGCATCTCATCCCATGTGCTCCCAAATTTATTAATTTCTGTTTTATCCCTCTTCTCTGTCAATAAAACAGTCTATGCATCCAGCTTATCGTTAGAGAAATATACACTGACTGTATGTAACTGGTGCAACCGGAGTTTGTACGCTGTGATCATGCACTTGGAATCATCAAGGCTCTGCTGGCTAGTCATGTCCACTCTTTCTCCTTCTCTCTCTCTCTCTCTCTCTCTCTCTCTCTCTCTCTCTCTCTCTCTCTCTCTCTCACACACACACACTTGTATTCTTATTTATTCTCTCTCTCTCACTCTCTCCATTTCTTTCCCTCTCTCTTCACCTACACCTCTTCCTCTCTCTGCCCTCTCTCCTCCTCTATTTTTTCATATCTCCCACCTAACCCTATCCCCATCCCTCTCTCTCTCTCTCAACACCCTCTCATCATGTCTCAGTCCCAATCTCTATCTCTCTTTTTTTCATCTCCCCCATCTCTCTCTCTCTCTCTCTCTCTCTCTCTCTCTCTCTCTCTCTCTCTCTCTCTCTCTCTGCGTGTGTGTGTCTCAGTTCCCCATCTCTCTCCCACTCTCATTCTCTTCTCCATAATTGTTTACAATCACCTTATAATCATCGTATATCCCCCCTTACCCCAAACTCGAGACCACATTTAACAATTTAACATCTGTGCCATCCTTCAGGTGTGCCCTCCTGGGTCTTGTGGAGACTCACCTACCTGTCTCGACTCGGAAGCTGGAGACTGAGACTGCAGGTGCCCCTGGACTGGATCAAGACGCTCCTGTTTGGCCGTGACATCTCCAGGCTTGAGTAGCCTGCTGGTAATTAACTCCTCCATTCCCGGAAGTCTTGCACAACAACATTACATTTCCCATTGAGATTCAATGCTGAAGGATAATATATCGCAAAATGTGACTTTCCAATTGGACAGAAGGACGATATATCACCATACGAGCGTCATAGTGTTATTTGCTTCGTTTTGCGATATTTTCAGCAATTGCAATGCTCGGTGAACGGAAATTTACATAATAATAATATAACAATACTTATTTGATTGTGCACCATGTTTAGTCCAAACCCACTTTATTGTTTAGCACTGAATCAGTTAAATGATCTCACCAAATTGAACTACTACACACCGCCTGCCTTGTAGGAATATAATCATCATCATCACGTGCCATGGTGGGTGTGCTAGTGTAGTTGATAGAGAGCTACGCTGATGATGTCATCAGTGATTGGACTAGGGTTCGACGGCTGCGTGTGTTGCCAGTCAACAGCGGAAAATACTGGCCACTTATTCCCCCCGTGCAATCTGGCCTACTAAATGTCATGGCCCTATCATGTGACAGAACCATGACAGGTTTCCGCTTACGGACAGGTTTGCTATCATGTGCCACGCCGCTAAGCGTGTTCCTGAAAACTGTCTCACTGAAAAGTGTGTATATGTAAGAATTTCCTTACAGCTGAAAAAGTCTGAGAAAGAAAAAGTGTGCATATGTAAGAATTTCCTTACAGTTGAAAAAGTCTGAGAAAGAAAAAGTGTGCATATGTAAGAATTTCCTTACAGTTGAAAAAGTCTGAGAAAGAAAAAGAGAGAATGGCATGAAGGGATGAAAGAGAGAGAGAGAGAGAGAGAGAGAGAGAGAGAGAGAGAGAGAGAGAGAGAGAGAGAGAGAGAGAGAGAGAGAGAGAGAGAGAGAGAGAGAGAGAGAGAGAGATCTGATCAATGTTGAATATTGCTAAGCAATATCTGTGGTATTATTGAATCATAGATATCCTTAACTGTGATATGAGATTATTGTCTTTCAATGTTTCATTTTACCAGTCACTATTGCTGCAGTTACTCTCCAACAGAAGTGTTGTGCCTTAAAATGCCCTATTGTGTTCTTAGTTAAATTTGTGACTATGTAGAATCATGTATATCTTTTGTTCAATTCTATGGGAAACCCTTGAGGCTATTAAAATAGTATCGGAGGTAAATTCACATGTATTATTTTGGCACTCATAGTGGTAGACGCCAGAGCATAGATTAAACTTCACACTAGACAAGAGGTGGGAACTGTCAGCCCGCGGGCTGTATAAGGTTAGCGAAGTTATTTAGTCTGGCCCTGCTAAGGCATTCGCAGGCAGGTCTCTAAATTCAATAAATCTAGGTTTTTTCATAGTAACCTAAATTTATATTAAGTTAATCAGCAGCATAGCATACATTTTGAGGAACAAACAAGATCCTTTTATTACAACATAGACAGGACACATGCTAGTAAAAAACGGGGACAAACATATATATGCTTTTGTATGACCCGCGAATGATGTTCTAAATATCCAAACGGCCCATGGCAGAAAGAAAGGACAAAAAAACATCCGTAACCCCTGCACTAGGCAATAAAACATGGAAAGCCATAGTGTAGCCACAGTGGGATTCGAACCTGACTAATAAAGATACCTAATTGGCCGTGAGTTGAAGTACACTTGTTCCTTCAGCGAGGTTCTTGGGAGTCTTCATGGCGAAGTGGTCAAGCCGTTTAACTCGGGCTCCGAAGGTTGTGGGTTCGATTCCGGACCGCGTCCTTCAGTTCACGAGTTAAATTTTTCGGAGACTCCTGTGGGTCGTCGCTAGAGCTGCGGAGTTCGTGCTTTGTGCGACTATTTCCGCGCTGCGGAAAGAGACCGAGCCATATGGGATAAAACCCGGTGCAATGAAGTCGACCCTGTTGACTTTTAAGCGACTTTTTTAAGCAAGGTTCTATCGTCATTTGAAGGGGGCAGGTTCGTGTCTCCCGCATTATAGCTTCCAGCGTGTGTATTGTTTAGTGTGTCGCCTAAAATTTATTTTTTCTACTTCTGTATCTGCTGATCAATGCCCGTAAATATATTTCTCCAGCTACACCCTTTGTTGCCGGCTTTCTGACCTATAGGTTAGCGACTTTTCTAAGTAATCTCGTATACTCTCGTAGGTAACGTGACGGCGGTGAGAATCAGCAGTGGTTCGAATCGCATCGATAACTTACGGGGTATGTGAGCCGGCCGCTCAGAAAGCAATGGCAAACTACTGAGCGTAATCTTGCCAAGAAATCAACAATCAGCTGACAGATGCTGATGTTGACAGCAATGTCCTGTAAAGGATATGCAAACAAACAACAGACAACAACACCCTTTGTTGTGATATGAACCCGGTGACCCGCTGGTGTTCTTTCTGCGTGTGATAAGATGATATTGTAGCTGTAGTTGCTTTCCTCGCAGAAAGTTTATTAAAGGCTCTTACATGACGGCGTCTGTAGCTAAGGAGTAGCGAAAGCGGTTCATAACCCTGCATACCGTGTTAGAAATCAGCTGCGGGCGATTTGTAGCAGATCGCTTTGCGTTGATTTATATGGTATAAGGCGTGGGCCGTTCAGAAATCAATGACAGACTACTGAACTAACATTGCCTAATAAATTGCACACAACAAAATGACATGCAACTATCTAACTTTTGTGATGATATGTTCATTATTAATATGTGGCGCACACCTTCACCTGATTCGTTGATATCCAGAGGTGCTGTTGCTTTTGTTGTTGCTTCTCTTCTTCTTCTGCTACTGCTATTTCCTCTTAAACTGAGATGAGTTTCTTCCATGAAGCCAGTTGTCAGCAATGCTCATCGCCCCGCAGCCGATCTTCCTCAGTCTTATCATTGGGATCTGCTTCAATCTATCAAGCCACCAAAGAGATGCCAAAATGGCATAATGTACACTGGAGATTTGGGACATTTTTGGTCCCAAACAGTCTTTCGCAGAAGGTTACAAGAAAACGGAGAAAAGAACGACATGGATATTTCCGAAGTTAGAACATCAAAGAAAAAAGGGGCCGCATTATTCATGTGAATGTAGGACCTCGTGTGTTCATGCGTCTAGTATGACTCTTAGGACCCCATATTTGGATTATAGGCTGGTTTGATCCAGTAATGACTACTACAATGTTTCGTTTTTCGTCATAAAAGAAATTATAATGCACTTTTTTCGTCTGGCTTTTGGCCTAGTGCATTATATTTCGACAAAAAAATCTTTCGGGTTGGCCGTAGTAGTCTTTTGTTGTTTCCTGAATACCTTCTGATGAGATCTTCTTTGTTGCTCTTTGGAGGGAAATTTATCACACCTAGCTGTGCACCTCACAGGTCAATGTGTCTGACTTTGGGCTGCGGCTGAAAGAAGCCTACGATGCCTTGATTTTACTAGCCTGGGGTGTGAACAATGAGCGATAAAGACAAATTGGCAAGTCGGGAAATCGCATTGGTTGAAGCCTTCAACCAACATGAAGGACTAACCAAATGTGGAATAACGGGCAATTGAAAAAGAAGAGGGATCCTAAAGGTCCAGGATTCTCCATGATTCGCGGCCATATGTCAGAATGGGCAAGCAAGAATCCTTTTTCTAACTTGTTTGCAATATATGAATGTTTTTTTTTTAAAGTCTATCGTTTGATAAATCTGGAATCAGGTATAAAAGCGCATGAGTTTTTATACGTGTGTGTTTTGCCACTGAACAGATGCATGTTCTCAAAGGTTTACTTTATAATTTGTTTGTTGGGAGTCTCTGCGGTGAAGTGCTTACGCCGCATGCCTCCCTGTCTGAAGGTTGTGGGTTCGATTCCGGGCTACGTCGTTCGGTCCACAAGTTTAGTTTGCTTGGAGACGCCTGGAGGTCATCGCTGGAGCTATAGAGTTTGTGCTTTGTGCGACACTTTCGACAGGACGCCTGTGGAAACAGGCCGAGTCATATGGGATACAATCCGGTGCAGTGCAAGTCGAGCCTCTTGTTAACCCCTTGTTTGCTAGTGTTGTGGGTTGGTTCATTGCACTGTTTAACCTCTAACATGAACAGTTGTCTTCTATACTAGTCTTCGGACTACTAATCAGACGATGATGACCATTTTTACGATGATACTGCACACATAAACCATCATAATGTACATATTTACAATGTATATATTTTCGATACAAAATGAAGATTATATGTGACGTGGTTCATATGTACATACATTGTCAGAATAAAAGTTTAAATTTCACATTTTAGAATCTTGTGCGCAATAAGTGTGTGTTATTTATGGTATTCTGTTCTCTCCTGACTTAATATCAGTTGAGCATGAGAAATAAATCATGGGTATTGATGGGGAACTCATAGAAGTAGAAGCGGACAGCAGAGATCACAGGACATGTTTGACAATATGAGGGTAAGTTAATAAGTAAGTCTTAAATGGCTGTAGAAAAATAACTACACATGATAACAACTTGAAACCAGTTTATTTTTATACATACATTGTCCCTTTATTTCTCAACATAATTTCCACTAACATTGATGCACTTATCCCATCGTTTTATCAGTCCTCCCAAACCGGCTGCATAGAACTGTGTGCTTGGTTTTCATTTACCAGCCATCCCACAGAACTGTGCGACTTACTTATTGACCTCCCCTCGTAACGTTTTCTACCCAGCTATGCACCGCTTTACGGGACAAACATTTGTCAGCATAAACACTGACGACCCACGTTGGCGGGAGACATTTCGCGAATGACGCCGAAGTTGAATGTGAAGTGAAAACGTGGTTTAGAAAATGGAGCATACAGTTCTATGCAGCAGGTTTGGGAGGACTGATAAAACAATGGGATAAGTGCATCAATGTTAGTGGAAATTATGTTGAGAAATAAAGGGACAATGTATGTATAAAAATAAACTGGTTTCAAGTTGTTATCACATTTAGTTATTTTTCTACAGCCATTTGTGACTGACTTATTTCTCTACCCTCGTATAAAAATTGAAAGCTATAGTGACCACATCAGAATTTGAATGTCTGTTTCTTCTTCTTCCGCCCTTTAACACTCATCAGGGCAAAGGACCTCAACAAACCCATTCCAAGCCATTCTATCTTTTGCCATCTTCTGCAGCTTCCTCCATGCCCTCTCCATATTTTTCATCCTTGTCTGTAATTCTCTCCTCCATGTGTTTAAGTCTCCCGCTATTCCATTCGCCTGTTGCGTTCCAGACAAGAGAGTGTCTAGTTTAATTGTCCTCAGGTTTTCTAAGTGTGTATCCTACTCAGAATTGAAACTCTCCGCCCCTAAATGACAACAGCACTTCTAAAAGATCGAGATTTGGAGATTCTTTCAGGGTATCACTATTATTGTGTCTCCATCGTACAGAGGTAGAAGGGCTTGAGTGTTCCAATGACCCCAAGAACTATGCCGGCAGTAGTGCAGCTACTGGTAGGGTCTTCCATGTCCGAAAGACCAAATAAAATAGGGACTAGACGAAATTAGACAAAACCTCCTGCCTCGTAGATAGATTGGGGACAGTCAAAGACTTGGGGAAGCAAGCCGAAAAAATGCTCGTCGAAAATAAGATGTTCTTTGTAAATATCATATGCCGTCTATTTCACATATTTCGACAAACACCAGTGCTATATAGCGTAAATACACATGAAAAATCATTAAAACAAGTAACCAGTGCAAGAATCTGGGCAATCTGTTTACAGAGGATAGGAGACTAGCTAGAGAAATAGAAATGAGAATACAGAAAGCGACCAACATCAACTATCAAATAGCTGCCATCTGTCATCTACTGCCTAAAATACCTTCATTCGGTTCCCTTGTGCGGCTATTTTTTTTCCGGAGACCTCATGGATTTGACGCTGGAGATACGGAATTCGTGCTCTGTACTGCACTTTCAGCAGACGCCTCAACAGAAAGATGAGAAAACTATACGGGATAGATCCCAATGAGGGGCGCAGAGGTGTTTCCAAGGCACCAGGGCCAGGTTCTATACTGGCCAAGACCTACTAACACGTCCCAGTCGTGCGTCCTGGGCAACAGGTCCCTTTGGGGTCCTGGATAACGTAGTAGGATCGCTGATTCTTCTGAAGTCAGAGAGTATCTGCCTGCACGGCGAGGAACCACCAGTCTGCACACCAATAAGCCAGACATGAGACAACGGATACTCACGCAATCCTCAGTCCGGTATGACATCACACTGATGTTGGACAACAGGATGTCTTCATCCGACATACAGGACTTCACCCTGGAGTTCACAGCCAGCGAACGCAAGCAAGCATCCCAATGCAATGAAATAATTCCTCTTGCTTTTAATTCCATAAAGTTACAACAGAAAACTGTCAGCAGATTCACAGACTAAGATCCTATTTATGTTATTGAGAAAATCATTTCAATCTTCCTAAGACTTATAAAGCTAAGTTCCTATAAACACAAACCCATTTGTCACTTCCCCAAATTCATGGGGAATCAGCCATGTGCACATATAAATTGGCGCCACAGACAGCTGATCACATACTCAAAGACTGCCCAAAATACGACATATCAAGGCAAACCTTATGGCCTAGAGAAACAACAGTGGAAGATAAACTCTATGGACAACTTAGTGAACTATCATGCACATTGTGGGACCAGATGGAGAAAGTGGTGGAACAGACTGAGAACTCGTATGTGGAGAAAATTATATGGCGGGAGACCGGCAAGGGTTCTGGAAGAATTTCAAAACAGAGGGAGGACCAGAATAGCTTTCAATCAGATGGCATTTGGAACCATTAGCAGTATGACTCTTCGCTTGCTGTTAACAAAGGGACAGAGCTCGTGTGGGAATGTCCTGCGTGCAGTGAAGTCGGTTCTTAGCTCAACTCAACTCAATAACTAAAAACAACAGTTACATTAATACAAAAGGCAACATTGCAGTCATAGACTAATTTCAAGAGAATGAAATAGAGAAGTCACTTCCCAAGACGTGACTGTTTACATAAACTTGACACAACACATAAAAAAGCTAAGTTCCTGCAAACACGAACCTCCATTTGTCACTTCTCCAGACGTGACTATAAGTATAATTATATATTTTTTAAACAAAATCTGTAATCTGCTGGCTCACAACATGGAATCTGTGACAGTACGTGTTTTATCTATTCTGTACCAAGTACATGGAAAATCTAGGCCTTGAACCAGCAGTCCTCAAAGTGGTATAGAAGAAGGTCCTAGTTTTGTTGATCAGACTACTTCACGAATGCCGGGAAAAAGTAACCCTTTATTTTACGTTTTTATTGTTAATTTAACATGAAGCCCATAAGCGGGCACTCTCCCTCTATTTACACTTCACCTCGACACAGCAAGGTACAAGAGGAACCTGATGAGATTAAATGATTTTTTTTATTTGGGGATAAGGTTGAAACGTTTGCCTGTGCCTATGTTTTATTAGTTATTTTTTTCCCCCTTTCGTTCAGCTTCTGCGTCATATCCACATTAGTCACAGTCTGTATTTTTATTCGGACTTCAGTTCTACAAAGAAGTGGTTCAGAGTGAGCTATTGTGACAAGAACTGAATATTGAAGAAGGTTGGCTGCTAAAGATGATAAAACAAAGAAAATTGAAATATTTTGGTCACTTGAAAAGTCATGAAAGTTTATAGAGAACAATCATGGAGGGGTATGTGCCGGGAAGAGAAGAAGAAGAGAAGAGGAAGGTCAAAGAGAAGATGGGTGCAGAATTAAGCAGATGATCTCCAGATGGGTGTATCGGACGTGAGACATCTTGCTTATGACCGAGAGGTTTTCCAGAAGGTTGTTATGGGAGTGAAGTTCTGTAAAGGACATGCTACTAAATGAATAAATGTGTGGTAACGGATTTTAGTTTTCATTCAATCACTTTGAACACAAGCATAGTCCACACTGGACTGGTTTCTGTGTGTGGGCCAGCTTTCCTATCACTAGTGTCCGACCGACGTCAGTGAACCCACTCCGACTTCTGAGGTAGTGGAATGTTAGCATCTTTACCCTCGTGTTATCATCAGGACTATCCCCAGGGTAGGTTGATAGCAGACATAGCTGCTTTACAGCTCTGGTTTGATCATTCCTGATCGAGTGATAGCACTTTTCTCAGAACTTTCTTGAGAAGAAAAGCATCTGGTCGAGTGATAGCACTTTTCTCAGAGCTTTCACGAGAAGAGAAGTATCTGGTCGAGTGATAGCACTTTTCTCAGAGCTTTCAAGAGAAGAGAAGCATCCGGTCGAGTGATAGCACTTTTCTCAGAACTTTCATGAGAAGAGAAGCATCCGGCCGAGTGACAGCACTTTTCTCAGAACTTTCATAAGAAGAGAAGCATCCGGTCGAGTGACAGCACTTTTCTGAGAACTTTCATGAGAAGAGAAGCATCCGGTCGAGTGATAGCACTTTTCTCAGAACTTTCATGAGAAGAGAAGCATCCGGTCGAGTGATAGTACTTTTCTCAGAACTTTCATGAGAAGAGAAGCATCCGGTCGAGTGACAGCACTTTTCTCAGAACTTTCATGAGAAGAGAAGCATCCGGTCGAGTGACAGCACTTTTCTCAGAACTTTCATGAGAAGAGAAGCATCCGGTCGAGTGATAGCACTTTTCTCAGAACTTTCATGAGAAGAGAAGCATCCGGTCGAGTGATAGCACTTTCTCAGAACTTTCATGACACGAGAAGCATCCAGTCGAGTGACAGCACTTTTCTCAGAACTATCATGAGAAGAGAAGCATCCGGTCGAGTGACAGCACTTTTCTCAGAACTTTCATGAGAAGAGAAGCATCCGGTCGAGTGACAGCACTTTTCTCAGAACTTTCATGAGAAGAGAAGCATCCGGTCGAGTGACAGCACTTTTCTCAGAACTTTCATGAGAAGAGAAGCATCCAGTCGAGTGACAGCACTTTTCTCAGAACTTTCATAAGAAGAGGAGCATCTGGTCAAGTGACCAGTCAAATTCTCGGTACGGTGCTGGATATTTTTCTTGCCATGGGGTAATAACAAAACACAAAAAACCCAACCCGAACAGTTTGTGGCAACTACACTAGTCAGAGGGCCTTAATTCCACAGGCTGGAGACCCCTACCACTCTGTCCTACACAGCAAGTTAGTTGAGGCTTGTGGACGTCCCCACAATTTGTCCTCAAATGGAGCGGGTGTAGGCAAAAATAGTTGCTCTGTCAAATTTGCAGGCAAGCCTGAAAGAAATGTCTATTGAAGCAAATGTACGAGGCCACTGGCTAAACGAAACAATGCAACATAACTGGCTTGACGATGGCACATCATCACATTCTGCTGCAGTTTTTGTCTTTCCAAAACTAGGCTGCTCAACTGACAACAAAAAGCGATATTTGTTAAGTAACTATACATTGTTTAATGACATTTATAAGTTGAATAAAACATTAAAAATATTTAATTCAGATAAAATGAGGAACTCTGAAATTTGCTGACTGACAATTCCATAACATTCTGTGAGTGCCGTGGAGTTTGTGCACTAAACTAAGATTTCCTTTGTGTGATTTATGGGAGAAGACTGCAGCATTTTTGGAGATGCCTGTGTGCAAAAATGGTAATACTAAACAAACCATACTGAACCAAACCTCGGAGATGTCAAATTAAAAAGAAGGTTAAGGCCATCTCTGGGCACTACTGTAAGCATGTGAAATGCCGAGGATGATATATACAATGTTTTTTTTGTTGTTTGTTCACTTTGAACACGAACATAATCCAGTGCTTTTTGCATGTGAGCTAGCTTTCCCTATTACCAGTGTCCTCTGTTATCAGGCGAACCCACTTCGACTTCTGAGGTACTTGTCATTTACATCCCCAAGCCAAGGACGAGAAGTCAGCATTTTGTCCAATTGACTGGTGTAAGGGTTGAACCCACTGACTCGCCATCAGCACACAGGAAGTTTAAGAGCTAGTGCTCTTATCCAATTCGGCCATGCTGAACTCCAGAAAATATGTAATCAGAAGGTGTAGACGTTTGGTAATTGCAGACTGAAACATGTCAGCTTTGTGCCAAACACTAGGTCAACTATCAAAGCTTTTAATAGTTACAGACTTGAATCAAACATGCTTTATTTCATCTGCTAGATGGCACACAGAATGAAAATGGTGACGCTGCAACATAAGTAATTTGGGGTACTTGTTTAATTAAGTTGAAGTAATGGAGAATTTCAACTGATATATGTGGAGATTTACAACTGAAATAAAAAAGCATATGATATTTACACTGAAATAATCTTCACAGTTACTGGACACGTAATATCTACAGCTGGGCATGTAATGTCTACAGCCGGGCATGTAATGTCTACAGCTGGACATGTAATTACTACTGGACATTTATTGTCTACTACTGGACATGAATTGTCAACTACTAGACCTATTCATTCTGTGAAACAATTTTATCTGTGCTATAATGTCAATTCTTCATTCTGTGAAACAAATAATCTATATCCTTGCTATGTCAATTCTTCATTCCGTGAAACAAATAACCTATATCTGTGCTATAATGACAATTCTTCATTCCACAATACAAATAATGTATATCTGTGCTATAATGACAATTCTTCATTCCACAAAACAAATAATGTATATATGTGCTATAATGCCAATTCTTCATTCTGTCAAAAATAATCTATTTAAAAGTTAGTTGCATATCCTTTAAAGGATTTTGCAGTCAACCCCAGCATTTTTGGCTGTTTGTAATTTCTTGGCAAGTATACGTTCATAAGTTTGTCATTACTTTCTGAATGGCCACCACTCATAGCACTTTGCAAAATCTCCCGCAGCTGTGTTTCGAAGGTGGTATGCGGGATTACGAATTGTGTCCATAACCCTTTTCCCACAGAGCCAGCAAATAACCTATATCTGTGCTATAATGCCAATTCTTCATTCTGTAAAACAAATAACCATATATTTGCGCTATAATGCCAATTCTTCATTATGTAAAACAAATAACCATATATATGTGCTATAATGCCAATTCTTCATTCTGTAAAACAAATAATCTATATTCTGCGCTATAATGCCAATTCTGCATTCTGTAAAACAAATAACCTATATCTATGATATAATGCCAATTCTTTACTAGCCTTGAATACCCCCCATGAAACATCACTTATATCCATGCTATGATACTAAAACAACATGCTATGATACTAAAACAATCCGCCTACCCACGAAATATGATAATTACTCATTATGAATGGATATATGCCTTTATAACAAATACCCTATATCCATCTTTTACATCAATTCTTCATTGACCATTAACCACAAATATACTCCCGTGAAACTACGAACCTCTATCCCGGATCTAGGATCAAATATCAAACAATGCAACAGCAGAAAACTCATACTAAGATAAGTTTGTCGGAAATGTAGATTTAGCTACCACGGCCGGTGTCACCTTGTCTCTCAACTCCAGAGGTAACTTCTGACGTAAACAGTCATGAACGTATCTAGCTGAGTATTTATTAGAAAAGTGGACCAAAATAATGTGTCCCACGTCCTTGAAAAGCTCTGCATTTTGTGTAATTTCCTGCAGATGTGTATGGCCAAAATCCCTGGCTTTCTGTACCATGTTTTTACCTAAAAGAAACAAAGAACATGGTTATTTTAAAGTGTTATTGAAATTGTTTCACAGAAGTATGTATTCACAATGATAAATGATATCCGTAAGCTCCAGATATTTCTCTGTTAAGGAAAAACAACAGGCAGCCAGTAACGATAACTAAGATTGTCATAACCTAAGCATCATCATCATTGGATTAGTATATCTGAAGACTCACGCTGTGGTTGTTTGTAGCGTGCACTGCATGTTCAGACAAATGGCGGCCAGCCAGTCGCTGAACTAACTCAGTTGTCTTAGTAATGTGTGGCTGCTGGTTTTCTAATGACTGCTGCTTCCATTGATAATGAACTGTATTTTTTGTGGCGTTCCTGTATCTTGGCATTCTGGCAGCAGCTTTATGCATAGTATACCTGTGCGGGCTGTTGGCTTGTCGAGACGCCTGTCTGTTCCACTTTTCACATGGGGCAGTGAGGAGCATTTTGTGTGATATTCACTGGCACAGGAACGGAGCATAATGGGGCGACCCTTTGCCATGAAGTTGGAACTGCAACTAAGACACACTGAATTCATGGCAACTGCACTCTACCTGGTCCCAGAGAGCCTTCACCACATCACCTTTATTTTACACTAGATCTATGCTCAGAGGGGCAACAGAAGCCAATCTATCTGCCTGTTTGTTATCCTGCAGACCTGCATGCCCAGGACAAAAGCCATTATTTGCCCACAACCTTTTTTTTGGCGGTTGCTTGCTTTAAACTCAAGCGTAGTCCATACACATGCTACCACCTCTAGTGCACTGGAATGGCTTTTGCTTGTGGATTAGCTTTCTTTATTACCAGTGTCCCTTGCCATCAGGCAAAACCATAAACATTAAGTACCATAAACAAGGGATACTAAAACACTAAATAAAGTACCATAAACACTCAATAAAATTCAAAACAATATTTTCTCATTGTGAATTTGAATACGGAAAACACAAACAATATATTGTCTGGCATATTTCGCTGTATCTCGTGGGGGAATATTACAGAAAACAGTTCGACATATGAAAGTCTCTTTCAAATTACCGTGATGAAGTTAAAACATTTGACAATGTGTTTCGTTTAATAGTCTGAAAGGATTCATTACTCTTCTTTGTTATATGTGGAATGTTTTTTTATATGTTGTATACACCTGACGAGATACAGCAAACTATGCCAGGCAATAAATAGTGCACTATATTGTCTGTGTATTCTTTATTCAAAACTCACAAATATTCAAATTCATTAAACTAAATAAAGTATCTTAAACACTACATAAGGTATCATAAACACTAAATAAATTATCATAAACAGTACATAAGGTATCATAAACACAAAATAAAATCCCATAGACATTAAATAAAATATCATCAACACTAGATAAAATACCATAAACATAAAAAATGCGGGTAAAAACACCATACCAATATGATCATCTATGTACGTTGCTTCCGTAATAAGAAGCTTGACTTTCAGAATGTCTGGGTTTGGTGGATTTGTGAAGATATCAAAGATTGTGTCACCTGAAAGAAAGATATCATTGATCATTAACTTACATAGGTCAGGATTTCAGTGCGGTTTTAGCACGGGAGGAGTGGGTGTGTTGGTGTAATGATTAGCGTGTTCAACCGACAATGGTACGAATAGTCAGACAAGGGTTCAATATCAGATCTCATCATTTGCTATGGCAGGGAAAGACTGACACCCATTATTCCATGCACTCAGGGCTAAAAAGTATAATGGATCTAACACTTCACATACCTACAGCAAGTTACACAACTTTTTTTTGCTTGCAAGGAGGAACATATGACATGTTTGCAAGGAGGAACGTATGACATGTTTGCAAGGAGAAACATATGACATGTTTGCAAGGAGGAACGTATGACATGTTTACGAGGAGGAACGCATGACATGTTTGCAAGGAGGAACGCATGACATGTTTGCAAGGAGAAACATATGACATGTTTGCAAGGAGGAACGTATGACATGTTTACGAGGAGGAATATATGACATGTTTACGAGGAGGAACGTATGACATGTTTGCAAGGAGGAACGTATGACATGTTTGCTAGGAGGAACGTATGACATGTTTGCAGGGAGGAACATATGACATGTTTACAACCAAGGTGTTAGTGAAATGATCAACATTTGTTGAGGGAGACGGAGGTTTACAACCAATGTGTTAGTGGAATGATCAACATTAGTTGAGGAAGACGGAGGTTTACAACCGATGTGTTAGTGGAATGATCAACATTTGTCGAGGGAGACGGAGGTTTACAACCAATGTGTTAGTTGAATGATCAACATGTGTTGAGGGAAACAGGTTTATAACCAATGTGTTAGTGGAATGATCAACATTTCTTGAGGGAGACGGAGCACCATCAGGTTTGCTCTGAATGATCTGATGATGATTCTTAGAAATCAAGACCAAGGCTGGTATTTGGAGCCGATATTTCCCAGCATTCATGACATGATAACTTATACTGAACTGTTTTGTTTCTTTTCTCCAGTTATAACTTTTAAACATCCCCCTAGTGCCTCTTACCGGCTCTGTGGCGAAGGGGTTACGGACACAATTCATAATCAGCTGCTGGTGATTTGACAGCAGACCGCATTGCATTGGTTTATCTTAAAAAATCATATGAGTGCCGGTGGTTCAGAAAGCAAATTACTGAACATAAATTTGCCAAGAAATCAGTCAAAAAATGCTGGGGATGACTGTGATGTCCTATAAAGGACATGCAACTAACTTTTTTTAACTGCTTGCACCTTGTTTGATAGACAAACATTGCGCTCTCTCTGGCTCTCCTCTCCCTCCCTCACAGACACGCATACACAAAATGAACACAATAAACCACTACTCCAACATTACAGAAGTGAAGCATATATATAGAATATAACATCTTGTTCTCACCCTTGTTGTCTAAAATATATATCTAGTTTGGACATAGTGAGCGGAAGGGGATAATAGGATGGAAAGAAGTGTGCATTATAAGACCACAAGTCATCATTATTCGGCACCTCAGAACAGGACACAATAGATTATGCAAACACATGTTTACACAATTCAAGATTGGCGGATCAGCCATGTGCACATGTGGATTGGAGTTGCAGACAGCAGAGCACATACTCCAAGACTGCCCAAAATACAATATATCTAGGCAAACCTTCTGGCCTGGAGAAACAACAGTGGAAGATAAACTAAATGGACCACTGAGTGAATTCAAAAAGACAGTTAAATTCATACGAGAGAAAACATTGCAGTTATAGACAATTTCAAGCAATGGAAAAAAGAAGAATATGAAGATTAAATCTGCATGTGCAATGAAGGACGATATAATGCTAGCAGTCGCCTGGTTGGCATTATTTAAGTCCTTCCAACCACAAGCTAAAAGGCATACCAGAGGCAGCAGGAAGACAGAAAGAAGTCAAAATAGATCAGATTTTCAACTGCATGTCAATAAAACAGCCAGGGGAAGACAAAGGGATAGATACCTGAATGTCAAGGCCACATGGAGATGCTCGCGTGCTGTCTCGATAGTCATGAGTTCGATACTGCATCAGGACAGATATCTTTTAATTGACCTGAGCTACCAGGTCGCCCCAGCCCAAACAAGGGTACCAGGAAATGTCTTGGGACGTAAAGGCGGGCGGTACGATAATGACCCCCCCCCCCCCCCCCTCGATGAATGTTTTGGCCCCTTTACCTTGCTACTTACTACTACTTCCTTTACTTATTACTACTTACATGGCATAATCAAGACAACAACACAGACCTCACCCAAGATGTGATTGTGTCAGATGGTGAACCATGACTGTCCACACTTATCAACATGACACATGATGATGATGATGATGCTTATGGGAAGGATCAATGCAAAGTACTTACCACAATATGCTATTTCTGGAGTGATTGTAGTGTTGTGAATTTCAACCCCGTTCCGGTGAAGGGCCGCCACTTCAAATCCTTCCCTGCCTCTGTACTCCTCTTTCAGAGTTTTCTCCTCCTTGTACACAATATAACCCTGACTGCTAATCCGGTGAATCGTGGGGAAAGCCTTTACAAAGTAATGACTGTTCAGCTGAGGAAACAAATTGCATTTCAATGCCTGTTCAGGTGAATCAAGATAACAGTGATAAATATGATGCCAATAATGCACAGCTGCGACATCATGGCTGCAACCCTTGCATTATCATATAGCAGGTCTTTTGCAGAATGTTGCTTGCATCATGGTCTGCCAAAATGTTTCAAGGTCTCTTGCTTTGCTCAACTAACTTTCAGCAGGTCATCCTGCAGAAAGCATCAGACAAACCATGAACTCCGTAGCTCCAGCGACAACCACCCCAGGAGTCTCCAAGAAAATGTAACCGAAATGTCATAGCTGGGAATCGAACCCACAACGTTTGGCTGTGAAGCAGGCAGCGTAATCACTTTGCCACAGAGACCCCCCAGATAAGGTAAACAACCTGGAGGATCTGTGTGTACGTTGAACAAGTTAAAAATCCCTCGACAATTGGACATAAAAGAGAGCAGGCCTAATAGGACACAGTCCCTGCTGAATTTGATAATTAATCATTAGAAAAACCTACCCACAAATGGCCAGTGTCTGTGGCTTAGAGGTTAGTGAAACTTTCACAATTCTCCAACAAACCGAGTTGGGGCGATTTAGAAGCAGATCACTTTGCACCAATTGTGATAGTATGAGGCATCGGCCATTCAGAAACAATGGCAAACTACTGAACATAAAATTGCCTAGTTAGTCTCAACCAGCTAATAAATGCTTGGGTTGACTGCAGTGTCCTGTAAAGGACATGCAACTAACTTCTTTACAGACAAAAGATGTATGATTCCGGTATAGAGACATATGGATCCTTGCCGATGCTATGAAATTTGTGCAGTGCGCTGAGATTCTCCTTGTGTGATCTATGGGAGGAGACTGGGGCACTTATGGAGATCTGTGTGCAATGAAAGTGGTTCTGGACAAGTACACCCCTCCCCTCCCATAGCATAACTGCTCTCCTTCTACTTCTGTGATCAACATTTGATACACTTGGTGCATAGGATCCATTGTAGTGTCTAGATGTCCACTTTCTAGTCCCTTGCCACTTAAGCCAACATTTTTGACAGCTGAAGTTTCTTTTCTGGTTTCCTACCCCCATAGACTGCCTTCCTGGGTTCGTAGGCAGTGACAATGCATACAGTCACTGATTAGTACGGTCACTGCCAGGTAGGAAAGCATTTGAGAACTATCCCTTCTTTATAGAAGCCTATAAAACTATAGCAGTAAAATACAAAGAACGACCATTAGGACAAATAAAATTAAGAAAATTAAATATAAAGAGACATGAATATCCGGAAAAGGTAATTACATAGGGAAGTTTACAGGGATGGATGAGAAGAGGATGACCATGTTGTCAATGGATTCAACATGTGATAATTTACATACAATAGCAACAGACATGTGCCTTATGACAGAGATGAATTTTGACAGACTTAAGAGGGTGGAGTTCTGCATCAGACAAATCACTGGATGATGATGATGATTCTCTTACTGCTAGCTGATCAAGCTTTCTGATTTCTCAAAAACTTATTGTTGAGAAACTAACACTGTTATTGCATCTCTGGCTGATTGGTTGGCTGGTTGGTTGGTTGGTTGTGGAATCCTCTGAAAGACTGAGTTGAGTCTTAACTCCAAAGTCCGAGGCACTGGCATGCACATCATCTGTGCCCTGAAAGAGATTGCGGCCATCATAATGAGGTTGATGAGACTTTCCTTCCGACCTGGTACCATCTCCATGGGGACTGTCGCAGAACTTCCCTTCACCTCCTCAAACTCAGAAACCAACAGGATGTTCAAGGCTGATACGGAAACTTCACATCTGCGGACAGGTATATTAGATTGTAACCAGGCCATGATCCAGTACAGCACATACAGTTTGGTCCTGTCTCCTCTATGGGATTTAGGTATCTTCATTGTCAACAGACTCCATCCCAAATCTCACAGGGATGTTATCGCTCTACTGAAGTCTTATGAAACCTCTCTAACAATCTACAGCACATTCACAATCTTACCCTCACTACATCTCCTTCTACAATAGGTTGAATGTTGGCACTGCTCAAAAGTTCAGGAGTCTGAGCCATTTCATAATGAGCTCGTAGAATCGTAAGCAATGGCTGAACCAAGTTTGGTGGTACGTAGTATCGGGCTGGCTTCAATCCAAAAAGTTCTCTTTTGGCTACATGACTAGTGATGGCGGCAACGTGATCAATGTGGCCATGCCTGGAAAGAAACAGTGCATCATTAACATCAAAGTACCAGGGCAGAAGTGAAATTTGGGTATCGTTTACGTACATTGTTAAATTCTAAAAACATAATCATTTTCATCAGCACAGGGCACTATGAAGACTAGTGTTGAAGTCACCTGATTATGTTAGTAGTCCACTTCCCCTTGTTCTTAATATTTCTCTTAAGCTTTATAAGATTCAACCCCAATCTTCTTTCGGTAGTGTAGTGGCTAGGCACTCGCCTGCTGACCCAGAGGTCATGGGTTTAATCCACAGCTGGGCAAATTCAGACTTCAAAACTAGGCTCTGAGGTTGACCCAGCCTAAAAATAGCACCAAGAATGTCTTCCGAAGTAAAAGTGGACAACATCATACTGACCTCACCACCCACTCAGTGCTGATACTGACCTCACCACCCACTCAGTGCTGATACTGACCTCACCACCCACTCAGTGCTGATACTGACCTCACCACCCACTCAGTGCTTATAGACACCACCCACTCAGTGCTGACTGACCTCACCACCCACTCAGTGCTGACTGACCTCACCACCCACTCTGCTGTCTGACCTCACCACCCACTCTGTGCTGATACTGACCTCACCACCCACTCTGTGCTGATACTGACCTCACCACCCACGTAGTGCTGATACTGACCTCACCACCCACTCAGTGCTGATACTGACCTCGCCACCCACTTAGTGCTGACTGACCTCACCACCCACTTTGTGCTGACTGACCTCACCACCCACTCAGTGCTGATACTGACCTCACCACCCCCTTAGTGCTGATACTGACCTCACCACCCACTCAGTGGGTCAAGCACCATATGTCTAATACAACATAAGACATTAAATGGGTCCTGAACTTTTTTTAAACCAATCATTTTAGATCCCTGAGTGATGTGGTCTTATTGTCTCCTGGCTTTTGTCTGCCAGTATTTTTAACAGTTGACTCCATGTCCCATTTGGTGACCAAGTCAAGAAATTTGACGTCTTGTGTACACGTCTCAAGAATTGACTATGTATCCCAGCTGTGTATGGTGCCCCTCTGACTATATCAGTGTATTTATGTCTGTGTTTGACAGTCGGTCTGTGTGTATGCGTACCAGATGTGCATGCAGGTGTGCACATGCAAAAATGTCTATATCTGTGTGTATGTGTGTGTTTGCATCTGCATATATATATGTGTGTGTGCATGTGTGTATGATGTACATATACATGCATGTAGTTAGGTATGTAGGTAGATACAAGGCTTGGCTTGTAAAAGATTACTTTCTCTGCACACACCTCAATAAGTGCTCGTCTTATCTCAACTTCAAGGAGAATTTTAGCACAGTTCATAAACTTCATGGCACCAGCGAGGATCCAAATGTGTGTATAGAATAATCACACAATCTGTACATGCACATAAACATCACATACTATCACCATCAAGATGTTCCTTGCAAAGTGGAACATACATGTGTCTCTCTCCGCAGCTCTCAATCCTGGGTGTTCTGGATCAAATCTATAGATGATATTCCTGCATGCCACCATCTTAAACCACCCAGCATCATTTCTGTTCGTCCACCTCTTCTGATGTTGATCTTTCCAGTCATTTTGATGTACTCCTATGCCTCTCTTCTCAATACTGACTGCTTCTCTATGCATTGGTGATAAGTTGTCTTTGTTTTCTAACCTCTTTCAAATAATTTAGTTCATAAATAAACATGTATTGTTTGACACTCATGGAAGTGAGAAGGAAGTAGAGACTATTAGAGACTCATACAAGCATCAAACAATACAATTGTTTGTTTATGAACTGTCTTAGTGGCCTCAAAGGGTTCCCCAATTGATATTTGAATTAATTTAGACCACTCATTTTGACTAAGGTATTCTCATCATTATTCTGAAAAACCACATATACATAAATATACATAGATGTGCCTCTAAAATATACTGCACAGATACTACACGGGGGAGTCAATAAATAAGTCACAAATGGCTGTAGAAAAATAACTAAATATGATAACAACTTGAAATCAATTTATTTTTATACATTCATTGTCCCTTTATTTCTCAACATAATTTCCATCAACATTGATGCACTTATCCCATCATTTTATCAGTCCTCTCAAACCGGCGCATAGAATTGCATGCTCTGTTTTCTAAACCACGTTTTCACTTCACATTCAACATTGGCGTCATTCGTGTCTTTGAGAAAATTTTTCTACCCAGCTATGCACCGCTTTACAGGACAAACATTTGTCAGCATAAACAGGAAGCATATCTTTATGAATGTCCTTTGCAGGCAGTCCTTTTGCCCACAAAAAAACACACAACAGCACGTTGCTCTTTGGTTGTACACTCCGTAAGTACAGTCGCCATTTTGTTTATGCGCTGTGCATGCGCATGAGACACCTAGCGCCACCTGACAAACAGGAATATAATGTTCGATGTTGCTGTCACCTAATGACACCTGTAGAAAACACCAACTACATTTACCTGCCATACCACAGAACTGTGTGACTGACTTATTGACTCGCCCTCGTAGAATACATGCATACAGACGCCCTCTCATATTCTCATCATTATTCTGTAAAACCACATATACATAATACATAAATATGCATCTAAAACATACTGCACACATACCAGAATACATACTGTACATACACATACACACCCTCTCATATTTGCATTCACCCATATGCATATACAAGTGCTGCCCGATCGTAGCGTCCAGTCTGCTTGCCTGCTGGTCATGGTAGAATCCCCATAAGGCAGATTTTTCCAAACTGACCAGGTCAACCAGGCCTAAAATAGGTAGCAGAAAATGTGTTGGGAAGTGAATGCGGCCGGAATGATAATACTGACCACATCACCAATTGAGTCCCAACTGATCTATACAAATATAGGAATAGCACCATGTACGGGAGATGTGTAAAAGCATTATTTGTATTTTACTTTACTTGCACTCATTCATGTTGGAGGTGGTGAAACATTTTGAACATCCCTGGTCATTAATTACCTACAATGGTGACATAATGAAAGAAATTAAAAGACAAATATCTTCAAAAACTAAAACAACTGAATAAATTGTGGAGTGGGACAGATAGAACTATAAAAGATTTTTAAGAGCATGCATCTTTCCCATTGCAACATACGTATGTGAGACCTGGACACTTACTAAACAAGTTGAACAGCATATAAATGCCTTTGAATATAAATGTTATAGATGGGTTCTAATAATATCTTGGATACAGAAAAGAACAAATGCATCTATACGACAAGAGCTGAATATTGAAGAAGGTTGGCAACTAAAGACGATGAAACAAAGATTGAAATATTTTGATCACTTCAAACGTCATGACAGTTTGGACAGAACAATAATGGAGGGGTACATGCTCGGGAAGAGAGGAAGAGGAAGGCCAAAGTGAAGATGGGTGCAGGATGTGGCAGATAATCTCCAGATGGGTGTATCGGACATGGGACATTTTGCTTATGACCAAGAAGTTTTCTGAAGGGTTGTTATGGGAGTGAAATTCTGTAAGGGGCATGCTAATGAATTAATGAATGCACTCATTCAAACTTCACATTTACAAACAAACAATCAAAGGTGCAAACATCTTACGTGATAAAGACGCATGGCGATTTTACACTCTCCGAAACGGCTACTCCCATGTCAAAAGCCACCTGCACGTCTTCACACTTGACAACCACGCAGCTTTCTACTCCAGATATACACCAGGCGAAGACACTGTACTGTCCAATGTTAAGCCACCCGTTTTCTTCACCAACACTGTACTGCTGTGCCTCTTTTGGCATGCGCACAATATCCTCCTTGGCCTGCGACTCACTCATTTTTGGAATGGCAAAAGTTGGGGAAGAAAAGGTGCATCGCCTTAGCTGAACCAGCGGTAGTGAGACTATCTGGCATTTCCCAGAAGCCCTTGCGCAAATTCCATGACCCTTCTTTGCGAAACTTGAAAGAAACCTTTCGGAATTAACAAATAACACATTACAAGTCTTGAGAACAAGATGCGATTTACACAGTCCGGCACTCATTGATCCTGGTTGTATTTCATAGACTTCACTAAATCCTGAAGAGTGGGTAATTAGGTCTGGCAAGTCTTGTCTCTAAAATCTGGAAATAGAAGTATGAACTCTGATAAGGACAAGAATTGTATCTATATGTTAACAGATTCTGTACCAAACAAAAAAGTAGGTTTGGACCAAACAAAAATGGATATAAGAAAATGGAAAGTAGGGGTGTGTCACGGATATGTCTTACAAGTTGTTAATATGGTAGCAGAAATATAACACAATGACAACATTTTGACTAGAAGCCCACGGCAGATTATGGGAAATCGCTTAAGACGATTAATCATCCCAAGCATTTAATCAGTTAAAGGTGAATGCAGCTTCAAGGGAGATAATACCAGTGGGTGTTTTGTGGCTAGTTTTGCTGTTGTTCGTTGTCAATCCTCCGGATGGCTGTGAATTGTAAGTGTTAAGGCCGAAGCATTGGTGTTCAGCTGGCCTGGGCCAAGGGTCTGCATCTATTAGAGTGAGGTTGGAGTACAGACTTTTATTCTGGCTTTTTTTTTACATATTAGGTTGTAACCAGGTCATGGTTCAGCGCCATACATACAGGCTGTCTGGGCTGGTCAGGTTTCTCTGACAGGTTCTTGGTATTTCATTGTCAGCCCACTCCTATCCTGTGCCCAGAGGGAATTAACGAACGAACGGACGAATATTATCACATTCTGAAGATCACATACAAGTTTTCAGCACGTACAAGTTCTCAGCCGGCTCTGTGGCAAAGGAGTTACGAATGCAATTTATAATCCAGCATACCACGTTGAAACACAGCTGCAGTATCCATACAATGGTATGAGTGCCGGTCAATCCTTGAGCTCTATTTGAGGAGGTCCATGTCATTTGTATATATATAAGTTCTGGAACTGGATTTCCATCAGCACAATGTATGCCCACCAACTGTGACCCTTGGCATACATCTATAGATCTCATTATAGGCTCGCTGTATAATGAAAACTAAAACTAATCATGGACAGTATCAGTTATATAGTATGTATAATTCATTCATCCTTAGACTTGAGTGCTCCAGGTCCTGATGGCATAAGATATGACGACATAAATAGGTGTACCGACAATGAGCTAGAGAAACTAGCAGACATGTACAACAACAGTGTAGGGAGTGCTAGCATCAAGGAGGAATGGTTACACAGCTACCTGATTCCCTTGCCGAAGCCTGACAAAGACCACAAAAAAATTCAGGGATATCGAATTATAACCATGCAGAATACAATAGGCAAGCTGCTGGAGAAGGTAATTGCCAGGAAAATATCAAGCCAACTAGAGAGGCAAGGTGTTTTCCCACCTACCCTGGGTGGGTACCGTCCAAAAAGAGAAACCTAGACCAATGCAGCAGTCTTTGCCCAGGATGTCTATGAAGGTTTCCACAGAGGCACTGAAACCATTGCTGCAGCGATTGATCTTGAGGACGCATACAACAGAGTACCACTGGATTTTTTAATGTTTCAGCTTCTCGAACTAAACGTGTCCATTCCTCCTTAGTTGGATCGCTGCAGCCCTCTTCCAACGGAAAGTAGTTTTTAGATGTGGCAGTTGGACTTCGGAACCAACAACAATATATCCTGGCCTACAACAGGGATCACCATTATCTCCGGTACTGTTCAACGCCTACACAGTGAGAATCACCAGTGAGCAGATCACTGGACCTGGCAGGACATTGTCATATCGTCAGGGTAAGGATAGAGAGGAGGTTGCTGTGGAACTACAAACCGAACTCAATCGCATAAGTACTTGGTGTGATGAAGCTGGGGCAATGGTCAACCCAACAAAGGCAACAGTGACTTGGTTCTCGTTGAATAATCATATTGTCAACACTCCAACACCAACTGTAATGCTGTGTTCAGAGGCGGTGGAAAGAACGCAGGCAATGAATTACCAGGGGATACGGTTGATCGAAGCCTTGCTTATAATGTGCACATAGACCAGGTGATAACAAAGGCCAAGCGGGGTTTGGCAGCGATGCGGGTGATGGCGGCAGCAAACTATGAGCAGCGCCATCTATGTCTTCTGTACGAGGGGCTGGTCATGTCTGTTTTGGAGTATGCAATGGCAATCCTGACTCTCAGCCATAAGCAGATAGAAAGGATGGAAAGGATACAGAATGAAGCTATGCGCATTATTCTTGGATGTACAAGAGATACAGCATGCAGGGCGATGCGCTACCTTCTTGATTTTCCAACAATTGAAGAGAGAATACAAGGTTGCAGGGCACACGCCTACCTCAGAATTAACGCAAACACACAACATCCACTGCATAGTGAAATTAGGAAGGTGAAGGGCAGCAGGTTAAAAAGAGGATGGTCGTGGATGGGTCAAGCCGAAGACATTCTTCAACAGGTGTGTTCACTTGAGGACTTAGAACCTGGCGAGGAGTGGGTGCAAGTGCCAACAGACTTCTGCACATCCTTTTTAGTTTGCATCCAACTAGATAGAAAATGCAGACAAGAAAATCCGGCTGCTGTTGAGGCTGAAGTACAAGCGTTGATTTTCGAGAATTCGCTAGACGGTGACGCGGTCATCTACACAGATGGGTCGGTCGTCCGACATGTGAGAAGCTCATGGGCCTTTACAGCTCGGGCCGGAGGGAGAATTGTGAAGGAGGACTCTGGTGCTTTCACTGAAACCACAAGTAGCCTGACCATGGAAGTCATGGCAGTAAGTAAAGCAATAACATGGCTCCAGACAGACATTCACTAGGGCTTGTTTCCTTAGCGACTCAATGAACATGATCAAGAGGATAGAGGAGGGGTCGATCCGAAGAGAATGGTTGCTGCCTCTGGAGCGGTCTCGACTGGCAAAGATTAGTTTCATCTTCGTGCCAGGGCATGCGGGAGTACAAGGAAATGAGCGGGCTGACAAGCTCGCAGGTGAGGCTACTGTGGAGGGCGGACGTGCCATGGACCAGGCCGACATTCTGAATGCTCTACGAGAAGTAAGACTTTTGCGAGAACCAAGTGATGACTGTGAATCTACAACAATGGCCAGACTGCGAGAGCAGCAAATTAAAAGAGGGGTGGCCAAACAAGAACACTACGCAGGAAGCCAAAGAAGATTGATAAACCAACACAGAACTGGCGTCGTTAGCCGCTACACGTTGCGGGATTTGCTGAGGAGGGGATACGAGCACTTATGGACTGAATGGTTCGATGTGCAATGAGGATGATCTGTCGACTAACTAACTAACTAACTAACTTGATAATATTATCATCATCATCGTGTGCCATGCCAATAAGCATGGGCGGTCATGTTTTGCTATCTCGATCGCCAGAGTCGTGGATTAGCTCAGTGTTCTTGTCTCGACCATACAACGTGACTAGGCCATCCAGGTATTTACTTCTCTGCCCTCCCCTTGTTCTCTTCCCCTCGATCTTGCCAGTTGTCACGAAGTTCTCCAATTTATTTCTTCTCATAACGTGACCAAAACATTGTGACTATATTATACAATCTGCACAACATGAATGAAAAAGCAGAAGTGTAATTAAGAAAAATATAACCATCCATGGAATAACAACTGATTACCTAAACTGAGATACACGCTTGTATTAGTGTATTGTTTGTGTGCTGACGAACGCTTTAGCAGCAATGCCCATTTTGTCACTCGTGATCTAGTAAATGGATGTTGCGGCTAAAGCCTTCACCATCATCATCATGTGCCATGCCGGTAAGCATGGGCGGTCATGTTTTGCCACCTCTCTATCTCCAGAGTCGTGGATCACCTCAGTGTTCTTGTCTCGACCATACAACGTAGCCAAGCCATCCAAGTATTTACTTCTCTGCCCTCCCCTTGTTCTCTTCCCCTCGATCTTGCCAGTTGTCCCCAAGTTCTCCAATTTATGTCTTATCATAACATGACCAAAGAATTTGACTGTCTACATCTAATTTCTCTAATCAGTTTACAGGTTTCATTTGTTTCTTGCAGGACTTGGTCACTGCCTTCGTCAACACGCAACCAATAATCAATAAACATACACTTTACTGTAAAGCCTACCCATTCTACTTTTCGATTTTGTTACATTCATTTATAATTTATTCATTAAATGGAATAGCAGTCAATACAAGTCAATACACAGACACAATTAAAATTAATAATTAACTAATATAGGTATTAATATTGGTTTAAATGAACTGAACAGTGTATTTATTATAATTATTAATAATATTAATATAAATATTATTATTATTGGTACAAATCTGCAATATTAATTTACAATACTTATACTATCTGATGTTAATACATCATTACAACACATCTGTCATTAAAATTAAGTCATTTACTGACAGTCAGTCATTACACTGATTAATAATTATTAATAATGTTATATTTGTTAAATGATTGATAGTCCTTTTTTATTTCGATAGTTACAACAGACAGTGAGTTATCCATTATTTATTATAATTAAATTTATAAATATAATTAATTAAATTAATTAATGAAATGATCATACTCAAGACTCTGAAGATCACGTAGTACAAGTTTTCAGCACGATTCACGCGAAAACAACAACCGCGTGTAAACGTAAGACGACCACTACATCAACTGTTTACTGGAACACACAATCTGAGACTACTAACTACACTAGGGTCTGTGTCACACTCACAGCGAACATCTGTCACAGAGGTCGATCAATGAACCAGACTGTCTGCCGCTGACCTACTCCAGGACACCAGCCGGGGTCACGTCTGCTGAGTTCAACCACGTGAACAATCAGTGATAGCCAGCTGACAGGTTCCTTTGACGCCAAGGCTGAATTATATTTTCTAATGAACTATGTTATCGGGTGTATCATTTGTTTAAACTTTATATAAAATACAGTGACTCTACAATGTAAATAATGTGTTTGTAGATACAAATATTTATACATATATTTGCGCTGAGAGTGAGATAGAAGAAATGTATGCCTGAATTTCCAAATTGGCAACCATATAAATGCAGCGGTTTTCAAACATTAAAGAGGTTAGGATCCGCTTCTCAGGACTTTAACCATTATACGCAGTCATGTCGGAATAAGTCATGTCGGCCCAATGGGCCAATGGGTAAGAGCTGTCGCTTTGATACCGAGGTAGCGGGTTCAACCCCTACATCTGTGAATTTGACTAAAATTTTGACTTTTCGTCCTTTGGGTCGTAAATTAAAAGTACCTCAGAAGTCATAGTGGGTTTTCCTGATGGCGAGGGACGCTGGCAATAGGGAAAGGTAATCCACACGCGAAAATCAGACCACTGCACCAGAAGTAGTAACACATGTATTATGGACTACAATCAACTACACAGATAGGACGGTTGTGAAACACACAGATAGGCTTGGCTCATGATCTTTCACGGAACAAATTTGGGAACTGTTAAAGAAGGCAATGGTGCTTTTGTCGTGACTGCACAGCAGTTTAACAGTGGAGATCATGGCAGTACCAAAGCCAATGGCGTGGCTGGCGACGTTTACCGTTTATCTATGTATGTTTTCTCAGCAGCTCTATGATTTTGCTAAGGAAGGTCGAGAATTGCTGCGCCAGAAAAAAAAATGGCTTGAATCTCTGAAGAAGACAAGATTGACAAATGTCTCTTTCATTTTTGTGTCAGGGCACACGGGTATAAAAAGGGAACGAACGCACAGATAGGCTTGGCTGCTGACATTCTGAACGCCCTCAGGGAGGCTTGCAGGCTTGGCTGCTGACATTCTGAACGCCCTCAGGGAGGCAGGGCGAGTAAATGGATGTGATCCTACAATTTTGACCAGACTACAAAAACATGTAGTCAAACGGGGTGAAGCTAGACAAGAACGCCATGTCGGGAACAAAACAAGAATATATGACACACGCTGGAAAATCAACAAAAACATAGTAATAGTGTAACTAGAAAATCGTTTCCCTCGATTCCACAGTGCAACGAAATAGAGGGAAACCTAACACCACATGAAGAAGAGAATTAGGAATATAAATAAATAACACGGAGAGAACATCAGTGGAGCTGTAGGCGATAGATTAAAGATATGACTGCTTCACGTCAGCAGTTTGTTGTTGTTGTTGTTGTTGTTGTTGTGTGTGTGTGTGTGCTTTTGCGCCCGCTCGTTTTGAACTCAAGCGTAGTTCATACACGCTACTTCTATCAAGTAGCACTGGACTGAATTTTCCGTGTGGATTAGCTTTTCCTATTACCAATGTCCCTCGCCACCAGGAAAACCCACTCCGATTTCAGAGGTACTTGTAATTTACGCCCCATGTCAAGGACTAGAAGTCAGCATTTTAGTCGCAACTTTCCGATGTAGAGGTTCATTGCCTACCTTAGCATCAGCAAACCGGATGTTTCAGAACGAGGCCTCTTATCCATTCGAACATGTTGACCTTGACGTGAGCAGTTTGGGGACCTCTACTTCTGTGGCGGATAAATACAAGAAGAAGCGGTGACTGGGCTGCTTTTGGTCTAGAAATCATCAAAGTTTCATGTCCACAGGCTGTATCATTCTGGTCTCTTAAAGCTCAGCTAGTGTTGAACGTCAGACCTCTTGAGTTGAGTTGAGTTGAGTCAAGAACCGACATCACTGCACTCAAGACATTCCCATACGTGCTCAGTCCCCTCGTTCAACAGCCAGCGAAGAGTCATACTACTAATCGTTCCCATCGCTATCTGATTAAATGTTCTCCTGGTCTTCCCTCTCGGCTTTAGGATTCTTCCAGAACCCCTGCCGATCCCCCGCAATCTCATTCTTTCCAGATATGGGTTCTCAATCTGTTCCTCCGCCTTCTCCACCTGGTCCCACAAGCGCACGACCACCTTCCCCTTGTCAATAGACAAGATACCACCAAGAGGTGCATTCCCTGCTAGCCTATCAGCCTGTTCATTCCCCCATATACCCGCATGGCCAGGGCAAAATATCCATACAATTCTCACAATCTGTGACCTCTGAAGCGACGAGAGCCATTCCACACGAAACATTCCTTTCTCCACCTTGCTAAGCATATTCTATAAATACGTAATGAACACAACGTGTGATGCAGTAGTCTCCTCTAGCCACCGGAATGCCGCTGTTACTGCCTCCACCTCCATTCTCATGCTGGAGGTCGTAGTCTCATATGCCAGGCTCTCCTTTTTCAAGACTCGCCCATTAGCCTTTGCAATAAAGCCCCAGCCACTACGTCTGTTTCTCACCACTGACCCATCGGTGTAGATGACTATGTCACCTTGATGTGTGTTGCTCTGGATCAGCTGTTGCACTTCAAACTCAGTGCGGCCCGCTGCCCATTCTCTGCACTCACGACCCAGTGTTATTATTACATTGTGCCAGTCCGTCATGTCAGACCCCTTACACGAATGCAATACTAGCTGCCATATGCAGGAAGTGATAATACATTGGGTGAGTCTAGTCCCAGAGCATCATGTGTGGTTTCTGCATTAATGGAAGCCTCCTTGGATTGAGGAGAGAGAATACCCACGCGTTGCCCTTGACTTCCCCTGAGTGCCGAGCACCATGCATGTAACTGTGGGCGGGCCGATTGAGGTACACTTCTTATGGTATGATTGAGCTGACGCAGATGACGTCAGTTCCCCAGAGATAGTGAAGGATATGACAATATAGGTCTAGAACCAAATGCCCATCCTCTGATAAATATGTGTAGCTAGTGAAAGAAATTGTCTGACAATTTTGAGAAGCCCTGGAGTAGAGAGTTATTTCAAACACGGTTTGGCCCACTTCTATTGGTAGATCGATAATTCCCCACTGAACTGTTCACCTTGTTATAAATTAAAACGTATTGTTAATATATATACCTTATATACTGTATTGTGTACCCCAAGCACATTTCTATCTTAAGCATAACTATATTGTTAACTTTGTAAAGTCGATAAATCAACATTAGTTGGAAATGCACTTCAGTTGGAACATATTTATAGAACAATGGACTAACCTACATAGCTTCGAACTTGCCCTACTTGTGAAAGTACGTGCGCACTCAAGTTATGACAAGAGCAAAAAGGTTACGCCCAAAGCTGGGGTGACACCAGTACACCATCATCGTGTGTCATGCCGATTAGCGTGAACGGACGAGGTTCGTTATTTCCCAGGATCAGCAATCTCGAAATAAGTCTGAATTCTGAGTATTCTTGTCCTGAATGTGTCTTGTAGCTAAGCCATCCAAGTATTTCACTCCCCCGTGTTCTTTTACCATAAAGTTGGCCAGTTGTCATAAAGTTTGCGAGTTTAATCCTTCTCATAATGGGTTCTACGCATAATTTATATAATCAGTTCATGTCATGGTTTTCATTTGTTTCTTGAATAATATTAGTTGAAATGCGGTAAACTGTAAAAATGTAAATAATATAAAATAACACGAAATAATGCAGCTTTACATAACACAACTATAGTTTCACAGCCTGGGTTTCTGAGATAAGTAGCACACTTTGTTCATTGTATTTTCATTGTTGTCGTGTTTGTCATCTGTTCATTCTTCTCATTCGGTTATTACGCCTTAATGTAGTCACTGTAGTGTCTTCCTCATGTTTATATGTTATGTTTTGTTTATTTGTTTGCTGATGAAGACTAGTTGCCGCAACGTCCTATGTCTTCCATAACTGTGTTCTGTAAAGCTGCATTACTTTGTGTTATTTTATATTGTTTACATTTGTTTATTAAAGGACTGTTTCACAAGTTTTTCTGTCCCTCCAGGGTATTATCTGCATTTTTCTCAGAAGACACATTTCTATTGACATCAGATGTTTGTCAGTTTGTGTATATTGTGTCAAAGTTTCACATGCTTACAACAGTATATTGATTATGAGACTTATGCCCTACTTACTGCGCCACCGAGGCCGTTGGGCACGGCCAGACAGTAGAGGTCATCGAGAGAATGAAGAGATCTCGTCACCCAACACAGAACTGGCACTATTAGCCGCCGTATGTTGATGCATATGTCATATGTTGGAGGGGAAGGTCTGATCACCTATGGACATGTTCGGAGTGCAAGGGTGATATCCGAACAGATAACTAACTAACCAACCAACCATCCAACTAATTAACTAACTAACTACAGTATAAGTTCTATATGACCATTTAACACTCTTTTTCGCACTGCAGCTGACAGCAATTTATTTATGTTTTCTATCTTACATCATCATTATCATGTGAGTTGCGTTGCATTGTTTCGTCAAGCTTTTGGCTCAATAACCCGACTTTGACAAGCATATTTTCCTGTTTGCTTTCCTTAACCTTTGACTGTCTACCTACAAGACAGCAGGATTTTGTCTTTCTTCGTCTGGTCCCTATCCCTTGAGCTGAACAATATGGGAGACCCTATTAGGAGCCCTGTTACCGACGGGAAGTTCTTGGGGTCATTGCAACACGCTAGCCCCTCTACCAATTCAAGGTGGAGACACAACAGAGAAGTTACATTTTACATAAGGCTACTTTTGCCGAGGTGATTCTCGTTGTAATCTCTACCAGACATCTTACTCCAGATGTTACTTGCTTGCTTACTTGCGTT
This sequence comes from Cepaea nemoralis, assembly GCA_014155875.1. Taxonomy (NCBI): domain Eukaryota; kingdom Metazoa; phylum Mollusca; class Gastropoda; order Stylommatophora; family Helicidae; genus Cepaea; species Cepaea nemoralis. The sequence continues at coordinate 399,326 of JACEFZ010026073.1, forward strand.
CGCTGGCTGTGAACTCCAGCGTGAAGTCCTATATGTCGGATGAAGACATCCTGTTGTCCAACATCAGTGTGATGTCATACCGGACCTGAGGTTTGCGTGAGTATCCGTTGTCCCATGTCTGACTTATTGGTGTGCAGACTGGTTGTTCCTCGCCGTGCAGGCAGATATTCTCCGAATTCTGAAGAATCAGCGACCCTATTACTTTAGCCAGGACCCCGAAGGGGCCTATTGCCCAGGACGCACGACTAGGACGTGTTAGTAGGTCTTGGTCAGTATAGAACCTGGCCCTGGTGCCTTGGAAACCTGGTGCTTTTGAGGCTCCGTGGCGAAACGGTCAAGCCGTTTGACTCAGGCTCCGAAGATTGTGGGTTCAATTCTGGGCCGCGTCCTTCGGTTCACGAATGAAAATTTTCGGAGACTCCTGTGAGTCGTCGCTAGAGCTAAGGAGTTCGTGCTTTGTGCGACGCTTTCCGTGCTGTGGAAAGAGACCGAGCCATATGGGATAAAACCCGGTGCAATGAAGTCGACCCTGTCGACTTTTAAGCGACTTGTTTTAAGCCTTGGAAACACCTCTGCGTCCCTAGATGTTACGATTTCCAAAGTAATTATACCTACTTACTTATCTAATAATCGGTATCGGAAACATACCACTGGTCAACATGGCCGAATGGGTAAGAGCACCGGCTCATAAACTTCCGGAATGTTGTTGGCCAGGTAGCCGGCTCAATCCCTACAACCGTCAGTTAGACTAAAATATTGACTTCTCATCTCTTAACATAGGGATGTAAATTACAAGTATCTCAGAAGTCGGAATGGGTTCACCTGATGGCGAGGGACATTGGTAATAGGGAAAGCTAGCCAGTGCACTTCCCAGTACTTGCAACTACTAGAGATATCAGCACGTGTGTGGACTAAGCTTGAGTTTAAAGTCAGTGAACATAAGGACAACAACACCCACCACTAGCACATTATGACTCACAACTCACTTCCCACCACTAGCACATTATGACTCACAACTCACTTCCCACCACTAGCACATTATGACTCACAACTCACTTCCAGATAAATGGTGTCTATGGGTGTCATGGGTGCAGTCTTCCTTAACCAGTAGGGAAAAAATACTTCCATTTACTTCAATGTTACCCTTTTCTAATTTACCATCTGTACTCCTAGGAAGTATGATATCATCAAGTGACAAATTAGAAGACGAGATCGAAAAAAGATGCAATAAGACAAACCAACTCACTGGACAAATGGCACCAATACTGAAGAACAAACACGTATCAATTAGGTAGTTAGTTAGTCTTTCCTCTTGAGCCCAAGGCGGCGCATAAGGCAGAAGTCATGGCTCTCCATGCCTGGCGGTTCGCTGCCACCTGATGTAGATCTTGGATGTTTATTTGGCCGTTGAATGAGCCTTCTCTAATGATGGTTCTACACAGGGTCTCTCTTGGTCTTCCCCGTTTTCTTTTCCCTACGTATCAATAGTTACTAAGAAAGCACTTTACGACACATTCTTCCTTTCAGCTCTATGCTACCAATGCCAAATCTGGACAATGACAGAAAAAGAGAAAAGAAAAATCACAACAAGAAGAAGAGAGATTTTATCAGAAAAAAGCAGGTTATATGGTTTGGCCATGTAACTAGATTACCAACTAACAGTATACCTCAACAAGCAATGATGTACAGATCAAATGAACTAGAGTTATAATGTAATTTTGTAAGAGGAAGAGGCCGGCCACGTAAACGATGGACAGAGGGAATTAGAGTCCATGGGCATATTGATACATGAAGCCCATAAGCGGGCACTCTCCTGCTGTTTATGCTTCACCTTGACATCGCAAGGTACAAGAGGAACACGATGGGATGAGATGAGACTCCTGGTGTGAAATCGTGTCCCTACTTTAACTGATTCAGTGCTGAAGGATAATGTATAGCCAAATGTGACCCCCCCCCCCCCCCACACACACACACACACACACATACATTTGAATAGGACGATATATTGCCATGCTAGAGGTATCGTATTATTTGTTTCCTTTGCGATATCTTCCACAATCGTAATGCTCATTAAACTGAAATTACAAAATTACATTATAACTCTAGTTCATTTGATCGTGCACCATATTTGGTCCAAACCTACTTTTTTATTTGGCGCTGAATCAATTAAACATTGGGAGTTGAGATAGCTCACTGACTTCACGCTTACCTGCTGGCCCGGTGTTCATGAGTTTGAATCTCTCTAGAGGAAATATTGTTTAATTGACCAGCGCTGCCAGGTAGACTAAGCCTGAAAATGGGTTGCAGGATTTGTTTTGGGAAGTACAGGCGATTGATGGGATGTTGACCACATCACCCATTGATTTCCAGTTGGATGTTTACCACATCACCCATTATTTTCAATTGATCAATAAAATCATTCTGATTTCTGATCTTATGCCAGGACCACGCTGGTCAAGGAACAAATCTTGTGACCATTAGGGACTGATCCTGGAACTACAGCACTGTACATTCACATCATCGTCATGTGCCATGCCGATAAGCGTGGGCGGTCATGTTTAACCATCTCACCTGAGTCGTGGATCAGCTCTGTGTTCTTGTCCCGACCATGCCACGTGGCCAAGCCTTCCAGGCATTTACTTGTTCTTTTCCCCTAAATCTTGCCAGTTGTCACCAAGTTCTCCAATTTATTTCTGCTCATAAACGTGTGCAAAACATTGTGACTGCGTTTAATATCTCTAATCAGTTTACGGTTTTCATTTGTTTCTTGTAGGACTTGGTCACTGGTTTTTCTGTCTGTCCATGGTATTCTTTGCAAACTTCTTTGTGGAAACCACATTTCCACAGCCATCAGATGTATTCCAACTTGTCTGCTCATTGGTTACACTTCACATCCATACAAAAGTACAGGTTCTATGTAGCACTTCAACACTCTATTTCTCGTTGCAAATAACATCATTTTATTAGTCAATACGTTTTCCATCCTGCAAAAGGCTGGCTACCTTCGCATGGCGATTCTTGTTCTAATCTCTTCAAGGCATCTGCCATCAGATGTTATGACTGTTCCGAGATAATTGTACCGATTCACTTGTTGAAGAATATTCCCATTTACTTGTATATTACATTGTGGTATTTCGTTCTTCCCAGTGACGACCATAACCTGTGTCTTCTTACAATTTAATTATAACCCTACTTGTTCACTATATGCAACAACCAGATTTACTAAATGTTGCATATCCTGCTCATTGTCTGCAATCAATACTGTATCATCCGCATATCTAATGTTATTGATGTTACGTCTCCCAATGGTGATTCCTTTCATATCTTCTAAATTTCTGAAAATATTTTCACTGTACACTGAAAATAGATCTGGAGACATTACACATCCCTGTCGCACACATCTCTTAATAGGCTTTTTCCTCTTCTTCTTTCGTTCGCTTAAAATATGTCTATAACTGCAGTGTTGTCTCTTGTGTGAATTTAACTGTCTTTTTCAGTTCACACAGCGGTCCATAGAGTTTATCTTCCACTGTTGTCTCTCTAGGCCAGAAGGTTTGCCTAGATATGTTATATTTTGAGCAGTCTTGGAGTATGTGCTCTGCTGTCTGCGACGCCAACCCACATGTGCACATGGCTGTTTCACCAATCTTGAATTTTGTAAACATGTGGTTGCGTAATCTGTTGTGTCCTGTTCTGAGGCGCAGAATAATGACTTGTTCTGGTCTGTCCATAACGTGGTAGTCATCTTGAACAGGTTTTGGTGGCTTTCTGACTGATTTGATCATTCTTTTCTTTTGGTGGTATGTAACGGGCACATCCGGCTGTTCTTCTTTGGCTCCTTCCTTAGCCAATTGATCAGCTCTGTCGTTTCCGGGTACTCCACAGTGGGATGGTATCCACTGTATGGTGACCTTATGCTGACTAAGTTCTTAATAGGCTGATATTGACCGACTTCATTATCAATCTGTTATCAAGCTTGTTGTTTCCAATATATGTTTTTTACAAGTCCAAGGTCTTTCCCATCAATTTGTAGATATGCAAGCATCGTTATCATGTTGACGTGTTAGTTTATCGAAAACCTGTGTGAAGTCAATAAAGCAAAGATTTTGTTTACTTCGATAGAACGTTCAATTAATGTACTCAGCATATACACAACATTTACTATACCCTTGCCTTCTACGAACAGACAGTGTTCTTCTCCTATTTCGGGTTGTATTTTCTTCCTAACTCTTTGCATGATGATTCCTAGCAAAATCTTTGTGATGTGGCTCATTTTACTAATTGCTCGATGTTGATCACACTCCAAGGCTCCTGGTTTCTTCTGGATTATGATAAAATAGAATTACATAATTCAGAAGGTATATCTCCAGTATCATATATTGTGTTCAGCAGTCTGGTGACTTGGTCTATTCCATATTTTTCTAAGGCAGTGATAATTTCTGTTGTGATGTAGTCTGGACCCAGGGTCTTGCCAGATTTTATATGGTTAAGATTACACTGAACTTCTATCTTCAGAATTGACGATCCTTCATTATTATTCCGAAAATCATACTGTTCTTCTCTTGTATCATCATAAAGGTCTTTCACATAATCTGACTAGGCATGTAAAATCTGGTCTTATTCTGTTATGATTTTGCCATCTTTGATTGTTAAGCAGCCCGTTGATGTGTGTGTTCTTTTATTAGTGATGTCATTAATTCTTTTGTACATTAATTTGGTATTCCTGATGTTGTGTTGGTTTTCAATTTCCCTGCAATTTTCATCAAGCCATGTTTCTTTTGCCTCTTTGCAGTTTTTTTTTAAATTTTCCTGTGAATACTTTCATATTTTTCATGGTTACTTTCTTCTTTTTATTTCAGTGAGTTTTAAGATGTCTTCCGTCAACAATTTCTTATAGCCTTCATCTTATATCATTCAGGGGAGCTGAGTGGCCTCGAGGTATGGTGTCCGCCTCGAGTGCTGGAGGTCCCAGGTTGAAGCCCCGGTGAGGACCGGGATTTTTTCACGTGGACTTCTAGTAATAAAATTTCCCCTGGTCTCTGGGTAGTGAGATCGGACGCCCGTGTGTATTGTTGCAAAAAAAATCCCTTGACAGTCAGAAATCGAAAAAGAGTAGCCAAATGGCGCTGCCTGGGCAAAATGCAGAGTTAAAAATCTACCCAAAGTATTTCAGGATCCTCGCCGGTGCTACGGTTTGAGTTAGGAGGAGAACGGAGCACTTATGGTTTACACCCGTGTGCCGTGATGTTGATCCATCGACTAAACTAAACTAATCTTATATCATTAAATTTCTTCATCTTATGATAGTTGTTTACGCAGCTTGGTTGACTGACTTCTTTAATATTTCCCATTGGTCACTGACATCTTAAAATAATATTTCCATATCGGACAGTGCATCACACCTGTTCTTTACCTCTGCATTGATGTTATCTTTTATCTCCTCACTCTTCATGACACTTAGATAAAATTATCTATTTCTTGGTGTACATTTGACCTTCTTTAATTTTATATGTATTCTATGGCAGCTGTATCAATCTGTGCTTGGTATAGTTTTTCGCGACTTTTAAGACATTTTGACATCTGCTGTTGATGAGAATGTAACCAGTCTGGTTTCTGATCTTATGATCAAGACTCCTCCATGTCTATAGTATAATCTCACTGGGTGATGTTGATACCAGGTGTTTCCAATAATCATATCATGCTCTGTTGCCCACTGTACAAGTCAGCCTCAAGCCGTGGAAAGGAGTCCTTTAAGCATTTTTGTTTTCTGAGTTTGCTCACTTTGAACTCAAGCGTAGTCCATACAAACTACTTCTAGTAATGCTGGACTGAATTTTTGAGCATGGGTTAGCTTTACCTATTAACAGTGTCCTTCGCCATCATGTGAACCCACTCCAACTTCAGAGGTACTTGTAATTAACATCCCCAAGTCAAGGACAATAGGTCAACATTTTAGTGCAACTGTCCGGTGTAGGGGTTGAGCCCCTTACTTCAGCAACAGCACACCGGATGTTTAAAAACACGTGTTCTTATCCATTCGGCCATGCTGACCTATCAAAACTATATATGACTTTGACATGGTACAAGACTCACACATCAAACACAATGAGACAATTGTCTGGTAGTCAAGTGATCAAATCCCCTTTCATGTGGTGATTGTTTGTCCTCCACCAGGGCTCCAAGATTGACCCAGCATTAAGAAGGAACCAAGAAATTTCATGGGAATTAAAGGCAGCCAGCGTGACATATACCACATGATACACAGGGAGATGATTGGTCTACAATATAGGGCAAGCATCATGTACTCAAGGCCTTATGGTGTGAACAGGGATCATCCATTCCTTACTTTACCACCCCCAACTTTAAGACTGTGGCCAAGGAATCTATAGACAGAGAGTAGGTCAGCATAGCCGAATGGATCAGAACGTGTTTTCTTCTTAAACATCCTGTGTTCTGATGCCGAGGTAAGGGGTTCAACCCCTACACCAGACAGTTGGACTAAAATGTTGACCTATAGTCCTTGACTTGGGGCGTTAATTACAAGTACCTCTGAAGTTGGAGTGGGTTCACCTGGTGGCGAGGGATGCTGTTAAAAGGTTAAGCTAATCCACACACAAAATTCAGTCCAGCACTACTAGAAGTAGTGTGTATGGACTACGCTTAAGGTTAAAGTGAGCAAGTGCAAAAATAAAGGAGAAAGGGTTTAAAAGGAATAAGAGTAAGAATAAAATAAAGAAAAGGAGGGGATAATCTATTTGTTCTTCTGTGCAGAAGAACAGATAGATCATCATGTCCTGGAGAGAATGGTGCTGCAGGGAGTGACCATAGGATCTGGCCGACACTCAGGACTCAGAGGACAAGGTCAGACGGACACATAATCAAACTGCTACAGGTACCATCAGTACTGAGACTCTTCGCTGGCTGTTGCAGATGAGGACTGAGCATGTATGGGAAATGTCTCGAAAGCTGTGATGTTGGTTCTTGACTCAACTCAAAGAAAAGGAGGAAGAAAAGAGAACAAGACAAATAAGAAAGAGGAGGAAAATAGAAAGAAAATGGGAAGCAACAGCAACAGAAGAAAATAAGAAAAAGATAAAGAAGAAATGAAGGAGGAAGTGGGGAAGAGAAGGAGGAGGAGAAGGAGTCCAAGTCTGCAACAGTACAAGATCAATCCTTGATACCAGCACACAGCTGGCTTCTGATTGACTGATAAAACAAACAACACATGATGTCAGCATTCACCAGATAGTAGACTTCTGTTTACTGCCAAATTACTTTTAATGTAGTCAAATGTGTAAAGTGAAAGCCAAATTCAATATAAAATTATAAATATAAAAGCCAATTCAATATAATAACCTGCTACTATATACAATGTATTTGTTATCACAAAGTGACTATAAGGAAAACCAATGTGCAAAATTCATAACAGTGATTCTCAAACTCTGTGGGTTATCTGCCCCATGTCTCTTAAATCACATCCCTTGAATGCTCACAGATACACCAATTATTCTTTTCAGTTTACTGCAAGTACAAAACCACATCTCTTTTTTAGAATCAACATCACCATACTCAAGACATTTCGACACATTCTGTCCACTTCTTCAATAACCACTGAAGACTTCCTATGCTGATTATTTCAGCAGCAATTTGATTAAAAGTCCACCTTCTACTTACTCGCTTCTGTACTAATCTTTTAACATACAGATAGCTGGGAAGGTAACCAGGCCAACAAATGCCTGAAGAAGTCGCATGTGTCAGCCGAAAGGTTCAAATATCGCAGCTGTGCTGTAAACAGGCACAATACAATTACGTCTAAAACAACATTCCGGACAAATGCAGAAAAAGAAGAAATACAAATAGTCTGTTCAGCTGATACAATCCCAAAGAGGCTTCAATGCATCACCTTTATCGTGAAGTAGTTCTCCACCCAGAGGGGTAGAATCAGTCAATCTTATCGGCCTGTGTACTGCCCCGCACATCTTCATGCTCTGGGCAAAAAATCCATGAACTGCTCAAAATCTCCATCCTGTTGAGCAATGCTAGCCACCCCAACCGGAAGATGCCAGTTTCCATTTTCCAAAGCACACTTTGTGAGTTCATTACAAACACAACATATCTGGCTATACAGCCCTCCAACCATCAGCAAGCTGCAGTCACACCCTCATTGTCCACTCATCCACATTCCTTGAACACTTACAGATACCCTCAGCTGTTTCTTTGTAAATAAAAGTCTCATTTACATGCCAAAGATGCAGTAGGCACATGGAACTAGACTCAAATATTTATAGACCAAACGACCTAAAACGGATACCAGGAAATGTCTTGGCAAGTGTGTTAACTGACCACATCACTCCTCGAGTGCTGATTGGTCTATACAAATAGCAGCCTAGCTATATATATCTGATACACTTCAAAACATGTAAAAAAGGTGCTGTACTTTTTAGTCGATGTAAAACTGAAATAAGATAAAGATTCCAGGAGTCCAAAAGAAGTTATGAGAGAAACAAATATCCCTAATATCAAGTAGCATCAACGTATTGAGCTGCCAATTTACCTATTTTTGAAAAGTGATGCCTAGTTCACTTATGCAATAACATTCACCCTGGGCGTTCACCTTTTGTTTTCAAACCCATGTGTTTCTATTATACACTTAAATCCTTGAGCTTTTGAACTTGACTATGCCCCTGCAGATTTGGCCCATAGCACAATATGGCTCTGAAACATTGACCCCAAACAGGAGAGATAAAAATAACTTGGAAGCTTATGAGATAACGTGTTATGCAGGATGCAAAAATATTAGCTGGATAGAAAATAAATCAACAAATAAATTCTTAAAGACGTTGAAGAAAAATGACAACTACTGAACATCATAAAAATAAAGGTTACTTTTGCTTTGTCACACCAGGAATCACAAAAGTCTATTACTAAAAATACTGGAAGGTACGAGGACTTCCTATAAAAACTACATCACACAAGCAGGCAAGGACACTGCAGCATAGACTTAGGATGAGCTAAAGACAGTTGCTGAGAATATGAGACAGTGATGGGACATGATCAGACAACGTCAATACCAATCTTCGGACTGATTGACCATTTGAATACAAAAATATTACATCATTATAATAATTTAAAACTCATGATAAGAGGTCGGCATGGCAGGATAGATAAGAGCGCTTGTCCTTGAACATTCTGAGTGCTGATGCCGAGGTAAGTGGTTCAACCCCTACACTGGACAGTTGAACTAAAATGTTGACTTCTCATTCTTGACTTGGGGATGTAAATTACAAGTACCTCTGAAGTCGCAGTGTGTTTGCCTGATGGTGAGGGATACTGGTAATAGGAAAGCTAATCCACACACAAAATTTGGCCCAGTGCTACCAGAAGTAGAGTGTATGGACTACACTTGAGCTCACAGTAAGCATTTTTTTTAAAAACCCCAAAAAACACTAATGGTAAATAAACACACATGGGTTCTTCACCCGCCTCGAGGTGCAATGGGCCTATTTTGCTGACCCATATTTTCACAGACCAATCAACACTCAATAAATGACGTGGTCAATATCACACCAGCCACCCCACATCCCAGGACATCACGTGCTACCCGTTTAGGCTGGGTCGACCTGGGCGCCAGATCAATTATTTTTAAAAATCTTCCTTGATGGAAATTCATAGCATCTTATGACAAAACTAAATCATGACATCGTGTGAGTAACCGAAGCACCCCATCTGGAGGAACAATGGACACATCATGCTAGACCCACATTTTTTTTAATGGACACATCAGCAATCGGTGGGTAATGTAGTCAGTGTCACTCTGGCCGCCCTCACTTGCCAAGACATTTCCTGGTACCCACTTAACCCGGGAAGGCTAACCCGGTCAATACATGCCTGCAGAAGTCGGATGTGTCGGCCTAAGGGCAGAAATAAACTTAGCAGAACGTAAAAACTTCCAAGTGAGAGTGGAATGTCCTAGGAAGCACCTGGGAAGGTTAACCTGGTCAACAAACACCCACAGATGTGTTGGCCTAATGGCACAAAAAAGCTTGGTACAACCCAATTACATCTGAAAAAAACACTCCAGATGAACACAGAAGAAGTACCCACTTAAAGCTAGGTTGCCCTGGGAACCCAGATCCATTAAAAAATTATCCTGATGCAGACTTGATCCCATGGCTATCGATCTGACAGGCAAGTATCTAGTGACTACGCAACGTTACATCATGATGGTAATGAAAACTCATAACAAACCCACATATAGACACAAATATATTATGTGGTTATGAAAAAATACATGGTCAAAAATCTCAGATAACAGGCACGTGTTAGGGCACATGATGTTGCACAGCAGTATGTAACCGTAACCTTGGCCAGACGGCAGAACCAAACACAGCACACAAATACATGAATCACACAACAAATATACGTGTGTAACCATAACTTTGGCCAGACAGCAGAACCAAACACAGCATACAAAGACATGATTCATAGCAACAAATATACAACATGTGTAACCGTAACCATGGTCAGACGGCAGAACCAAACACAGCACACAAATACATGATTCATTGAAACAAATATACAACATGTGTAACCGTAACCTTGGCCAGACGACAGAAGCAAACACAGCACACAAATACATGATTCATAGCAACAAATATACAACATATGTAACCGTAACCTTGGCCAGACGACAGAAGCAAACACAGCACACAAATACATGATTCAAACAACAAATATAAAACATGTGCAACCGCAAGACCAAGAGAGACCCTGCGTAAACCATCATCAGAGAAGGCTCATTCAACGGCCAAGTGAACATCTAGGATCTACAACAGGTAGCAGCGAACCGCCAGACATGGAGAGCCATGACTTCTGCCCTTTGCGCCGCCTTACGCTCAAGAGGAAAGACCAACTAACTAAGCAACCGTAACCCTGGCCAAACAGCAGAACCAAACACAGCATACAAAGACATGATTCACAGCAACAAATATACATGTGAAACCGTAACCCTGGCCAAACAGCAGAACCAAACACAGCACACAAATACATGATTCAAACAACAAATATACGTGTGCAACCGTAACCCTGGCCAGACAGCAGAATCAAACACAGCATACAAAGACATGATTCACAGCAACAAATATACATGTGAAACCGTAACCCTGGCCAAACAGCAGAACCAAACACAGCACACAAATACATGATTCAAACAACAAATATACGTGTGCAACCGTAACCCTGGCCAGACAGCAGAACCAAACACAGCATACAAAGACATGATTCACAGCAACAAATATACAACGTGTGAGAGGTTACGGGGTCCGCCTCAGGCTCAGAAAATACGGGGTTCCATGCTAGCATAGGGCTGGGCATTTTTCCAAGGATATCACACGCCCCGATGATCTCTTGGGTGGTGAGATTGGAAACCTAACCTTCTCAGATAAGGCAAAAAATCAGGAGATGCACGCTAAAAATCACATAGCATTAACAACTCTCAAAAAGTATACCATAAAGCATTAGTTTTCTGCTATGGGTCTATGATGTGATAGGACCATCACATCTGGGTGCCCTGTATGCATGAAGGAATAGGCAGCATGTCTTTTCCTCTGCAGACGGATAAGGATCGCAAAGGGTTGAACCCTCAACCGAGGCTTAGTGATTCTAACTGTGCACAAGGATCCTTTTTTCACCATAGTTCAAGAAAGCTAGATGTCCCATTCTCTATCCTATGGTCAAGGGGAGTTCACTCTCCTCCTATTTGTAAACATCTGCATAATCCATGACATGAATTGAACCAGCTCTACAAGCAAAACAAACATCACAATCTCTAAGCCACTCAACCAGCATCAATGAATGAATCGCCAAAAAATGAGAAGTAAACAGTCAGCTTTACTAGAACACGACCACAAGCAACAAAGTGGATATTGCCATCATCACCATCATCAAGATCCTGACAAATGTACAGAACAAATGATACAGCTAAATAAATAAACACGATACAACACAATGACAACGGAATGCTGATCTTAATAAACAGTTGCCAGGATGAAAATCTGTTAAATGTGTTAAAAATTGATTTGGGCTTCCAGCTTGACTCAGCCTAATATGGGTACTAAAAAATGTCTTTGGAAAACAGTCAGCATGATACAGGGTGACACCAAAAAACAAAAACCCATAAAAAGTTTATTAAATCCTACAAAGGTCAAGCAAATTTCATGAAATTTGGTGAACGTAAACTTCAGTCGGTGTACAATCATTTCCAAAAGTTTCAGTTACCTCGATCACTTTGCATAAAAGTTTTGCTCCAAATGGCCTCCACAGCGTTGGATGCACACTTGTTTATGTTGCACTAAATTGTCAATTACTCGACCGCATTCCTCTGTGGGGATTTCCCTGATCTTTGCTGTGATTACTGTTCACCAATCGTTTGAGGGTAGTTTGAGACGTAGTGGCTGGGGCTTTATTGCAAAGGCTAATGGGCGAGTCTTGAAAACGGAGAGCCTGGCATATGAGACTACGACCTCCAGCATGAGAATGGAGGTGGAGGTAGTAACAGCGGCATTCTGTTGGCTAGAGGAGACTACTGCAACACACATTGTGTTCATTACGGATTCAAAGAATATGCTTAGCAAGGTGGAGAAAGGAATGTTTCGTGTGGAATGGCTCTCGTCGCTTCAGAGGTCACAGATTGTGAGAATTGTATGGATATTTTGCCCTGGCCATGCGGGTGTGTGGGGGAATGAACAGGTTGATAGGCTAGCAGGGAATGCACCTCTTGGTGGTATTTTGCCTATGGACAAGGGGGAGGTGGTCGTGCGCTTGTGGGACCAGGTGGAGAAGGCGGAGGAACAGATTGAGAACCCATATGTGGAAAGAATGAGATTGCGGGGAATCGGCAGGGGTTCTGGAAGAATCTCAAATCTGAGAGGGAAGACCAGGAGAACATTTAATCAGATAGCGGTGGGAACGATCAGTAGTATGACTCTTCGCTGGCTGTTGAACGAGGGGACTGAGCACATATGGGAATGTCCTGAGTACAATGATGTCGGTTCTTGACTCAACTCAACAACTCAACTCAACTTGAGGGTTGTTGTGGTACACATTAGCCTTGAGATACCCTCATAGATGAAAAATCTAGGGGGTTCAAGTCAGGTGAATGCGGTGTCCACTTCACATTACACTTCATGCTGATCAGTCTCCCATGAAATCGCTCTCTCAGCCAGGATAGAGAGTAATTTGATGTGTGTAGAGTGGCCTTGTCTTGCTGGAACCACTGTTGATCTCAATCCAATCCTCTGTGTTGTCCCAATGATGCCCAAAACCTTCACAGATTTGTTGGTTTCTTATTTTTTGGTCGCCCTGTATTAACCACATCACCCACCAAAATGTTTGGTAACAAGTAAAAAAAAATGACCATTTTACCTGCCTTAAGACGTACTGGGTATATAATGCAAGACCCATATTTGCACAGACTAATTGGTGATATTCTGTAAGGGAGACCAATTGGTGGTATTCTGTGAGGGAGACCAATTGGTGATATTCTGTGAGGGAGACCAACTGGTGATATTCTGTGAGGGAGACCAATTGGTGATATTCTGTGAGAGAGACCAATTGGTGATATTCTGTGAGGGAGACCAATTGGTGATATTCTGTGAGGGAGACCAACTGGTGGTATTCGGTGAGGGAGACCAACTGGTGGTATTCGGTGAGTGAGACCAACTGGTGGTATTCTGTGAGGGAGACCAACTGGTGATATTCTGTGAGAGAGACCAATTGGTGATATTCTGTGAGGGAGACTAATTGGTGATATTCTGTGAGGGAGACCAACTGGTGATATTCGGTGAGTGACACCAATTGGTGGCATTCTGTGAGGGAGACCAACTGGTGGTATTCTGTGAGTGAGACCAATTGGTGGTATTTGGTGAGTGAGACCAAGTGGTGGTGTTCGGTAGTGAGACCAATTGGTGGTATTCGGTGAGTGAGACCGACTGGTGGTATTCGGTGAGTGAGACCGATTGGTGGTATTCGGTGAGTGAGACTGATTGGTGGTATTCGGTGAGTGAGACCGATTGGTGGTATTCGGTGAGTGAGACCGATTGGTAGTATTCAGTGAGTGAGACCAATTGGTGGTATTTGGTAAGTGAGACCAATTGGCAGTATTCAGTGAATGAGACCATCTGGTTGTATTCGATGAGTGAGACTAATTGGTGCTTTTTGATGAGTGATATGGTCAGTATCACACCTGTCACCTTTACTTCTCAAGACCTTTCTTGGCAGCCATTTTAGACTAGGCCTACCCGGGAGCCCTGGTCAATTTAACAAACTGAAATCTGCCCAGATGTGGAAAAAACCCATGATCATTGAGCATACAGGCTTACATCCAGCCACCACACTGTCATTAACTGTCATTTACTGCCAATATAGTACCTTGCGGTGTATGGTAGAGGGGTCTTTGAGCCTGAGGAATAAAGGCCGCCTGGCTAGTGCAGTCGCAGCGAACTGTGCAGATTAGGATTTTTTTTGCCCCGACAGAAAAAATCCCATACCTTACCGGGCGATCGAACCCGGGTCTCCTGAAGGAGAGTCCAGCGTTCTAGCCACTACACTAAAAACTGAAATCTGCCCGGATGCGGAACAAACCCGTGATCATTGAGCCTGCAGGCTTGCATCCAGCCACTACACTAAAACTGAAATCTGCCCGGATGCGGAACAAACCTGTGATCATTGAGCCTGCAGGCTTGCATCCAGCCACTACACTAAAAACTGAAATCTGCCCGGATGCGGAACAAACCCGTGATCATTGAGCCTGCAGGCTTGCATCCAGCCACCACACTACTGCTGCTCCACTAGAGTTATGGTAAAATGACATAACTTAATGTCCCTTTTATATGCCTTAAGGGGAATCATTAAACATTCTGTGTGCTGATGTCGAGGTAAGGGGTTCAACCCCTACCTTGGACAGTTGGACTAAAATGTTGACTTCTCGTATTTGACTTGGGGATGTAAATTACAAGTACTTCTAATGTCGGAGTGGGTTCGCCTGATGGTGAGGAACACTGGTAATAGGAAAAGCTAATCTAATTCAGTCCAATGCTACTAGAACTAGTGTGTATGGACTATCCTTGAGTTCAAAGTGAGTGAGAGCAAAACACAAACACAAAACCCCCAAAAATACGCCTGAAGATGCACTGGGCATGTGTCGCTAGATACATATTTGACCCATTTTAGGCTGACTCGACCTGGAATACCTGGTCAATTTTTTAAAGATTCGTATCCACCATTAGAGATGTGGTACTTACTAATATTTTCTTGATTAGTTTTTATGCAAAAAGAAAGAGTTTGTGTAAAATTTGAAATTACTGTCGGGATAACAGATGGTCCACATTCGAACAATACCTGTAACTATGAGGTTTATTTGTTTCAGTTATATTGTTCATTTCATAATATATATAACTCTTCGGTATGCACCTGACGAGCTGCAGCGAAATATTCCAGGCAATAAATCGTGCAACAGATTATTTGTGGCTTCTGTGTGTCTTCTTCTTCTTCATTCATCCGGAGTTTTTTTTTCGGACGTGATTGCGTTGTGCCTGTTTACAGCAGAGCTGCGTTCTTGCGCCGTTAGGCCGACACATCCGACTTCTGCGGACTTCTGTGTTTTAATTCACTAAGGGAAAACATTATTTTGATTTTCTGGATCAATCAGCACCCAATTGGTGACATGTCCGTATCACAAATGCTACCTGGCCTGTCAGGACATTTCTTTGGTGGCCTTGATGAGGCTGTGGGAGTCACAGTTGCTAGCATGTTTGCCTGCTGGTTCGTGGGGGCCATGTGTTCAAATCCTCAAGGTGGGGTGGGGGGGGGGGGGTGTGTTAACAACTGACCTTTGCTCCTAGGTCAACCAGAGTCTAAAATGGACACAAGGAAATGTTGCAGGAAATAAAGGCGTCCAGCATAATAGTGGCCCATCAAGTGCTGACTAATGTATAGAAATATGAGGCTCACATCACATGCCCAATACATCTAAAGAGAATTTAATCACGAGGGGTACAAAGATGTGACCACAGGGCCAGCAAGCAAATATGTTACCACTATGTTACCAAGGCAACCACAAAAATTCAAGACTGAAATAACTATTTTGCATCCTGGCATATCAAACTGTTCTCAAAAAGACAGAGATAAATTATTTTTACAAGTAACATTACTGTTTCCATTCTGAATATGAAATTGATCAGTTGTATTCGGGACTTCTTGATTCTTGAGCAAACGTCCAAGCATCTGAGGCAGCTGCATTGCCGACAGCGAGAGTAACAATTGATGCTTCAGGCTTGGATGGGCTGGATTTATTCTGTCGAAGCTGGGATGTTCGTGACCGTACAGGATGTACCAAAACAGGATGTGAATTATCCCCAGAGCTGTCTGATGACGAGGAGTTGACTGGTATGGGTGGCAGCACCTGTGGCTGTTTAGCTCCTATCAATGAAAAAATGTTCTCTTTTGGTTGAGGAAGAAAAGGAGTGATGTCAGGAGTATCTGAACCGCTGCTACGGCTTCTGCTGAGATTATTTGGGATATGCTGTCTGCCTGGTAAGACAGCAGCACTGGATGGATGAACTGCAATCACTGGCTTCCCAGAATACTTATTATCCATCACAGATTTCATATGGCCTGATCTTCGGACCCGAAATGCGGCTGTTGATGAATTAAGTACTTTATCTTTAGGTGGTACTGGAATGATATGGTGATGAAATGGTGTCTTTTTTGACAAATGTACATTGTTTGGATACATATACCCAGGGTGTTCTGGGACATGTGACTGTATCTGAACTCTACCTGGCTCACTACTTGCTTCTGTGCTTGTACGTAAGGTTTTGTCTTTTTGTTTCAATCGATGCAATTCTGTGGTGAGGTATGCAATATTATGAGCCTTTGCCTCCAACTCTGCACGCAGTGAATTCATCATTTGTAACTGTCCCCGACTCTCGTCGAGCCAACGCTTCCTTTGTGAATAAGCCTCAGCCTCCAGAAGTTTCAGATGTCTGTCTTTATCAATTAGCTCCTTTTCCAAAATGCTAATTTTAGCTTTTGACAAATCGAGTTCTTGTTGCAATTTATGCATTTTATCATTTGTTGTGCCTGTAGAAAAAATACATTATTAACTCATGTGAGTTTGTAAAACAAAATCTATAGACATACAGACATTAAATTCAATACACAAATCTAATTTCTGAATTTGTAAAATAAATCTAAACATCTCATCTCATTTTGTTCCTCTTGTACCTTGCGGTGTCGAGGTGAAGTATAAACAGCGGGAGAGTGCCCGCTTATGGGCTTCATGTATCGATATTCCCATGGACTCTGCTATTCCCTCTGTCCATCGTTGACATAGTCGGCCTGTTCCTCTGCTTCCCTCTGGTCTGTACATCATTGCTTGTTGTGGTATACTGTTAGCTGGTAACCTACTTGCATGGCCAAACCATCTGACTTGCTGCTTTCTAATAAAACATAATGGAATTAAATTTCATGCATTCATGGGGTCAATAAGCCGGCTCCCTGGCCGAGGGGTTAGCAGCTTTCTCCGTTAACCCCCAATACTCTCGTGGTTGACGTGAGCACATGAGAATTAGAAGTGGTTCGAGTCGCGCCAGTGACTTATGAGAGTATGGAGCCGGTCGCTCAGAAAGTCGTGGCATGCTGATGAGCGTAATCTAGCCTAGGAATCAACATACAGCTGAAAGATGCTGGTGTTGACCGCAATATCCTGAAACAGGATGGAAACGTGGGGGGAAAAAATGGGGTCAATAACTGTGAAGACTGGTGTTGAAATCGTGTGATCATGTTCCTCTATTATCTCCCTTTTCAGCAACTCTTCAGATACTCCCACACTTCTTTCACATCACCACATACACCAAGATACACTTTTAAGCGACTTTTTAGTTCAGGTCTCAACTGATTCATTGCTATGGCATGATTAATTATCTTAAACCACTTCCTATATCGGCAATGGGCTTATTTAATCACTGAAATGTTATCATTGTGTTGTAATAAAACATGACAGCTACCATATTAGCATCTTTAGTCATAACATTCCTCCGAAATCGGAGAGTATCTGCCTGGACGGCGAGGAACCAGCAGTCTGCACACCAATAAGCCAGACATGAGACAACGGATACTCACGCAAACCTCAGTCCGGTATGACATCACACTGATGTTGGACAACAGGATGTCTTCATCCGGCATACAGGACTTCACGCTGGAGTTCACAGCCAGTGAACGCAAGCAAGCAAGCAAAGTCATAAATGTGACACAGCCCTATTTCCCATTTTTCGCCATTCATTTTTGTTTGATCCAAACCTTTTTTTCATATGGCACTGAATCTGTTAAGTGACATCTAAATTGTGCAATACTACAAAATGGTGGCCAAGAAATGTTTACCCTAGTTATTAAATTTCAGTAAAGTGAACCTGTACTTTTGTTAGTTAGTTAGTTAGTTAGTCGCAGTTCCACTTCACAGCAACGGGTCGTCCCCATTATGCTCCGTTCCTGTGCCAGTGAATATCACACAAAATGCTCCAAACTGCCCAATGTGAAAAGTGGAAAAGACAGGAGTCTCGATAAACAACAGCCCGCACAGATACACTGTGCATAATGCCGTTGCCAGAATGTCAACACAATAGTCCCCCACAAAACACCCAGTTCATTTCTGATGGAATCGGCAGTTCATTTTCCCATCTGGATGTTTCCTAGATGTTCACCCACACAGTCCACGAAATACAGTTCACCATCGATGGTAGTGGCAGTCAACCAGATGCCCAGCAGCCACGCATTTCTGCATAAGGAAAAAACCGGTCAACTCTGGGACATAGCCATCTGCCATCGCTCTGAATATGCAGTCACGTTCGAAAAAACCTCGGGCAGATTCAAAAGCATTTCACATGAAACTCACAGCTCACAGTGTCGCGCCACGCACTCACTCAGTAGCAGGGCGACGGAACCATCAAGCCTCCTTCGTCGCCTCTTACGACATGCGTGGTAGGCTGCAGTGTTGCTATTCTTTGCTTCCCTTATGGGCCCCGGCAACACACGGGAGACCTGTACTTTTGTATGGATGTGAAGCGTGGACAATAAGCAGACAAGCTGAAAAACATCTGATGGCTGTGGAAATGTGGTTTTTGAGGAAACTGCAAAGAATACCATGGACAAACACAAAAACCAATTACCACGTCCTACAAGAAACAAATGAAAATTGTACACTGATTAGAGAAATTAGATATAGACAGTGAAAATTTTTTTATCACGTTATGAGAAGACATAAATTGGAGAACTTAATGACAACTGGCAAGATCGAGGGGAAGAGAACAAGGGGAAGGCAGAGAAGTAAATACCTGGATGGCTTGGCCACGTGGTATGGTCGAGACAAGAACACTGAGCTGACTTACGAATCTGGTGATCGAGTGAGATGGTGAATCATGACTGCCCACGCTTATCGGCATGAATGAATGAATGAAAGTGAACTAACAAAAACATAGCATAAAGAAGTTACAAACAGAAAGACTGTAATAACATCACCATGAAAGTCTAAAATATTGCATAAAGAAGTGACAAACAAATTAGTTGCAATAACACCACATGATAGTCTAAAATATAGCATAAACAGGTTACAAACATAGAACAGGTGTAATAACCATGTCCAGAGTGCAATAACGTTAACCTAAAATGAACTTTTTTTAAAAATAATGTTGCATATCCCTTACAGGACGTTGCAGTCAACACCAGCATTTTTCAGCTGCTGTTGATGTACTAGGCAAGTTTTACGTTCAGTAGTTTGCCATTGCTTTTTGAACGACCGGCTCACATACCTACGTAAGTTACCAGCATGGCGCGAACCGCTGCCGATTCTCGCAGCTGCTGTTTTCCCCACGTGGATATAATGAACTACATAACACAATTATGATAGTCCAACATGTTATTATTACAAATATGCAGTGAATGAAACAGCAAGATTAAGATATTACTACAAATATACAGTGAATGAAACAGCAAAATTATGATATTACTACAAATATACAATGAATGAAACAGAAAGATTATGATACAGAGCAATGATATTACTAAAATTTGATAGTACTACAAATACACAGTGAATGAAACAACACGATTATGATCTTGAAGCAATGATATTACTACAAATACACAGTGAATGAAACAGCAAGATTATGATCTTGAAACCATATTACTACAAATCCGCAGTGAATGAAACAGCAAGAATTATGATCCTGGAACAATGATAGTTGAGTTGAGTTGAGCTAAGAACCAACATCACTTCACTCAGGACATTCCCATACGTGCTCAGTCCCCTCGTTCAACAGCCAGCGAAGAGTCATACTACTAATCATTCCCACCACTATCTGATTAAAAGTTCTCTGGTCTTCCCTCTCAGTTTTGAGATTCTTCCAGAACCCCTGCCGATCACCCGCAATCTCATTCTTTCCACATATGGGTTCTCAATCTGTTCCTCCGCCTTCTCCACCTGGTCCCACAAGCGCATGACCACCTTCCCCCTTGTCCATAGGTAAAATACCACCAAGAGGTGCATTCCCTGCTAGCCTATCAGCCTGTTCATTATTACTCAAAGAATAAGGCTGAACACAAACCAACATACCTGGCTCATCAATGGTTAATCCTTGCATAGTCAACGCAAATGTCAAGTCTGGAAAACAAATCAGATGTATGAAATGTACGTACATAGTCAATGCAAATGTAAAGTATGGAAAACAAATCAGATGTATGAAATGTACGCACATACCAATGTCAGCATAGTTCTTGGAATCATAGGAACACCTAAGTCCCTCTACCTCTACAAGATGGATACACATCAGCAGGAGTTTACAATATTTGAATGTTACCCTGGGAAGGTTAACCCGGTCAACAAATGCCCGCAGAAGTCAGATGTGTCAGCCTAACGGCGCAAGAACGCAGCTCTGCTGTAAACAGGCACAACGCAATCACATCCAGAAAAAAAACTCAGGATGAACGCAGAAGCAGAAGAAGAAGAATGTTACCAACACCTATAAGTCATTTTTACGTCACACTGGTAACAAAAAGTCAGAAGGATCTACAAGAAATGATACAAACAGTGGTTGTAGAACGTGCAAACCTGGGCCTTAGTTTGAATAATAGAAAGACGAAAGTCATGGTGATATCGAAGAAACAGACTGCGTCTAAATGCGCAATTAAAGTAATTACGTTATATTGGGGCAAATGCAGAAATTCAGATATCTAGGCACATGGATAACATCAGATGAAAGATGCATCACTGAGATAAAGAAAAGAATAGGAGACACAAAAACTGCATTTTATCAAATGAAGAATGTTTTGAGCAATAAGTCATTGTCCTTGAAAGTTAAAAAAGGAGGTTTTAAAGGAAGCTGAGTCACAAAGACAACTTCTAACAGACATCAGAAAGAGGCAGTCATCGTTTTTTGGCCATGTTATGAGAAGACAAAAACTGGAACATGTTGTGACAAATGAAAAGATCTATGGAAAGAGAGATAGAGGAAGACAGTGTGGGA
The DNA here is from genome assembly GCA_014155875.1 of Cepaea nemoralis. Taxonomy (NCBI): domain Eukaryota; kingdom Metazoa; phylum Mollusca; class Gastropoda; order Stylommatophora; family Helicidae; genus Cepaea; species Cepaea nemoralis. Next base: position 420,901 of record JACEFZ010026073.1, read on the forward strand.
AAATTCTTGACAGTCTTGTGTCATTACACGAAAGGAAGTCAACACACGAACTGATCCACATCGGAGATTGTAATTTGTGGAGAGGTATGATCGCCCATAGCAGCCGGCAAGGCACTGGATGATGATGATGATGATGATGATGATGATGATGATGATGATAAGTCAGTTAGCATCAATTGGACACAGCTTACCTGTGCATCGTTTCTGGAGAGAAGAGATTTCTTCGTGCAGGCCTTTGATTGTTGCAGCATGTTGCTGCTGCATGAACAGAATTGAACTTTCAAGGTTCCGCTTGTATGTTGCCGTTTCTGTACTCATTTTCTTCTGCCCCTCTTGAACCTTGGGAGAAAACAATAAACTAATTATCTGTAACAAAACATGCAACATAATTCGTTTTATGAGGACTTTGCATTTATATAATTAAGTCAACCAGAATAGAAATATAAAAATCATTATATCTTTTATATATATATATATATATATATATATATATATATATATATATATATATATATATATATATATATATATATATATATCCATTGGCACCTTGCCGTCTTGACAGACGATAGTTTGTGCTTTAAAAAGGCATAATAACTTTTAACTATGGCGGTAGCGAGTGTGACTGATAAGGCCAATTTGCGCTGTAAATGTCCGTTCACAGTGGGTGCATGTGAACACGTGGTCATTTCCATCATCATGCACCATCTTACGTCTCAAACGCTTGGTGTGTGACTTTTCTGCAATAATTTTCTCCTTTGACTTTATTCCATTTCTGATATTTGCCCTCCATGCAACACGTTCAGCGGCGACTTGCTCCCAATGTGCATTATCAATGCCTGTATCAATCATGTCCCGCTTACACACATCTTTGTATCGTAGTAGAGGCCGACCCTGAGATCTCTTACCCATCTGTAATTCACCAAAAAAGATATCCTTTGGTATTCTACCATCATCCATCCTCCTAAGATGTCCTATCCATCTAAGTCTACGAAGACTGAGCATGGAATAAACTGTCACACAACCTGATCTTTCCAATACTTCAGTATTTGTGATTTTGTCTTGCCACTTAATACCAAGAATTCTTCGCAGACACCGCATATGAAAGCTGTTTAAATTGTTCTCTTGGTGTGAGTAAGTTGTCCAGGTTTCACTGCCATAGAGAAGAGTACTAAGGACACAGGCTTGATAGACAAGGACTTTTGTTTTGGCAGTAAGCTTCCTGTTCTCCCAGACTCTTTTTCTTAACCTGTTCATTGTTGTTGCTGCCTTACCAATCCGGATGTTGATTTCCTGATCTAGGGATAATTTGCTATTTACCACTGATCCTAGATATGTAAAATGGTCTACTATCTCTAGTTCGGCGTCGTCAATAAAGATTGATGGTATCTCATGTGCCCCTTGTGACATAATCTGTGTCTTCTTTTTGCTAATTGTTAAACCAAATTCAGAACAAGCATTGGAGAATGCAGATAGTAGACATTGCAATTCTTCCTCAGAGTGGGTCGTAACTGCAGCATCATCTGCAAAAAGCAACTCTCTGATCAGTACCCTCCTAATTTTGGTCTTAGCCTTCAATCTCTGAGCATTGTAGAGGCCGCCATCTGAGCGTGAGTGAATGTATATACCACCATCCTGATCACGAAATGCATATTTCAGTAGAAGTGAAAAGTATATTCCAAAGAGGGTGGGAGCTAGTACACAACCTTGCTTAACTCCACTCTTGATTTCAAATTCTTCAGAAGTTGCACCATCAAACTTGATTATACCCTTCATGCCTGTGTGGAACGATTCCACAATGGACAGAAGAGTTGGTGGGCAGCCAATCTTCTTTAGTGCCTTGAACAGACCCTCACGACTGACCAAATCAAATGCCTTTGTGAGGTCGATGAAGGCAATAAACAGTGGTTGATTCTGTTCACGGCATTTTTCTTGCATTTGTCGCAATGAGAATATCATATCAGTGGTATATATATATATATATATATATATATATATATATATATATATATATATATATATATATATATATATATATATATATATATATCTTTCTTTGTATTTTAATAATAAATATAAATAAATAATAAATTGTCCCAAATCAGTTGCTTGCTATTGGGCTGTGATAAGATAATACCATCACATTTTGTAGGCCTCAGAGCAAGGAGGAATAGATGGCCAATCTTCCCCTCACTTTAGTAAATGACAAGCCCAGCCGAGGAACCCAAGTCTGTCCATGCTCATGACATTACCACTGCAGTTCACTATCAACTTTGGCCTATCCATAATTATTCTGTATTTTGGTTAACCTTAATTATTTATCAATGATAAACACCCTCTGTAACTAACCCCAGTCCACGGAAACCAGAAAAGAGGTGTTAAGATGTTATATACTGCCCATACAACTGTACGCCTGTGAATTATGGTCACTTAACAAAGAGAATAGAAAGAAACTGGAGACAACAGACATGTGGTTTCTACGTAGAGTGCTAAGAATCCCATGGATTGTTATGAAGACCAATATCCAAATACTGCAAAAGGCCAGTTCACAAAGACATTGGATTGCCCACACCAGGACGAGACAATCATAACTGTGTGGTTACATTAGATGATGATATAGTCTGGAGAAAGGTGTAACAACTGGGACGATTGAGGGTGTTAAAGCCAGAGGTTGACAGAGAGAGAAAATGCTGGCTGGAAGACATTTAACAGTCAAACTTATCAAGAACACAGAGAACATATGTTTGTGACGGTACATGATCTCCTGCACTGCTCAGCATGGCAGACAATGATGATAATGATGTCCATAACTATTCTCACATACTTCTGTTCTATGTCTCTTCTTGTCCTTAGTCACTGAAAGAGAAACCAGTCTACAGCCATCATGCCCAGTGCCATCCAGCCAGGCAGCAACAAGCTCTCACTTTGATGAGTCCAAAGCCAGACATCCCTGTCCCAACCCCAACTGTAAAGGACTGGCCATATCAGCAGAAAGAGAGACTTGCTGCAGCCAAATCATGCACTAGATCAGTGATTCTCAACCGGTGGGGAATCCCCCCCCCCACCCCCCAAGTGGAAAATTTTAGGGATTCCAGGGGGGAATGAAGACCACAGATTGGCAGACTCAAACTAGCTTCAGGGCCACGCAAAACACAATCGTCCCCCTTTCATGAATTATGTGTGAGCGTTACATACAGTTGTCTCCGATTTGAGGAGATTAAGCGTACTCGTGATATTAAATTCCCCGATCGTGTAAATAAAGAACCGATTACTTTATATTGTTTTTCCTCCATACTTTACGGTTCTGTACTTCTCGCCCTTCCGAAATTCATTTAATAAAGTAAGTAGATACGCAAATCACGTTTTATGTAGACGTCTAGACTTGTTCTAGTATGTGTTATTAAATTTAGCTTCCATTTTTATATATACTGTGTAATTTTCTATTATTAAGGTCGGAGGGAACATCCCAAACTAAAATGATGAAGATCGCAGACTGTAATGTGATATTTCAATGGCGGGAAATAGCGGGCGTGGGGGGGGGGGGGGGCAAAGGGGGAAGGAAAGGGGAAGAATGACATTCTGAACATATAGTGAAAGGGTGCATGGGCTAAAAAAAAAAAAAAAGGTTGAGAACCACTGCACTAGATGTTAAAAGAGACTGGAAGTTCTGGGGCACAAGCTAGAGTAACAAGATCAAGCAGTATCTTCTTCCTCTTCTTCTGCGTTCATCCGGAGTTTTTTTTCCGGACGTGATTGCGTTGTGCTTGTTTACAGCAGAGCTGCGTTCTTGCACCGTTAGGCCGACACATCCGACTTCTGCGGGCATTTGTTGACCAGGTTAACCTTCCCGGAGATCAAGCAGTATTACTAGTAGTCTAGTATAACTAGACATTCCCTTGTCTGGAACCCACAGGACAAATGAAATAGCGGGAGACCTAAAACACATGAAGAAAAGAATTATTGACAGAGATGAATAATATTGGGAGAATATGGAGGGTGCTGTAGGAGACAGCAAAAGACAGAATGGCTTGACGTGAGTTGGTTGCCGGCCTATGTCCCAATGGGGAAAAAATGGCAGAAGGAGAAAAGTAGTAACTGCTTTGGAGAGAAGAAGGTTAAGGAACAAATACCTGGGACAGAAGGAGTTACATTAACAACTAGGATACAGCTCTTTTCATGATTCTGTAATGTCTAGTGCTAGGTACACTGGCTGTTTAATGTCATTGCAAAGTCTATTTTACCTTTGTTATTCTTGCTGACTGCAAATTTCCTAGAGTAGGTGCCAATCCTACCACTACTAGGTGCATCCATCTTACTGTGGAGTGCCCAGAAAAAAGAGAGCTGATCAGCTAGCTAAGGAAGGTGCAATAGTCACATACCACCAAAAGAAAATAATCATCAAATCCATCAGAAAGCCACCAACACCAGCATGAGACAATTACCATTTTATTGTTGGACCAAACAAATCACCATTTTGTGCAACAGAACAGGACACGGTCAATTATGTAACCACTTGCATACACAATTTCAGACATTGAAATTACGAACCATGACCGCCCAAGCTTATCAGTATGGCAAATGATAATGATGATGATGGCCACAGAATGGATTATTACGAAGACAACATCTTTCTGAAAAAGAATGACCACCGGAAATGGAATTCAGTGAACTGACAGAACAGCTGTATGATCTGGACTTCGCTGACAACACTGTCCGCCTGTCCCACACACAAAATTAGTTACGAGATAAACACACTTGATGGGAGATCACAACAGTTAGGAAGATGGCAATAACACAAGCTCTCATATGGCTGGAATCACAGCATTATACCAACGTGTGTGTACTAAGTGATTCAATGAGCATGATTCGGAAGGTCAAAGCTGGATCTGTGCGTAGACAGTGGACTGAGTCGCTGCGGAAGTCTGTTGTCCATAAAGTCACCTTCATCTTCGCCCCGGGACATGTGAGAGTCCAGGGAAACGAACGAGCTGATAAAATGGCTGGCTCTGCACCCCCTGCAGATGGCCAGCCCACGGATCGTGCTGATGTTATTAACGCCCTTAAAGACATGTCGACTCTGACGTCAGTGAATCCACATCGCTGTCCAGGATGAAAGACTTGGAAGTAAGAACTGGCACGGCCAGACACGAGAGGTACATCAGGAAAACGAGGGGCCTCATCAACCAACACACAACTGGCACTATTAGCCACCGGACGCTGATGCATATGCTGGGGGGAGGATCTGAGCACCTACGGACCTGTCCGGAGTGCAATGAAGATACCCCATCTGATAGCTGATAACTGTTAGGAAATATTCAAATAATCTCATGCAGAAAATCAATCTGGGTTTATCACAATGTCCTGCAAAGGACATGCAATACTTTTAAAAATTTCATCCGGGTGTGTGTGTGTGTGTGTGTGGGGGGGGGGGGGGGGGGGGGGGGAAGAAGAAGAGACAACGATAACAAGAAATCAAGAAAATGATGATGAGACACCCCCCCCCCCCCCCCTCCCCTGGTCTACCTCACTTCAAGAAGTGAAATCATAAATACAGTACACATATTTTGGATGCAGTATAGACAAGGAAGAACAGATATCTCGCTAAAAGTAAGCACTACGTTTAAGGTTCGCCAAATTTTACAGGCGATTTTATTTGCGGTGACTTTCGGTTTCTTGTTTTTGTGTCATCTATATGGGGACGTTACGCGTGCTCATGATGTTAAATTCCACGATTATTTCAAGATCACGTTAAAACAGACACTGATTACTTGATATAGTTTTTCCCTTCACGTTTTGCGTTCTAAATTTCTCGGGCTTCGGGAATCCTTGTTATACCAGAGAACCAGGGTGTCTATTCTAAGTGGTGAGTAAACCCATAAATACTGTTTTATAGAGACGTGATATATTGTTCTACTATGTATTCTTCAATTTAGCATCCATTTTTATGTGTATTTTGTAATTTTTGACCACTTCAGTTGGCAATCAATGTCACACTGAAATTAAGAAGATCGCATGCTGTAATGTGATATTTAAATGGCAGGAAATAGCAGTTTTCCTTGTCATACTCCAACTATGAACATTTAATATTGTTATGGAATATTCAGAGCGATTACAATGATAATGAATGTATGTTTACATTTAACACCCATTATTGTATTTATGTGTAATTTTTCATCACACTAAACGGACCAGATCGTTGATAATTTTGCAAATTTCCAATGGAACTTCTTTTGTCAAAATGCATCTATGCTGGTGGCCTCGTGCTGAGAGACCGCTCGTGCCGATAGCGTGTGCGGTCTGACATCATCACAGCGTGATGTGGAGGTGTGTATGTATAGTATATATATATATATATATATATATATATATATATATATATATATATATATATATATATATATATATATATATAAACTGGCAGTAGTTATCTCTCCTTGAGTTAGACAACGGCAGTGGTAATCTCCCTAGGTGTCAATGTAACCAATAGTTGTGTGAGTGTGTAGGTAGGTCACACTGTGTGAAAGGGTCAAAATCTTATTTTACTCTTTGTTTATATTAAATGATAAACTGGGATGCAGAGGTGTTTCCAAGGCACCAGGGCCGAGTTATATACTGGCCAAGACGTATTGACGCGTCCTCGTCGAGCATCCTGGGCAACAGGTCCCTTCGGAGTCTTGGCTACAGTCAATAGGATCGCCGATTCCTCTGAAGTCAGAGAGTGTCTGCCTGTACGGCGAGGAACCACCAGTTTGTACACCAATAAGCCAGACATGGGACAACGGATACTCACGCAAACCTCAGGTCCTGTATGACATAACACTAATGTTGGATAACAGGATACCTTCATTCGACATACAGGACTTCGCGTTGGAGCTCAAGCCAACGAACACAAGCAAGCAAGCAAATGATAAACTGACACACAGATATTAATATCTCTGCTTAGAATTGACCTACAGACTTGAATAAGGTACCCTTCGGTTTGTTTTTTTCAAGAGGTTTCTTGTTTCTAACTATGCAGGTTTTATAATTAAAAAGCCATTCAGAAAATGTTACTAAAATGGCTCCTAAAAGTAAAAGTAATCAGTTAATCACTGATCAGATAGTGAGATTGAGATAGCAATTATTGAATAGGAATATACAATATTGAATACAGAAGTGCGCAACAGAACCTTTTTATATTTATAGTGATGATATGATCATGTATGATGATTGATAGGACTAAGGGGAAAAGTTCTGTCTGCTGACTGTGCTGCACGCATCACATTGGACATTCACTTTCACACTCAGGACGGACCGGACATTCCTCCGACCACCACAGTCACAGTTCCACACCACAGTGACACTGACAGACTCGGAGTATTACTCCAGACTGTGACGAGACGAGGAGACAATCTGAGTTGAGGAGGTGGTGAACTCAGAACTGCGCTCGCCGCTCGCCCAGCATTGGCAGAAGCACAGACTAGTCCTTGCACTATAATCAATAATAATAATGGAATAATGGTAACATACGTACAAATGCTAAACCAGCATACACATCCTTGTAAATGTCCACGAGTTCTTCCAACATTCACATTTCAGAGACGGCAGGATCTATGCTGCACAACTTGCAGTCCCTTAACAACATTGAGGCCGCCATTGTTATTGTTGTCCTCACGACAAGATGTCCGGGCATTATGGTCCAAACTTTATTATTCATGAAATGGATGTTCTTGGCATTCGCTTTCAATTCAATTCATCTTATTTACCTCAGCAATCGGAACACATGGAAGCAATATGTTATATTTAAGATACATTACTTCTTTTCTATTTGTAGGGTATCAATCAACCAATCAATCAGGTGCCGTCTCCGCAATGAAAGTTGGCTGCAATGGATCTCCAACACTGTCCTCTCGCCTTGACTGTACTTTCTGTCAGGCTGATGTTCGTGACTTCGTCCATCTCTTGATGTTATCTTCCCACTTGTATCGTTGTCTACCTCTTGCTCGCTTGCTCTCAACCTTGCCTTCCAGTATGGTTTTTATAAGAGTATCTTTATTTCTTTTATCAACTCTTTATTTCTTTCATCAACTCTCTCTTCATTCCCAGTTTTTCTAGGACCTCTGCATTTGATTGTTTTTGTTTCCATGAAATACGACCTATTCGTCTGTATATCCACATCTCCATGGCTTCTATGCGACTTTCTAGTTGCTTGTTCAATGTACAGGATTCCGCTCCATACAGTAGCGTTGAATATACGTAGCATTTGACAATTCTCATTTTTAATGCGTTAATAATCTCTCTAGAATAGATGATAATACTGTAGGGTATACGACGGTATATTGATTGCCAAAAAGCTAGTGCACTTAAATTCTTATATATCACCGTTTCTTTTTGTTTTTGCCACGTTATGAGAGACAAAAACTGGAACATGTTGTGACAACTGGATAGATTTGCGGGAAGAGAGATAGAGAAAGACAGCGTGAGAAGATTTGTGACCGTCTTCTATAATAATAATAGCATGGAAGGGAGTCGATACACGAATTGATCCATGACGTCTGAGATCGTATTTTGTGGAGAGGCATTATCACCCACGCCAGCCGGCATGGCACTGGATGATGATAATATCATAATATCGATTATCACCCATACTGTCAGAACAGATTAAGAAAATTCCAAACTCTTTACTTCAGATTAACAACACATTCACCCACAATAAAGAGCTTATATTTTCAGAAGATTTTGTGTGCCTGTTATATAGCGACGAGGGCAAAATCATATTAATAAGCCGTAAGCTACCAACTATAGAACTGTTGCCCTGATCAGTCATGCAAGTAAAATTCTACTTAAAATCATAATGGGAAGACTTCATAAGAAAATGGAAGAAGAAATTAACGTAGTTCAAGCTGGATTTTGACAAGGAAGAGGAACAAGAGATCACATTCTCAACATGCGTTTAATAATAGAGAAGTGCAGAGAATTTAATGTAAACCTATTCTCATGTTTTGTGGATTATTCAAAGGCATTTGACTGTATACAACATCAGAAACTTTGGGAAATCATGAGGAATATGGGCTTTCCATCACATGTAATACAACTCATCAATCAATCAATCATGTGCCATGCCGGAAAGCGTGGGTGGTCATGACTCGCCATTTAACTCGATCACCAGAGTCGTGGATCTACTCAGTGTTCCTGTCTCGTCCATGCCGTGTGGCCAAGCCATCCAGGTATTTACTTCTCGGTCTTCCTCTTGGTCTGTTCCCTTCGATCTTGCCAGTTGTCACTAAGTTCTCCGATCCATTTCTTCTCATAACATGTCCAAAGAAATTTTGACTGTCTACGTCTAATTTCTCTAATCAATTTACGATTTTCATTTGTCTCCTGTAGTACTTGGTCATTAGTTTTTCTGTCTGTCCATGGTATTCTTTGCATTTTCCTCGAAAACCACATTTCTGCAGCCATCAGATGTTTTTCAGCTTGACTGCTCATTGTCCAAGCTTCACATCCATACAAAAGAAGAGGCTCTATATAGCACCTCCACACTCTTTTTCTCGTTTCAATTGACATCTTTTTATTGGTACAACTCATGCACATGCTCTATCCTATCTAGACCAACAAGCAGCGGTTAGAATAGATGGCGATTTGTGATCAATACACTGTGATTATTGTTCCTAATACCAGGAGTGTAGAATGTAGATCCGTATGTAATAAGGGATTTCCTTTTTTGGATTGCAGAGTGCACCCCACTTGCCAGCTCCATTCGTTATCCTGAAAACCTCAGCCTTGTCATCCCCTTAATAATGTGCACCAGTTTTTTTAACTCCTTCGGGCGTAATCGTGACAGATAACCAGTGGATGGTCAGCCGGTCTCTTTCTTTCTCTAGATTCTCTATAGATATATCTATTCCTAGGCTTGGTAGAGAAACCTTTTTACCGTGTAACTTTTCATACAAGGCTTTCTGCGCCTCTACTGACAGTTAACCTCGAACTTATGCAGGTCGACGATTCCCCCAGAAGGCAAACCTCCTGGACCGGTTAGGGCACTAACAATAAATGCTGGTCTTGCTTTAGCAGCTGCCCAAGGAAAGGTAATGGAGCACACTATCGTTCCCTGCTGTTGAAGTAATATAATTCCAAAGAACATTCACAGTATCCTTTAGAATATTAACTCCAAAGAATAACGCACCACAAAATCCGAAGATGGACGAATCGTGATTCTAGTGTTTAAAATAGTTTTCGTTAGTTAGTTAGTTAGTTGGTTGGTTGGTTGGTTGGTTGGTTGGTTAGTTAGTCTACAAGATGACTACACACGTTATGGACAGACCAGAACAGGTCATTATTCTGCGCCTCAGAACAGGACACAATAGATTACGCAACCACATGTATACAAAATTCAAGATTGGTGAAACAGCCATGTGCACATGTGGTTTGACGTCGCAGACAGCAGAGCACATACTCCAGAACTGCCCAAACTACACCATATCCAGGCGAACCTTCGGGCCTAGAGAAACAACAGTGGAAGATAAACTCTATGGACCGCTGTGTGAACTGAAAAAGACAGTTCAATTCATACAAGAGACAACATTGCAGTTATAGACATATTTCAAGGGAACGAAAGAAGAAGAAGTTAATTAGTTAGTTGGTTGGTTAGTTAGTTAGTTAGTTAGTTAGTTAGTTAGTTAGTTAGTCGACAGATCATCCTCATTGCACATCGAACCATTCAGTCCATAAGTGCTCGGATCCCCTCCTCAGCAAATCCCGCAACGTGTAGCGGCTAACGACGCCAGTTCTGTGTTGGTTTATCAATCTTCTTTGGCTTCCTGCGTAGTGTTCTTGTTTGGCCACCCCTCTTTTAAAATGCTGTTCTCGCAGTCTGGCCATGGTTGTAGATTCACAGTCATCACATGGTTCACGCAAAAGTCTTACTTCTGGTAGAGCATTCAGAATGTCAGCCGGGTCCATGGCGCGTCCGCCATTCACCGTAGCTTCACCTGCGAGCTTGTCAGCCCGCTCATTCCCTTGTACTCCCGCATGCCCTGGCACGAATATGAAACTAATCTTTGCCAGCCGAGACCGCTCCAGAGACAGCAACCATTATCTTCGGATCCACCCCACCTCTATCCTCTTGATCATGTTCATTGAGTCGCTAAGGAAACATGCCCTATTGAATGTCTGTGTCTCGAGCCATGTTATTGCTTTACTTACTGCCATGACTTCCATGGTCAGGCTACTTGTGGTTTCAGTGAAAGCACCAGAGTCCTCCTTCACAATTCTCCCTCCGGCCCGAGCTGTAAAGGCCCATTAGCTTCTCACATGTCGGACGACCGACCCATCTGTGTAAATGACAGCATCGCCGTCTAGCGAATTCTCGAAAATCAACGCTTGCACTTCCGCCTCCACAGCAGCCGGATTTTCTTGTCTGCATTTTATGTCTAGTTGGATGCAAACAGAAAAGCACGTGCAGAAATCTGTTGGCACGTGTACCCACTCCTCGCCAGGTTCTAAGTCCTCAAGTGAACACACCTGTTGAAGAATGTCTTCGGCTTGACCCATCCACGACCTTCCTCTTTTTAACCTGCTGCTCTTCACCTTCATAATTTCACTGTGCAGTGTATGTTGTGTGTTTGCGTTAATTCTGAGGAAGGCGCGTGCTCTGCAAACTTGTAGTCTGTCTTCAATGGTTGGAAAATCAAGAAGGTAGCGCATCGCCCTGCATGCTGTATCGCTTGTACATCCAAGAATAATATCTTCTTTCTGTATTCATTTCCATCCTTTCTATCTGCTTACGGCTAAGAGTCAGGAGAATCTGTTTAAAATAGTGTTTGAATAATCCGTGATAGAGAAAACACGCTTGGCTGCAAATGGAAATCCGATCATAGTCTCATGTTAATTACTCTTGGCCTTTTACAGACCGGACAAACATTTTTAAAAAAAAACATGCTATTTTTAGTAGGATAGAAAGGAGAAAAGAATTTTAGATAATATCAACGTAAGTAAAGTATACAAATTCGTTATAAAACTCTTATGTATGTAATGTAAAGCCATTATTTTTATGCAAACTTTGAAGATGTCTTAAGGTTCTTATCATTTTATTATGCAGCATGTAACTGTCACTAATTTATATGAAAAAGTTATAAAGATTAAGATACTAAAATTATGTAAATCGCATAATGCAGTTATATTACTTTTAGTAATGTCCCTTGAAATAACTATTATGTTGTTATGTCCCTTTACTTCCCTTATTTTAGTTATATATTTACCTTTTAATGTGTTTTATTTCATACAAAACAGTGTGTAATCACAAGGTGTATTGTGTATCTCCTTTATATTTGCAAACACAACAAGATCCAAGTCATTAAATGCAGCAAGATTCTATAATATAATTGTTTGTGTAATGACTGCAAAGATAATGCATACAGATAAAACTACTATGGAGAAAGAAATATACATTAATGGGGGAAAATTGGAGGTGGTGGAAAATTTTGAATATCTTGGGTCATTGATTACCAACAACGGTGACACAATGAAAGAAATTAAACGGCGACTATCCATTGCTCTTCAAAGAATGAAACAGCTGAATAAATTATGGAGTGGGACAGACAGAACTACAAAAATTAGATTTTTAAGAGCATGCATCTTTCCCATTGCAACATACGCCTGTGAGACATGGACACTTACTAAACAAGCTGAACAGCGCATAAATGCCTTTGAATATAAATGTTATAGACGAGTTCTAAGAATATCTTGGGTTAAGACAATGAATGAATCACCAAAAAACAAGAAGTAGATTGTGAGCTTTACTAAAACACGATTACAAGAAACAAATTGGACACAGAACAGACAAACACAAACCAGCACTAAACTAAATGAAACACACTAAATGACAATAATATTAAGGGTACGTATCTTAATCGTATCTTAGTTTGGAGTGACTGACTCGGTAAAGAAAAGAAAAAATGCATCCATACTTAAAGAGCTGAATATTGAAGAGAGGTTGGCTATTAAAGGCGATAAAACAAAGAAAATTGAAACGTCACGAAAGTTTGGCGAGAACAATAATGGAGGGGTATATGCCTGGAAGAGAGGAAGAGGAAGGCCAAAGAGAAGATGGGTGCAGGATGTGGCAGATGATCTCCAGATGGGTGTATCGGACGCGGGACATCTTGCTTACGATCGAGAAGTTTTCCGGAGGGTTGTTATGAGAGCGAGGTTCTGCAAAAGACATGCTACTGAATGAATGAAGGCGTAAACTGAGTTCAACGTGCAGCAGATACAATATGTCAATATGAATATAAATACAGCCAAAACTGAATTAATGCAAGTTACCAGACCTTCAACTCCACTAAGTATACTGATAGATAGCACATCTCTGAAATAAGTTAAAGAATTCAAATATCTTGGAAGTATGATCACAGAAGATGGCAGAATATACAGATAAATCGAAATAATATGCCAAAAAGTAAGCGCGCTTATATATCAACTATCACCCAAAATAAAATATCCAAATATACTTAAGTCTGCAAAACGACAGATAATAAATAGTATATTCACATAACTCTATGTTACCAATGTCAAACTTGGACAGTATCCAATCACACACGCAAAATCAACTCCTTCCAGATGAAATGCTTGGGAAGAGCTGCCAACTTAGTTATCCGATACCAAGTAAGAAATTATTTTAGACAGACAGTGGGATCAACAGTCTTCTATCACATACATTGAAAGACAAAAGGTCAAATGGTTCCGCCTCTCGTTACAATGCAACACCATCAACTACCGGCACTGGTGCTACATCAAAGATCTGCTCGGGAGCAAGAGGACGCTGAGGAGAAAATGCATTGGTGACATCAACAACATTGTATAACCACATGACATGACACTATCCAATGTTACCCATTGGGCGATGTAATGTCAATTATTCCGCTCCATTACACTTGACGGCAAAAGTGGAAGATGATGATGACATATTGTTGTAGTTTTATCATATCTTTTCTTAACTTCTTCCCCTTCTTCGGGTGCTAGGCTTGAAGCAGACATTGACACCCACAACTCACATCTTCTCTAGAATCTGCTATTTTGATGAAACTGACCTTATTTTGATTCATATCTAAACAGAAATTTTTGACTTACATCTTTCTCTGTCTTCCTCATTCTATCCATCTATCATGTGCCATGCCGATAAGCGTGGGCGGTCATGTTTTGCCATCTCACTCGATCACCAGAGTCGTGGATCAGCTCCGTATTTCTGTCTCGACCATGCCACGTGGCCAAGCCATCCAGGTATTTAATTCTTGGTCGTCCTTTTGGTCTCCTCTATTCGATCTTGCCAGTTGTCACCAAGTTCTCCAATTCATTTCTTCTCATAACATGCCAAAAAATTTTGACTGTCTACGTCTAATGTCTCTAATCAGTTTACGATCTTCATTTGTTTCTTGAAGACTTGTTCATTGGTTTTTCTGTTTGTCCATGGTATTCTTTGCATTTTCCTTAGAAACCACATTTCCACAGCCATCAGATGTTTTTCAGCTTGTCTGCTCATTGTCCACGCTTCACATCCATATAGAAGTACAGGTTCTGTGTAGCACTTCAACACTCTTTTTCTCGTTTAAATTGATGTCTTTTTATTGGTCAGTATGTTTTTCTCTCATGCCTGGCATTTTTCAACACAAGGCAAATTTCTCTATACCACATCTTCTGTTGATATGATCCATAACTCCATAAATTCTACTTCGTCTGAGGATACCAAGGGACATAGGCCGAAGAGGGACAGGTTTTGGATGGCACAAGCTGAAAACACAGTCAGCTGGGTTTGTGGAATGAGTAGGAGAAGAGTGTATCACGGTGTTCCCAAACAATGAGACATTGCTCTGTTATAGTTACTTTGGGCCGAGGGTGCCAAGAATGGGCAGCGGGTGCTACAGGAGCGTTTGTGCAAGAGCTGGTATAAGACAACTTACACCCAGACAATATAATTAAATATCCTTATGTAATATTTATGATTCTACAACTATGATTCAAAGGCATTTGACTGTGTACAACATCAGAAATTTTAGGAAATCATGAGGAATATAGGCTTTCCACCACATATAATACAACTCATAAGAATGCTCTATCTACACCAGTGGTTCTCAACCGATGGGGAATTCCCCCTCAGGGGGGAATTTTAGGGTTTCCAGGGGAGGGGGGGGGGGGAAATGAAGACCATTTCAAGATCGCATTAATACAAGAACCTATTACTTGATATTGTTTTTCCCTTCATACTTTACATTTATGTATGTCTCATCCTTCTAAAATTCATTTTATAAAGTACTAGCTGACCCTGCCCGGCTTCGCCCAGACCCTGGTGGGGAGCATATCATTTAATTCATATAAGTAGTCATATAAGTTCTCGTTCCCGTTACCGACTGTCTGTCTGTCTGTATGTCTGTCTGTCTGTCTGTCTGTCTGTCTGTCTGTCTGTCTGTCTGTCTGTTTGTCTGTCTGACCCGGCCCGGCATTGCCCAGCTCCTGGTGTGGAGCATCTCATTTAATTCATATAAGTAGTCATATAAGTTCCCGTTCCCGACTGTCTATCTGTCTGTCTATCTGTCTGTCTATCTGTCTGCCTGACCCTGCTCGGCTTCGCCCAGTCCCTGGTGGGGAGCATCTCATTTAATTCATATAAGTAGTCATATAAGTTCTCGTTCCCGTTACCGACTATCTGTCTGTCTGTCTATCTGTCTGTCTGTCTGTCTGTCTGTCTGTCTGTCTGTCTGTCTGTCTGTCTGTCTGTCTGACCCGGCCCGGCATCGCCCAGCTCCTGGTGTGAAGCATCTCATTTAATTTATATAAGTAGTCATATAAGTTCCTGTTCGCGACTGTCTATCTGTCTGTCTGTCTGTCTGTCTATCTGTCTGCCTAACCCTGTCCGGCTTCGCCCAGTCCCTGGTGGGGAGCATCTCATTTAATTCATATAAGTAGTCATATAAGTTCTCATTAAATTCATACAACAAAAAAAGTAACTTAAAAGAATGTCCTTCCACACACCATCCATTATTTTTAATGAAAACTCTTTCTAATCACCTGCATGACTACAGTAACTTCTTAAGCATAAAAAGATGAGTTACAATGTTATGCATTGTGCATTATTTTTATGAAAACTTTGAAAATGCCTTAAAGATTGTATCATTATTTATTATAACTCATATGCCGGTACATAACTATGGACACAGAGTTTATAAATCTTTGAAAACGATGCCACAATATGACTATAAGTTATACAGAAAAGTTATGCCCCTTGAAATAACTTTTACAGAGTTAGGTCCCCTGAGATATATGAAATTATAATGAAAAATGAAAAATGAAATAATATTGGGTAAGCAGCCGATTTCACACTAAAACAATATGACAGTGGGCTGCGCCGGAATGAAAGGAAGAAGTGTAGAAAATTTCATCTCAATCGGATGGGCCGTTCGCGAGCGCGTAAAGGACATATGGGCAGACGGAGATTGCCTTTTATGTTGTTTGTCCATCAAGAATGATGATGACCATTCATTTCATCCAGTGGGGTTGAAGGTGTGGAGCCGTGGGTTCTAAGATGGCTGATAAGGCCTATTTTGGCTCGAAATGTTCTTTGACAATGTGGACAAAGAATGCTTGACGTCTCTGGAGGAGGATTTCCTGCAGTGGTTTTTCTGTCCTGCCTTTTCTTCACAGCTCTTGCAGTCCTGGTTGCCTCACATATGACTGCACCTTTGCGCAATGATGCACGCCACGAATTTCGGTCTCTGGCTGCAGCCTCCCAGGTGTCATGATGAATTCCAAAAGCATTCAGTGAAATTTTCAGAGTGTCTTTAAAACGTTTCCTCTGGCCACCTTGGGAGCGTTTACCACAACGCAGTTCGCTGTAAAAAATTCGTTTAGGGAGCCTGTGATCTGGCATGCGAGTCAGGTGACCAGCCCAGCGAATCTGATTCTTCATCAGTATAGTGTGGATACTGGGCATGGATGCTCTTTCTAGGACTTCAGTGTCTGGAATCTTGTCTTGCCATTTAATCTTCAGTAGCTTCCTTAGGCAGACTGTGTGGAAGTGGTTTAATTTCCTAGCGTGTCGCTGATAAACAGTCCAGGTTTCACAAGCATATAGCAGTGTGGATAATACAACTGCTTTGTAGACTTTTAGCTTTGTTTGCAGGCTTATTCCAGTTTTATCCCATACATTCTTGTACAGTCTGCCAAAGGCTGCACTGGCCTTGGAGATTCTTGCATTCACTTCGTCATCGATTGTGGCAGCTTGTGACAGGGTGCTGCCAAGATAGGTAAATTTGTCCACAACACTTAGTCTATGATCATTCACTTTGATATTCGGCACAGTGTGATTATTCCCTGGAGCTGGCTGGTACATAACTACAGTCTTCTCCAAGTTGATATTGAGCCCAAAGTTGGCACAGGCATGTGAGAAAGCTGAAACATTATGTTGCATGTCCGCCTCTGAGTTGGCGTATAGAGCGCAATCATCAGCAAACAGGAGCTCTCTGACGGTGCCACTGTTAATTTTGGTTTTAGCTTTCAGCCTTCTGAGATTGAATAACTTTCCATCCATACGGTAGTTGATGTCTATTCCAATGTCGTCGTTCTCGAAGGCATTCATCAACATGGCTGAAAACATGAGGCTGAACAGTGTTGGTGCCAGGACACATCCTTGCTTCACTCCATTGGTGACAGGAAAGGGTTCAGACAGCTCACCATTTTCCTGTACTCTTGCCTGCATGCCGTCATGAAATAGCCGCACTATTTGGACAAACTTTCGTGGACAGCCATATTTTGCCATAATCTTCCACAGTCCTTCTCTGCTGACTGTATCAAAAGCCTTGGTAAGGTCAATGAAAGTGGAGAACATTTCGCAGTTCTGTTCCTGACATTTCTCTTGCAGCTGCCTTGCAGCGAAAATCATGTCAACAGTTCCACGTTCTTTTCTGAAGCCACATTGACTCTCAGGAAGAAGACCTTGATCGAGATGGGCTGTGAGGCGATTGAGAAGAATTCTGGCGAGTATCTTCCCTGCAATTGAAAGCAAGGAGATGCCTCGGTGGTTGTCACAGGATTGGCGGTTTCCTTTACGTTTGTAAAGGTGGACTATTGACGCGTCCTTAAAATCTTGTGGCATGGTCTCGTTCATCCATATGTTTGTGAAGACTTGGTGAAGCTGCTCTGTTAGGACCGGCCCACCTGCCTTGTATATCTCTGCTGGGATGGAGTCAGGACCAGGTGCCTTGTCGCTGGAGAGTTGCTGGATGGCTTTGTTTATTTCCACTATGGTTGGCAGGTCATCAAGAGTCTCATTGGTGGGAACTTGAGGAAGGCAATTGATGGTTTCATCATCGAAGAAGGAAGTTGCATTTAAGATTTTGCTGAAATGCTCTGCCCAGCGTTGGAGGATTTCTTTCTTATCGGTGACCAATGTTCCCCCGTCTGCACTGAGGAGGGGAACTATGCCTGGTGATGAAGGACCATAGACCGCTTTCAGTGAGTCGTAGAAGTTTTTCATATCGTGTCTGTCAGCAAAGCCCTGAATTTCATCAGCTTTGCTGCTCAGCCAGGAGTCCCGCATGTGCCGAAGTTTCTGCTGCACTACTCTCTGAATGTGCCTTTTATATATAAGAAGTAGACCCACAAATCATGTTTTATGTGGATGTCTAGACTTGTTTTAGTATATGCTATTAAATTTACCTTCCATATTTACGTATACTGTGTAGGGGTGGGGGAGGGGAATATGAAAAAAGGGGGGGGGGGGGGGGGGGGGGAAATGACGTTCTGAAAATACGGTGAACAGGGGCACGTGCCAAATTTTTTATAGGAAGTGGGGAATGACGTTCTGAAAATATGGTGAAGGGGGGCACGGGCCAAAAATGGTTGAGAACCACAGATCTAGACCAACAAGCAGCGGTTAGAATCGATGGCAAGACATCAGATTGGTTTGACATCAAGCAAGGAGTCCGTCAGGGATGTGTGCTGTCCCCCTATTTGTTTAACCTGTACGCCCAAAATATAATGAGAAATGTAAGAGATGATATAAATGGGGAGCTATATGATGCCTTAAATATCGGTGGTCTTGACATACCAGAGATTCGGAATGCTGATGATACAGTATTGCTATCCACATCACAGACTGGTATAGAAGACCTAACAGCCTCAACCCAATTGAATAGTGAAAATCACAACTTGGATCTTAACATTACAAAAACAAAGATAATGCATACAGATAAAACCACTATGGAGAAAGAAATATATGTTAATGAGAGAAAAATTGGAGGTGGTGGAAAATTTTGAATATCTTGGGTCATTGATTACCAACAACGGTGACACAATGAAAGAAATTAAACGACGACTATCAACTGTTCTTCAAAGACTAAAACAACTGAATAAATTATGGAATGGGACAGACAGAACTACAAAAATTAGATTTTTAAGAGCATGCATCTTTCCCATTGCAACATACGCCTGTGAGACTTGGACACTTACTAAACAAGCTGAATAGCGTATAAATGCCTTTGAATATAAATGTTATAGACGAGTTCTAAGAATATCTTGGGTAAAGAAAAGAACAAATGCATCCATACTTCAAGAGCTGAATATTGAAGAAGGTTGGCTATTAAAGACGATAAAACAAAGAAAATTGAAATATTTTGGTTACTTGAAACGTCACGAAAGTTTGGAGAGAACAATAATGGAGGGGTATATGCCTGGGAAGAGAGGAAGAGGAAGGCCTAAGAGAAGATGGGTGCAGGATGTGACGGATGATCTCCAGATGGATGTATCGGACGCGGGACATCTTGCTTATGATCGAGAGGTTTTCCTGAAGGCTGTTATGAGAGCGAGGTTCTGCAAAGGACATGTTACTGAATGAATGAATGAATGAATGAATGAATAAATGAATGAATGAATGAATGAACGAATGAATGAATGAATCCTTATGGGTCTGTGATAAGTGATTTTTTAAAAAGTGGGTGGGGTTTTTAAATTTTTAATTTGCAAAGACAAATGGACACTGTTTGAAAGGGGGAAATTTTGCATATGTTGCTATATCTAGCATGAGAATGGGAGTTACGGCTGTGATGGTAACTTTCGGATAGTTGGATATCAGCCAAGTCAGACATATGTTTACAACCGATTCACGGAGTATTCTTCGGAACACTGGAACTGGAATGTTCTGGATGGAATGGCTAAAATGGCTAAAAAGACGGGATTCCTTGTACATCATGAATATTCTGCATTGAGACATATAAAGTCGCTTAAAAGTCGACTTCATTGTCCCGGGTTTTATCCCATATGGCTCAGCTTCTTTCCCCAGCGAACTGCCAAAAGCATCGCACAAAGCACAAACTCCGTAGCTCCAGCGACGACCCCCATGAGTCTCCGAATGCACTCGTGAATCAAAGACGCGGCTCGGAATCGAACCCATTACCATCGGAGCCCGAGTGAAATGGATAGGGGTGTCTCCGTGGCGAAATGATCAAGCCGTCTGACTACAAAGGTTGTGGGTTCAATTCCGCGTAGCTTCCTTCAGTTCACGAGTGCATTTCTTTGAGACTCCTGGGGGTCATCGCTGGAGCTATGGAGTTCGTGCTTTGTGCGACGCTTTCCGCGCAGCGGAAAGAGACAGAGCCATATGGATAAAAACCCGGTGTAATGAAGTCGACCCTGTCGACTTTTAAGTGACTTTATAGGGACATATAGGTGTGCCAACTGGCAAGATCGAAGGGACCAGACCAAGAGGAAGACCGAGAGGAAAATACCTGGATGGGTTGGCCACATGGCATGGACGAGACAGAAACACTGAGCTGATCCACGACTCAGGCGATCGAGTGAAATGGTGAGTCATGACCGCTCACGCTTTCCGGCATGGCACATGATTGATTGATAGGTGTACCGGACAATGAACAAGCTGATAGATTAAATGCTACATCTCTGAGTATAGAGCTACTTTATGATGAAGGTAGTGTGATGCTGGTCCACGGCGTGTCCGCCCTCCACAGTAGCCTCACCTGCGAGCTTGTCAGCCCGCTCATTCCCTTGTACTCCCGCATGCCCTGGCACGAAGATGAAACTAATCTTTACCAGCCGAGACCGCTCCAGGGACAGCAACCACTCTCTTCGGATCCACCCCATCTCTATACTCTTGAGCATGCTAATTGAAGCGCTAAGGAAACATGCCCTAGTGAATGTCTGTGTCTCGAGCCATGTTATTGCTTTACTTACTGCCATGACTTCCATAGTCGGGCTACTTGTGGGCATAACAAATGCACCAGAGTCTTACTTCACAATTCTCCCTCCGGCCTGAGCCGTAAAGGCCCATGAGCTTCTCACATGTCGGACGACCGACCCATCTGTGTAAATGACAGCATCACCGTCTAGCGAATTCTCGAAAATCAACGCTTGTACTTCCGCCTCCACAGCAGTCGGATTTTCTTGTCTGCATTTTCTGTCTAGTTAGTTAGTTAGTTAGTTAGTTAGTTAGTTAGTTGGTTGGTTGGTTGGTTGGTTGGTTGGTTGGTTAGTTAGTTAGTTAGTCGACAGGTCATCCTCATTGCACATCGAACCATTCAGTCCATAAGTGCTCGGATCCCCTTCTCAGCAAATCTCGCAGAGTGTAGTGGCTAACGACATCAGTTCTGTGTCGGTTTATCAGTCTTCTTTGGCTTCCTGCATAATGTTCTTGTCTGGCCACCCCTCTTTTAATTTGCTGTTCTCGCAGTCTGGCCATGGTTGTAGATATTAGACAGGTGCAAACAGATGCAAACAGAAAAGCACGTGCAGAAATCAGTTGGCACGTGTACCCATCCCTCGCCAGGTTGTAAGTCCACAAGTGAACACACCTGTTGAAGAATGCCTTCTGCTTGACCCATCCACGACATTCCTCGTTTTAACCTGCTGCCCTTCACCTTCATAATTTCACTATGCAGTGGATGTTGTGTGTTAGCGTTAACTCTGAGGTAGGCGTGTGCTCTGCAAGAAACTTGTAGTCTGTCTTCAATGGTTGGAAAATCAAGAAGGTAGCGCATCGCCCTGCATGCTGTATCTCTTGTACATCCAAGAATAATGCGCATAGCTTCATTCTGTATCCTTTCCATCCTTTCTGTCCGCTTACGGCTGAGAGTCAGTTTAAAATAGTGTGTTTGAATAATCCGTGGTAGAGAAAACACGCTTGGCTGCAAATGGAAATCCGACCATAGTCTCATATTAATTACTCTTGGCCTTATACAGACCGGATAAAAATTGTCTTCGAAAAAACATCAGTTAGTATAGCATAGAAAGGAGAAAAGAATTTTAGGTAATATCAAGATAAGTAAAGTATACAAATTCGTTATAAAACTCTTATGTGTGTAATATAAAGCCATTATTTTTATACAAACTTTGAAGATGTCTTAAAACTCTTATCATATTATTATGCAGCATGTAACTGTCGCCAATTTCTATGAGAATGTTTTAAAGATTAAGATATTAAAATTATGTAAATAGCATAATACAGTTATATTACTTTTAGTAATGTCCCTTGAAATAACTATTATGTTGTTATGTCCCTTCCCTTATTTTAGTTAAATATTTACCTTTTCGTGTGGTTTTATTTCATACAAAACAGTGTGTAATCACAAGGTGCATTGTGTGTCTCCTTTATATTTGCAAATACAACAAGTTCCAAGTCATTAAATGCAGCAAGATTCTATAATATAATTGTTTGTGTAATGACTGCATACTATTTATTATTCAACACATTAATTACTCGCAGATATTAAATGAGGTTTGCAATTTTTTTTTAAAATGTACATAAATAGGTCTGTTAGAATAGATGGCAAGACATAGGATTGGTTTGACATCAAGCAAGGAGTCCGTCAGTGATGTATGCTGCTCCCCCCCCCCCCCCCCTATTTGTTTAAACTGTAGGCTACGCCGAAAATATAATGAGAAATGTAAGAGATGATATAAACAGGGAGCTAATATGATGCCCTAAATATTGGTGGTCACGACATACCAGAGATTCGGTGTGCTGATGATACAGTATTGCTTTCCACAACACAGAATGTATAGAAAACCTAATAGCCTCAACCTAGTTTCATTTTCGTGCCACGGCATTCGGGTGTATAAGGAAATGAGCGGGCTGACAAGCTCGCAGGTCAGGCTACTGTGGAAGGCGGACGCGCCATGGACCAGGCTGACATTCTGAATGCTCTTAGTTAGTTAGTTAGTTAGTTATAGTATGTCCAGAAATACAGCAAATTAAAAGAGATGTGGCCAATCAAGAACACTACATAGGAAGCTAAAGAAGATTCATAAACCAACACAGAACTGGTGTCGTTAGCCGCTATACGCTGCGGGATTTACTGATGAGGGAATCCGAGCACTTATGGACTGAATGGTTCGATGTGCAATTAAGAGATCTGTCGACTAACTAACTAAATAACTAAAAAACTAACTAACTAACTAACTAACTAACTAACTAACTAACTATCATTGGCACCTTGCCGGTCTTGACAGACGATAGTTTGTGCTTTAAAAAGGCATAATAACTTTTACCTATGGCGGTAGCGAATGTGACTGACAAGGCCAATTCGCGTGGTAAATGTTCGTTCACAGTGGGTGCATGTGAACACGTGGTCATTTACACCATCATGCACAATCTTACGTCTCACGCGATCAGTGTGTGACTTATCTGCAATCATGTTCTTTTTGGTCTTTATTCCATTTCTGATCTTTGCCGTCCATGCAACACGTTCAGCGGCGACTTGCTCCCACTGTGCATTATCAGTGCCTGCATCAATCATGTCCCGCTTACACACATCTTTGTATCGTAGTAGAGGCCGACCCTGAGATCTCTTACCCATCTGTAATTCACCAAAAAAGATGTCCTTTGGTATTCTACCATTATCCATCCTCCTAAGATGCCCTGTCCATCTAAATCTACGAAGACAGCATGGAATATACCGTCACACAACCTGATCTTTCCTATACTTCAGTATTTGTAATTTTGTCTTGCCACTTAATACCAAGAATTCTTCGCAGACACCTCATATGAAAGCTGTTTAAACGTTTCTCTTGGTGTGAGTAAATTGTCCAGGTTTCACTGCCATAAAGAAGAGTACTAAGGACACAGGCTTGATAGACAAGGACTTTTGTTATGGCAGTAAGCTTCCTGTTCTCCCAGACTCTTTTTCTTAACCTGTTCATTGTTGTTGCTGCCTTACCAATCCGGTTGTTGATTTCCTGATCTAGGGATAATTTGCTAATTACCACTGATCCTAGATATGTAAAATGGTCTTGTCAACGTCCTAAAGACCTAGGGAAATTAAACTCGGGTTCAGACAGGCAACAAACTCCATTCTGATACTATCTGATATAATTTATCCACAGTAATCTAGCGAAGAATGGGTTTCGCAGCCAGTTACAATATTTACAGTATCACAGGAGTTCATAAACAAGCAATCATACACATAACCATCACAGCAAAACTCTATCAACTATCTTATAATCAACAATCCTTAAATACACTTGGTTTCTATCTATAAAGTCCCCCTTAAGCTAAACCCTGCTTCGTGTTCGGTGTCTAGTCGCCGTCTGACCTTCGACGTGTGTTGGGCGGACACGGGGTGTAACTCTCTTCGAGCTTCTCGTGGAAATGGTCCTGGCATGCTGTAGGCAGGTTCCACCTGTGTCCACGGAGCTGTAGGCAAACTGACCCATCAGTCTCGAAGGCTCGAGATTGTTCGAGCGTTCGAGTGGTTACGTTTACTTCCCTTATATTGGTGTTATATCCCTTCTATAAATCCCTTCTAACTTTATGTCCATACCTATTCTATGTGAGACCTTGACAGGGTTCCCCTCCCCGCCGTTCTTGTGGGTTACTATATGCTAATTAGTCTGAACTAATTCTGTCATGGGATCACATGAAGTTGGTGGTTGTAGTTTCGTGGATGGGAACTTAGTAATCCATATACTTGCACTAATAACTCATGTATTTCCCCGTACAACAATTTAGGGTGATTGCTGAAGAGCTCCTATCTCTTCCATATTCCTAAACCTGCTACCCGACCGAAGTTCCCTGACGCTTACAGTTGTATTTGCAACCGCGCCCTTCTCAAGTATCCATATGATACCAGGATAATGAACTCTGTATTAGAGAGTTTCATAAAGACAAATTGTCTTGGCTTATTTAAGAATACCTGCAATTCTTGTCCTGAATGTATATTTTGATACACTTTTACTTCCGTATGTTTTATAGTGCCCAATATATATAATCACTTTGTTTTCTCCAAAGTAACTACTTATGTTCTTGTTTGCCTGTTAGTGTGTCTACTCCCTCTTTACTTGCTGTAATAAAGTGTATGTTATTTACTGGTTAGTGTTGTGAGTGTATGTTTTACCTAATGTGTAAAGTGTGTGCTACGTGTGTGTATGTGGTGTGTAGTATACTTCTAAGCGTCATGAGTTGGAAGATACTTTATCATGAATTACGCCATCTGTGTAACGCATGAACGGGCATTCAAACAGTGATTCTAGGAATAATACTATTGTATTTAATACTAAACATGTATACAAAATTTAAACAAGTGTTACATTTTACATCGAAACGCAGACAAGTTAAAATGAATACTTTTTGCGTACAATTTTTCCGCTCAGTATATCGCTCTCTCATTTAATTCATTTAGTCTCTGATTCGTTCACCTTTCATTCAACATAATATTTTGTTAAAATATACAACTTAAGTTGAGGTAAATGTTGTCGCCCTTAGAAAAAATTTCGGTGATATATTATATTGAAAGCGCCAAGTACTATTTGTACTGGTGGTAACACAATGGTTTATAAGTTAAATTGGAATAGTTTTCGGAAGAAAATTTTTAAACATGAATGAAAATTTTTATGACATATTATGATAGAAAATGAAAAATTGACATGTTCATATATTTTATGCATATAATAATAAAACAATTTAATACATATTTAACTAATCAAATTAAACTAATTAAATCCATCGACGATCCGTGTGTTGTCGTTTTTTGTCCGTGTGTTTTTCAAATGCTGTTACAGTTCATAGGTAACGCATTGGTGTCACATTTTCTTGTAGTTGTTTCGCACATGTCGTAATAATCATAATATATCGCTGCGGTTATGTCCGATGTTCTGTTCCGTCAGTTGGTGAAGTCCATCAAATTCACTCGTATGCAAAGTTCGTAATGTTCACATAGTATTGTTATGTTCCGTGGTTGATGAAATAAATTCACAACTCTTAATCTGCACAGTTCGGATTGTTTACGCTGCACTGTTAATTGCCAATGTGGCATGATACAACTTTAGTGGTTCTATCCTTTAACGTTTAGTGTTTGTGATAGATATACCTAACGTATTGAATAGCCTGTCGATATTTCTGCATTTCTACAGTAAGTGTAGAGGTACACTGAATTTTTATGCATCAGAATAAAATATCACAGCTTATCATATGGCAACTAATCAACGTAAATAGTGTCAATCTGCTGGTGCATTGGGTAATCTTGATAAAATGTTGGGGAGTAAATTATCTTTTCCTTTAATGTGATGGATTTCGAAGTCGAAATCGTGTAGCAAAAGGCTCCATCTTGCCAATCTGTGATTTCGGGGACTCCCCTCTTTAATGACCAGCAGTGGCGCATTATCTGTGAACACAACGAAGTGGGTGCCCAGAAGGAACTTAGATAATCGAAGAACACAGAAAACCAAACTTAAGGCCTCTAATTCAGCTGTGGAATACCTTGTCTCGGCTGCTTTCAATTTCCGGCTTACATACAAAATTGGGTGTTTCACGCCTTCATATTCTTGCATTAGACATCCTCCGATCGCGATAGCATTTGAATCTGTGGTTAATATAAATGGTAAATCAATGTTTGGTAATCTAAGGATGGGTGGTTCAGAAAAAATTGATTTCAGTTTGCAAATTGTATCTTCCAAACTGATACTCTTACAATTCCAAATAATGTACAATTGTATGATCGTAGATGTAATAATAAATCTAAACAATGTACGAGTGAATATGAATTTACAATCGGCATATATCAGGGTTATATGAAAGATTTTGCACCAATTGGAGTTACTGAACTGTATGATGGTGTTTACAATCTTAATATGGTGCACTGTTAGCTGATATATGAGTGCGATGGTGAGTTTGATTAATGGTTGGTTTGTTTCCATGATCGTAGTGCGAGATCTATTTTGACAGATATGCAGTGTTGTCGCGAGTTGTGTCGACAACAAAAGTAGCAACAGTGTCAGTAGTTTGTCTCTGTTCATTCTAATGTTTGGTGCATGTGATTGTCTTGTGTTCTTGGTTGAGTTGTGTGTTTCACAGACATTGTTGTATTTGTCTGCTAAGTTGGTAGATGGTGATTTGAAAATACTAGTTTTTGTGCTGATGAATTTCGACACGCATCGTTTGCTGTTTCTGTTCATGCAATAAAGCGGTTTGTTTGTATGCAATCGTTTCTCACTTTGATTTTGTGTGAAGTCAAATGTTTGTGTTTGTTTATTTGCATACCGTTTGCTTACGTGATTGCTGTTTACTGATGTTATTCTCGTATCTGCATAACTTTCTGCAGGTTTCTGTGTTGTTTTCGTTTTTATTTTATGTGTTATTGATCGATGATAGATTCGCGATGAACGCGTATGATGACACTTGTTTGTTATTAATACTTCTTTGTCAATAATAGTGTCCCTTGGATATCTTTGTGTTTCTTGGTTATGTTTCTTGTAATTAATAACGTCACTGTTTATTGTTCTCAGAGAAACACATTGTTTCGGCTGATGTAGTTGGTACTTCTGAGTTGTCTCAGTCAATGGTTTGGTGACCGCGTTTTTGTCTTCATTGTCTTTGTTGTCGAGAAGAATTGTCAATAATGTGAAGTTGTCTTCATTGTCAAGAAAAATTGTCGCTAATGTGAAATTGTCTAGATCCTCGTTTGCAGTAGTGTCGTTCAGAAGTCTGGTTGGAGCTGTGGTTTCGTTTTGGTTGTCGTTATTGTCAGTCTGGTTATTGTCCCCTGTTCTCTCTGTCTGGTTGTCCATGTCACTGTCGTTTCTGGAATAATATGGTTTCAGTGGGGGGTAATTTGACAGAGTTAACTTGGTTTGTAATAACTCGTCGCGTTGCTTGCATGGGTTTTCTGAGTCGTTTGTCTGGTCACTATGTTGGCATCTTCTATCTGTTGTTGCACATTTACAGGCTCACAGTTTTGTTCTTTGCTGGCATCCTCAATTCGAGGTTTTATGCTGGTGGTGTAATTGAAAGATTCAACCGCCCCTGTGTTGTGCACCTCTGTGAATTCGTTTGGAATTCCGTCATTGGTGGTCTCCCTTATGCTTTTGGCAGTTGGAGACATAAAATTGTGTTCTTTTGTTCTGGGATCACTGCTTGATATTTGAATGCAGCTTTTTAGTTCCCATTCTTTGATATCTTCTTCAGAACAGGATTTTATGTTCGGAAGAATCTCGAGAATAATGTCCGCGCACGGGTTTTCTAACACTGCACAGAGTACTTGTCCTGACACAAAAGGTGTTTGAATTTCGGCTAGTGCCAAGGGGTTACTTTCGATGGTACCTGCGAATGTGCGACATGTCACATAGTTGTGTGTGTAGTCTCTGTCATTAATTAAGGTCTTTTTAATGCCAACCAGAGTCGCTCTGCTATCCCGCATGACTGTACAAAGTTTGTTATTTACAATACCTTTTACAAATTTTAACTTGCCTTTTGACGCTAAGGCTGCGTTGGCCATTTCGTTGGATATAGGGATTGTATGGCCACATTCAAGGATGGTATCCAACTGGAACTTTTTACATATGTTACAGGTGTTCTTGTTGTTGGTATTGATGACTTCTAGGGCATTCACTGATTCATTCTCACTTTCATTCTTGATGTCACATTGATTAAGCTCTTCGATTTCTTCATCTGTAGATGTATCTACTAATGGTGCATTGGCCTGTTTCATCATCTTGCGGCCGTCGCAACGTCCGCTATAGTGGCCGTACGCAGAACAAAAAAAACATTTAACCGCTCTCCTATAGGCGTTTCTTTTTTTTCTTTGTTTTTCCACCATCATTTGGAGGTGATGTGGGTGGGTTGGTGCTTTGTCACATATCGCGTACTGTTCATGAGTTAAATGACAATATTGACATAGGACTGGCTTTGAGAGCTTAGAGCGTTGTTTGAATTTGTTATCACTTGGCTTAGAGTATCTGGTGTTTGTGACAGCTGCTGTTTCATTCTGACTAGCATTTAATTGAAAAATATCACGATTTGCTGTGAAATAAGCACTCCCTTTCTGCTCGATTTCTTGAATAGTCCTACAATCACTCTGTCTTAGA
The DNA here is from genome assembly GCA_014155875.1 of Cepaea nemoralis. Lineage (NCBI taxonomy): Eukaryota > Metazoa > Mollusca > Gastropoda > Stylommatophora > Helicidae > Cepaea > Cepaea nemoralis. The sequence continues at coordinate 450,238 of JACEFZ010026073.1, forward strand.
AATGTAGAGAAAGGAGTGGGTATTGCGTTCATAATCTTGTCAATTATTATTAGATCTTTTAGTTTATCATAGCTGTTGTTTGTTTTCGCTGAGGTAATCCATTTAGTGAATATATCTTGAACTGACGAGACGTAGTCTATGAATGTTTGGTTGGGTGATGGTGTCAATTTTGAAAATAGCAATTGGTAACCTGCTGTGTCTAATGAAAAATGTTGCAATATTCTATGTTTTAGATAGTCGTAATCTTTCTTCATGTCTTATGGAATCGTTTCAATCACTTTTAAGGGCTCTAATGCTAAATTTCTCATAAAGATAAAGGCCCAATCGACTTTCGGAATGCTATGATATGACATTAAACACTCAAAGTTGTCTAAATATGCACTTATGGAATCTCCGGAACAGAAAGGTTTGACTAAGCCTTTGTATTTGTTGTATTTTTGCTCCTCTTCTTTACTTCTTAATTTATTTACCGAAATTTCCATGTTGGAGTCAATCTCCATTTGTTTGACTTTTAATTGTGTTTGCGTTTCGATTTCCTTTTGTGTCAGAGCTAATTCCAGTTCTAACTTCTTTGTTTCTACGTTTAATTGGGCTTGTTTGTTAGCCGCTTCGAGCTCCATTCTTTTCGGCTCCATTTGCATTTTTTATCTTCAGCCTCCATTTGCATCTTTTTGTTTTCAGCCTCCATTTGCATCTTTTTCTCTTCAGCCTCCATTTGCATCTTTTTCTCTTCAGCCGCCATTTGCATCTGCAGTCGTTTTTGTTCTCTTTCAGCTGCCCTGTCTTCTCTCGCTATGTTTTCTGAATGTTTTTTTTTTGGAGCCCATTCTGACAGTTTATCTGCAGTATAGCCTAATTTAAGCCTTAACTCAATACACTGTTCCAGTGTTGACATTTTGTAAATTTAGCTAAATTTAAATTTTTTAGAAATTAAATCCCTTTGGAAAAAGTTGGGGCGTACAACAATTGGTTATGTCCCTTAATGTTTACATATACACTTTCTATAGAATAAATTCTTCACTAATTTCCATTGTTATTTTCTTAATGAGAAGAATCAAAAAGAAAATAAAAATGGAAATTAGTGAAGAACAGTATGGATTTGTAGAAGGAAAGGGCACAAACAATGCAATTTATACATTACGGACACTAATAGAAAGGTCAATAGAGAAACAGAGAGACATATATTTGTGCTTCATAGATTATACTAAGGCATTTGATAAAGTAAAACATGATGAACTGATTAAAATGTTGGAAGATATCAACATTGATGGAAAAGATTTAAGAATAATAAAGAATGTTTACTGGAACCAAGTAGCAGCAATTAAAATGCCAGGAATACTAGTTGGAGGTTATAATATAAATAATATACGCTATGCAGATGACACAGTATTGGTGGCGGATAATTCAACAGACCTACAACAATTATTAGACGTTGTAGTAACAGAGAGTGCAAGGAAAGGACTCTCCTTGAATATCAAGAAAACAGTAACAATGGTAATATCAAAGAAAATGGTGACACGTGGAAATGTAGAACCAGTTTTGCTGTATGGCAGTGAATCTTGGAACGTAAATGAACAAATTAAGAAGAAATTAGAAGCAACAGAGATGTGGTTCCTGAGACGAATGTTGCGAATTCCTTGGACTGCCAGAGTAACTAACGACGACTGCCTGAAACAGGCTAATGAAACTAGAACATTATATACAACAATAAGACAGAGACAAACATCTTTCTTCGGTCACGTGATGAGAAGAGAGGCATTGGAGAACATCGTCACAACTGGAAAGATCGAGGGGAAGAGAGGCAGAGGTAGACCAAGAGAAGTGATGCTGGATGGATTGAGACGGTGGCATGGAGGAATATCAGCACCAGAGTTGATCCAGAAAACCAAAGACCGAGATCTATGGAGAGCCATGAACGCCTACGCCAGCCGGCACGGCACTTGATGATGATGATGATGATAGAATAAATTCAAATGGACATTAAATTTGCATGTACATATAATAAATTGAAATACATAGAAAAATGTTACATCAAGGGGGAAAAAATGAGTATCGTTTAGAGATACACTAAGCATGAAACCTATGGGACTTATCTTATTTACTGGTTTCTTTGCTGTAGTGTTGTTGTTTGGTTCTCCGGTTCTTTCGCTACTGCTGGAGAACAATTTACATACACACAACTTTTCGCGGAACAATCTGTCGTTGGAATTAAAAATATTAGTATCTTGTCACAAGTTATTGTCCAGTCATGTCAATGTTAAATTTTATAAACATGGTTTTTAAGTAACTTTTCTAGAGGGACTACGATAGTTTATGAAAAGATGAGAAGATAGTCGCTGTAAAATTGAGACTTTGTCGTGTATGAATGATAATATATTTTACTTGGCACAACCAAGAGCTGTCGAGAGATTGAAGTAGAATTTAATCGTCTTGAGCTTGCCAAAACCGGTTTGGGCCCCCAAATAGCCTGTCAACGTCCTAAAGACCTAGGGAAATGAAACTCGGGTTCAGACAGGCAACAAATTCCATTCTGATACTATCTGATATAATTTATTCACAGTAATCTGGCGAAGAATGGGTTTTTTGCAGCCAGTTACAATATTTACAGTATCACAGGAGTTCATCAACAAGCAATCATACACATAACCATCACAGCAAAACTCTATCAACTATCTTATAATCAACAATCCTTAAATACACTTGGTTTCTATCTATCACGTCCCTCTTAAGCTAAACTCTGCTTCGTGTTCGGGGTCCAGTCACCGTCTGCCCTTCGACGTGTGTCGGGCGGACACGGGGTGTAACTCACTTCGAGCTTCTCGTGGAAATTGTCCTGGCACGCTGTAGGCAGGTTCCACCTGTGTCCACGGAGCTGTAGGCAAACTGACCCATCAGTCTCGAAGGCTCGTGATTGTTCGAGCGTTCGAGTGGTTACGTTTACTTCCCTTATATTGGTGTTATATCCCTTCTATAAATCCCTTCTAACTTTATGTCCATACCTATTCTATGTGAGACCTTGACAGGTCTACCATCTCTAGTTCGGCGTCGTCAATAAAGATTGATGGAACCCCATGTGCACCTTGTGACATAATCTGTCTTATTTTTGCTAATCGTTAAACCAAATTCAGAACAAGCATTGGAGAATGCAGATAGTAGGCGTTGCAATTCTTCCTCAGAGTGGGTCGTAACTGCAGCATCATCTGCTAAAAGCAACTCTCTGATCAGTACCCTCCTAATTTTGGTCTTGGCCTTCAATCTCTGAGCATTGTAAAGGCCGCCATCTGAGCGTGAGTGAATGTATATACCACCATCCTGATCAGGAAAGGCATATTTCAGTAGAAGTGAAAAGTATATTCCAAAGAGGGTGGGAGCTAGTACACAACCTTGCTTAACTCCACTCTTGATTTCAAACTCTTCAGAAGTTGCACCATCAAACTTGATTATACCCTTCATGCCTGTGTGGAACGATTCCACAATGGACAGAAGAGTTGGTGGGCAGCCAATCTTCTTTAGTGCCTTGAACAGACCCTCACGACTGACCAAATCAAATTCCTTTGTGAGGTCGATGAAGGCAATAAACAATTGTTGATTCTGTTCATGGCATTTTTCTTGCATTTGTCGCAATGAGAATATCATATCAATGGTAGACCGGTTCTGTCGAAAGCCACACTGTGATTCGGGGTAGACTTGATCTCCTAGGACTTGAAGTCTGCGCAGAACAATTTTGGCAAATACTTTTCAAACAATACACAGAAGTGAGATACTCCTATAGTTGTTGCAGTCGCTCCGATCTCCTTGTTCTTGTACAGTGTTATGATGCTTGGATCTTTGAAATCCTGTGGGACTTGACCTTCTCGCCAGCATAGCTCTATTAGCTGGTGGATCTGTAGAGTGAGTGTGTCTTGCCCACTCCTGATAACCTCTATTGGAATCCCATCCTTACCTGGCGCCTTGCCAGATGCAAGTTCATTTATAGCACACTTAACTTCTGTTATGGTGGGAAGTGTATCCAGGTGGTCAAGAGTTGGTAGAGCCTCTATGGCGTTGAGGGCATCATCCGCTAGTTTGGTCTCACTTGAGTAAAGCTCCAAATAGTGCTCTACATATCTGTCCATCTGCTGTTTCTTATCAGTGATGATTTCTCCAGTCAAGGTTTTCAGCGGTGCACTTCTTTTGATCATTGGACCACATGCTTTCTTTATCCCTTCATACATGCTTCTGATGTTTCCCTTATCACTTGCGATTTGAATGGACTCACATAACTTGATCCAATAATCATTTGCACACTGCCTGACAGCCTTTTGCACATCCTTCCTAGCTTGCTTTAGCTCACTCAGAGTGTTACGCGTTGGTCTTTCCGTGTTTCTTAAGAGAGCTATCTTCTTCTTATCAATCAAGAGATGCAGAGTCTGGCTGTTTACCGTAAACCAGTCCTGCCTCTTATGATCCACGCTGCCGTAAACCCCTACGGCAGTTTTATAAGAGTTTCCTTAAGTTGACCCCACTTTTCATTTACTGTACAATTTTCTGATGTATCAGTGAAAGCGTCTTCAAGTTGCTGTCGAAACTGAAAGCACTTTTCAGGATCGTGAGTGTTAGTAATATTAATCCTGGGGCTAGACTTGTGTTTAGCTGTGTAGATTCTCTTTGGTCTCAGTCTAACCCTTGCAACAACCAAAGAGTGATCCGTATCACAGTCAGCACTGTGGTAACTTCGAGTCAATGATATATGGTTCAGATGTTGTCTCCGTGTGATGATGAAGTCTAGGTGGTGCCAATGGCCGGATTTTGGATGTTTCCATGTGACCTTATGCAACTCTTTTATTTAAAAAAAGAAGTTTGTAATACATAGGTCATTTCTGGTGCAATGCTCCAGCAGCCTTTGTCCATTTTCATTCATGTGACCGATGTTGTATTTTCCAAGGCACACTGGCCATGAACTCGAGTCCTTGCCCACACGAGCATTGAGATCACCGAGCATATAAATGTAGTCAGACTTTGGAACTGCCTTGACCGAATCCTTCACATCATCAGAGGAATCGAGTGTCGGTGCTATGCAGTAATAATGGTGGCAAAACCACAAGAGGTTGCCAAGCGCAGGGATAATAGTCTTTTGTTTCCTCCTGCTGGAATTTCAATAATTCCCAGTAGCGAATTCTTCACTCCCCTCTGCCGTGCGTCCACCTTGACGAGGTAGAGGGGCTTGCGCGTTCCAATGACCCCAAGAGCTATGTCGGACAGGTCAAGGGAGAGGGACCAGACGAAGAGACACACAAACCTGCTGCCTTGTAGGTAGACTGGGGACAGTCAAAGGCTAGGGAAAGCATCCCGAATAAATGCTTGTCGAAATCGGATGTACTGAGCCACAGGCTAGACAAAGCAGTGCAACGTAACTTAATTCATGATGTCACATATCAAAATTAATCGTTATGGTGCTAATCCCGTGAAGTCCCATCAGGCGGCGATAGTGCCGGGCCCCCTGCCTCGAGGGGGTCCACCCATGACTACTGGTGGTCACCTTCCCCTGTGCTGTGGAGTCAAGGCACAGAGGAGTAGGTTAAGAGCTATTGACCAAATACCCCGGACACTCAACATACTACAGTGGAATTCCGAAGGAGTTTACAAGAAGAAAGACTCCCTAACACAGCGTCTTCATAAAGATAGAATAAATGTGGCATGCATTCACCAATCACAAATTCTCAGTCAGAGGATATCAAGCCACACGTTTCGACCGCGAAGGACACAAAGGAGGAGTTCTAATACTTACACGAAATACAATACCTTGCAGCGAAGTATCTGTGATCTCTGACAACCAAGCGGAAATTATAGGTGTTGATATAATGATAAAGGACGTGAAAATAAGAATCTACAATCTGTATAGTCCAGCAGATAAGGACCTTACACTCTCAAACATGAAAATAACTGACACAAACTCAAACTGCACTATTGTCGGAGACTTTAATAGCCGTTCAGAAAGATGGGGATACCCAGATACTGACAAAAGAGGAGATGAATTGGAGGACTGGGAAATAGACTCAAATCTCCATCTACTCAACAAAGCGGATGACACACCGAGCTTCTACTCCAGAAGATGGTTTACCACTTCTACTCCAGACTTAGCTTTCTGCACAGGAGATATCCTCCACAAAATCGACCGCCATGTGCTGGACCAATTAGCAGGTAGTGACCACAGACCAATCAAGCTTGTAATGAATATGGAGTATGTTCCACAGGAGCAAAAGCCCTTGCCCCGCTGGAATTACAACCGAGCAGATTGGGACAGATTTGCCATACTAACAGACAAATATTGTGAAAACATAAATACACGATATGGCAACATAAAGCAAATTGTGGAAAGTCTAAACAGAGCGATAATACAGGCAGCCACTGAGTCCATTCCAAGAGGAGCGAGGAAAAATTACAAACCATACTGGACTGAAGAACTACAAAGTTTGGAGGACAAAGTTGAAGATGCCAGGAAGACAGCAGAGAGAGAACAAACAATTGAAGCGAACATCTCTCTCAAAGCCATCTCAGCAAAATATAAAAGAACAGTAAATCAAACAACAAGAGATTGTTGGAGGGAAAAAACAGAAAACCTGAATTTTGACAAGGATGGAAACAAACTATGGAAACTAGTGAAAGCCATGAACAATGAAGGACCTAGAAACAAACAAATAACAATTAAACAAGGAAATGCCTTGCTTACAGGAAAAAAGGCTGCACATGCACTAATGGAACACTATGCAAATGCAAACCACATTGATATAACAACCGAACAGAAGAAAGCAATCAAAGACAAACAGATACATCATAGAAATACAGAGACAGCAGCAGAATATATGATGGCAAATCTAACAATGGAAGAAATGGAACAGGCAATGAATACCCTAAAAAAAAAGAAATCACCGGGAAAGGATGGAATCACAAATGAAATGCTAATAGGACTAGGCACCAAGGCAAAGAAGAAACTACTAGCAGTCCTAAATAACAGCTGGAAGAGAGGAATAGTCCCACAGGCATGGAAGGAAGCTATACTAATACCAGTCCCAAAGAAAGGAAAAGACCTGGAAGAACCAAATGGCTATCGACCTATCAGTCTACTTAGCTGTGTAGGAAATTTAATGGAACGCATTATCAATGACAGGCTAACATGGCATCTGGAAGAAAACAAACTCTTAACACCACACCAAGCAGGATTCAGAAAGTACAGATCCACTGAAGATCAAATAACCTATATAGCTCAGGAAATAGAGGATGCCTTCCAAGAGAAAAAGCACACACAAGCAGTCTGGATAGATTTAGAAAAAGCATTTGATAAAGTATGGAAGGAAGGACTGAAAGTAAAACTGCAAAAAATGCATGTTTGTGGAAAAATGTATAAATGGATCAGCCACTACCTTGAGAACAGAACTGCCAGGACAAAAGTACAAGGACAAACAAGCAAAATGATGCTGTTGGAGCAAGGTGTCCCTCAAGGAGGAGTTCTTTCACCAACATTATTCCTAGCATATATAAATGACATCACAGAAAATTTTCCAGCCAGAGTACACACATCCTCCTTTGCAGATGACCTAGCCATATGGACATCTGAAGAATATATTAGTACAGCTAACAGCAGAATACAGCAAGCCTTATTAGCGCTAGAGGACTGGTCAAAATCATGGTTAGTGAAGAAAAGTGAGGAGAAAACAACATGCACAGTGTTCTCCCTCTCAAATAAAACTCAGCAACCTAAGTTGGTATTGAATGGAAAAATAGTTGCTTTATAAAAAGCACTTATAGAACCAAATGGGAATCAGAGCATCCAGGCCACCAGAAGGATGATGCATATTACAAACTCGACCGAAGAGAACAAGTAGCAATCTTCAGACTCCGCACAGGACATAACAGGCTGAAACACCACTTGTTCAATAAACTAAAGATAGGAGATATCGATGAATGTCATTGTGGAACTGGTAAAATGACAGCTAAACATTTGCTGCAGGAGTGCCCAATATATGCAGAACAGAGAAAGATATTTTGGCCCACGCCTGCTTCATTTGAGGACAAGCTCTATGAAGATATCAACAAGCTCAAGTTGACTCAGCTTACTTTACCTACATTCAGGTTATCATCTAAAGGTGCATGAAGATGTATTTAGACTGCCACACTTCATACCACAGGTATGTCGGTTACAAAAGCATCCCAGAGGCATGAAATGGAATATTGCTTGGATAGCACATCCATTACGTGGAAAGTCCGAATCAAAAGCTCACTGTGTGGGCTTCGTAAATGGTGGGAAAAGTGTCCTAGTGACACGAAATGGAATATTGCTTGGATGTCAAATCCATTACGTGAAAAGTCCGAATCGAAAGCTCACTGTGTGGGCTTCATAAAAGGTGGAAAAAGTGTCCTAGTGGCACGAAATGGAATATTGCTTGGATAGCAAATCCATTATGTGGAAAGTCTTAATCGAAAGCTCACTGTGTGGATGTCATCTGCAGACTGCATTCTTCTGGTTTCCGGAGGAACAGCCTATGGTGAACGGAAGGCCCAATATACGGAAGTGAGGCTAAGCAGCCATGTGCAGGACGTGACGATTCCTTGGGTGAGCCCAGTACCAGAGCGCTGTGTGATGGCTCTGCAAGTATGGACGCCTCCTTGGATGGCGGGGAATGCCCATGGTCTGCCAGTGCCTTCCCTTGAGGGTTGACCAGGATGTCTTTGGCTGTTCTATATGGGCCAGCTAGGATGGGGGATAACACCACAACAGTGAGATTCAAACGTCCTAAGAAACCCCCGGGAAGGTTAACCCGGTCAACAAATGCCCGCAGAAGTCGGATGTGTCGGCCTAACGGCGCAAGAACGCAGCTCTGCTGTAAACAGGCACAACGCAGTCACATCCGAAAAAAAAATCCGGATGAACGAAGAAGAAGAAGAAGAAGAAGAAGAATTCTTCACTGCAAAGCCCGCACCGTGTTGCCTTTTTTCTGCTTGCCCTCTACCCTTCCCAAAAAAAAAGGTGTAATTGTTTTCCATGAGTGACCTTTCCTCAGCGAGGCGAGTCTCCTGCAGGCCAGCAATAATATTGATATTGCCAATATCAATATTAAGACGATTGAGTTCGGCATCAATCACAGCCGTTTTTCTCACATCGTCAATATTGGTCAAGTCAGTGGAAAATCATGGACACATGGTTCTCGCATTCCAGGTTGCAAGCCGTAGCTTGAGGTTTCTATTTTTCTTTTTATTAGTATCTGGTGCATTGGTTTTACAGCCTGCGATTCAGATTTTGTCCTAGCCCCAAGCACCCATTGAAGCAGGCAGGCTGTGGCTGATCAGCACCCAATTGGCCGGGGGCTGCCCAGCTTGAGGCTGGCGGTAGCTGATCAGTGACACCTGTAGGTGTCTCCCACCATCAGAGGCAACGCGTGGCGCCCATGTCTACGCCAATTGACAGGGACTTATAACTCGTAACTGCTACCTCTCTCTTTGATTCCGAGAATGGTTAAGACCAGGGATGGAGTTATTGCCTCTCCATAGCACAAAGCCTGGGCTAAAATATAGAGATCATGTGTTGCCCATGCAGCATGATCCCTCTCTCGGCCCGCCTAGTTCACTCCAGAGGAAAGGTAACACCTCTACATCTTGAACAAGACAAGCTGCAGAAGCTGCTGGATCAGTAAAGCAATACTCTAACTGTCCGCCTGTCGGAGCTTCGATCCTAGACCAGCAGCCAACCAAGGCTTAAGGCCTGGTCTGCCCTGCCATGACATTTTGTCTTTAGGTTGCATTTCCTCGCACCAGGGTAAGGCTTGTATCCTCCCAATTGCGCTCTAACTAGCTAACTAACTAACTAACTGCGTTTTGCTATCTACTGCAACTTTCCCCACCTCCTGTTTTGAGAGAACTGAATAGTCCACCAGTATAATAAGTTTTCTGTAATGACTAATTGCAGTGATATTACCATTTTTCTCTTAAATAATCTTTTCATCTCTCCCAAGTATTAATTATTAATTAGTACAGTACTTGGAAGAGATAAAAAGATGAGTTAAGAGAAAACTGTCAATCATCATCATCATCATCATCATCCTCATCATCATCATCATCATCATCATCATCATCATCATCATCATCATCATCATCTTTCACTTCTGCCGTCAAGCGTCGTGGGGAGGAATAATTTGCTTTCCAGCGCCCGGTGGGTGGCACTGGATAGTGTCATTCCGTGTGATTGTACAATGTCTTTGATGTCGTCTAATCATTTTCTTCTTGGACGTCCTCTTGGCCCTGTCGCAGATGATCTTAGATGTAAGGCCAGTGATGGTAGTTGTTGGTGTTGCATTCTAACGACATGGCCAAACCATTTGATCTTCTGTCTTTCAATAAATGTGGCACAAGGTGTTGATCCCACTGTCTGTCTGATAACAGCATTTCTTACTCGGTCTCGTTGGCAGCTCTCCTCAGGCACCTCATCTCGCAGGTGTTGATTTTGCGAAGGTGTGATTTAGATACAGTCCAGGTTTGAGATTGGTAGCATAACGTTATCTGTCGTTTTGCTAAGTTTTGATAAGTAAGCTTTTTGACATCTGATTTCGATTTCTCTGCCCAATCTGCCATCTTCTGTGATCACACTTCCAAGATATTTGAATTCTTTAACTTGTTTCAGAGTTGTCAATATCATTGTAATTTGTTTCGGCCACACATGCGAGGAAACCTGGTCAAGGCAGACGAAGACGGCGGAAAATCTGAAACGTCTGCTTTGTTGATCTGTTCTCTTGGATATCAAATCACGGCTGGCCCGCTTTCTGTGCATATTTATTGCATAATGGCAAAGCCGGGGAAGAAAAAAGATAAACCACAGGTATTACTATTAGTCTATGTTTGATTAAAGTAGAGTATATTTTGAAAAATTGATGAGAATTGAGACAGACTGGGAAGCCCGGGGTTACGTTAGCTCGAGACAAAAAAAAAACAAAACAACCATCATGACATAAAGTACAAAAGACAAATCTTCAGATAGTAACACCCCCCCCCCCCCTCTCCCAAAAAAAAAATTTGTTGGAACGTCTTTATTCAGACAAAAAACAAACGAAAAAAAGGAATACTTAGCTAGAAAGTAGAAGTAATGAAGTATTCTAATTGATTCAAAGACATCCGAAGTGTAAATTGAAAATTCACTATACTAATTACTATACTATTCACAATGGAAGTTTAGTTTGATGACTGACTCCGTACCCATATCGAATCAATCAGTGTTTTTATTATATTATTATTATTGTTATTATAAAATAGAGAGGCGTCTAAGTGGCAATCACAGTGGAATAATTCATGCTTTGTCATTTTTCTCAGCGGAGCTCACATTTAAATGATCCAAAATGAATACATATATACATACAGCAACAGGGTGTCAGGCATTTGTAGTACCTTTGGTAAGGATGGCTGTCATGCTCTTTTTAGGGCACATCTCCCACTGGTCCAAGCCTGACATCCAGCTGATGCCTGTGGCTCATAGTAGCTGTCAGCATGCGACAGCGGCCGACTCCCGGGCAACAGCTGTGACAGGCTAGCTAAAAAACCAGGCGAGGGTAGCCGATTTGGTGTGTCAATTTGGTGAATTAGAGTATGCCTATCCATCATATATATATATATATATATATATATATATATATATATATATATATATATATATATATATATATACACACAAAAGAAAAAGAGTCTGGGAGAACAGGAAGCTTACTGCCAAAACAAAAAGTCCTCGTCTGCCAAGCCTGTGTCTGTAGTACTCTCCTTTATGGCAGTGAAACCTGGTCAACTTACACCAAGAGAAACGTTTAAACAGCTTTCATATGCGGTGTCTGCGAAGAATACTTGGTATTAAGTGGCAAGACAAAATCACAAATACTGAAGTATTGGAAAGATCATTTTGTGTGACGGTGTGTTCCATGCTCAGTCTTCGTAGACTTAGATGGATAGGACATGTTAGGAGGATGGATGATGGTAGAATACCAAAGGACATCTTTTTTTGGTGAATTACAGACGGGTAGGAGATCTCAGGGTCGGCCTCTGCTACGATACAAAGATGTGTGTAAGCTGGACATGAATGATACAGGCATTGATAATGCACATTGGGAGCAAGTCGCAGCTGAATGTGTTGCATGGAGGGCAATTATCAGAAATGGAATAAAGACAAAGGAGAAAATGATTGCAGATAAAGCACACACACAGAGCGTGAGAGATGTAAGTTGGTGCATGAGGGTGGAAATGACCATGTTTTCACATGCATCCACTGTGAACAAACATTTACAGCATGAATCTGCCTTATCAGCCACTCGTCACCGCCATGGGTTGTAGTTAATAAGCCTTTTTTAAGCACAATGTACCAAACTATCATGTATATGTATATATATATATAAATGGGAGGTTCTATTCGCAATTCTATTGCGAATAGAAAAAAATTATATTCGCAATCAAATTGCGGGAAGTAACAAACATGTCACAGCGTTAGTTTGGGCCATTAAGAAGTCTAAGAAGGTGGTTAATTTAAATAGGAATGTTCACTGTTGCGAGTTTAATTCTGCCGAATTCTCCGTATTTTTTAATGAATCACTCTTTTTTCTTACTTCTGTCCGTTCTTTTGGCATCCTGCTTTATTTTTACATTACGTTAGTCCTGTTTAAATATCAAGAATAATTGTTCAGAACAGGTATCCCCAATACAAATAACGATCCCTACAAATAATTCTGTCCCCAGGCGAGTTCAAGAATTGTTAACTTTCGTTTCTGAACACTTACCAGCCATCCATGTTTGTTTACGTTACCGTCCTACTATTTATGTCCTGATAATATCGCAGCAGTGATGATTCTCTTAATGTGACACTTTCTATGGCCTCCATTGCATCCTCTCTGAGTGACTCTGTTCTGGTCCAAGCTGACAGTAATATGCATCGCCTCAGAGAGATATGATTAGGCAATTCAAACACCAGATTTCGATTGACTGGCCTCATTAATTAATAAATAAACAAGGATAAGGAAATGCTACACATATAAAGTGCAGGAAAACCCGGTATATCTGAAGCAGGTGGAAAAGAGAGAGGAGAGAGATAGATAACAAAGATAGTGCGAGAGACAGAGATATGAAAAAGATGTATTGAAAGACATTAAAAGAGTGGTAAAGACAAGAAAGGGAGAGGCGGGAGATCGAGACTTAGAGTGAGCAAGAGAGAGAGAGAGAGAGAACTGGTGTTCGGGTGGCTAAGCTCCTTTCCCAAGACAACAAAAGTAGAGGACAGATAAGAACAGAAAGACAAGTGTGCAGGTTCTTGTGCAGCAAGATAAACAACACCTAATACACAAAATCCGTAGAAAACATATGCCTAAAGTGAAATCAACAGACTAGCATTGGTGTCACCTAATTCCTGAAAATGAAAAAAAAAAAATGTTGCCTCCCCAGGGGGGAATCGAACCTCGAGCTCCCGTGTACCAGGCGGAGACAGTAACCACTATGCTACCGAGGACACGTTAGCAGATCAACAAAATATTGTAATATGGAAACACGCATAGGAATAATCACGTGACCTACTTCGATTGCGAATATAATTTTTTTCTATTCGCAATGAAATTGCAAATAGTCACTCCGTATATAAATATATATTTGGTTTAGATTAGACAGAAATAGGTTTGGTATAGTAAATAATACTTGCATGCTTTTTGTGCATTGGTTTATACAAATGAAGGCCTATGCCCAGTGTATATGTAGGCATGTAAGTAAGTGCTTTACTTAACATTTTGTATGCCACTCTTATTCATAGAAAGATGAAAAACAGACAAAGATCTCATCTTTTTTTGAGGTAAGTGTGTTAGAAATTATAACACATGGTATTTAGTATAAAGCATTCAGAACGCAGAATAAGAGCTATAAGGATAATGTTAGAACTAAGAATATATGCAACAGGACATGGGCAAGACTATATGTGATAATAATCTTTTACTGAGTCATATCTGCATCAGTTCGTTTGTGTGAATGAATGGCATGTATAAAGGTGTCCAGTTATCTCAGGCACATGTATTTGAATTACTATCAAGCCAGATTTTAAAAGTTGACCTGCCTGAAATGTGCCCTAGGAAATGCCCTGGCCAGAAATGACAGTTGAGGTTTTTGTTTTGGTTGTTTGCTCTCTTTCAACTCAAGCGTAGTCCATACATGTGCTACTTCTTCGGGTGCACTGGACTGATGTTTGCTTGTTAGAAATGGTGTGTGGGTTTGGGATATGTGTGCGGTGTGTTGGTGGGGGATGTGTGCATGGTGTGTGGATGGGGGGGGGGGGGGAGGGATTGTTTGTGGTGGTATGGGTGAGGATATGTGTGTGGGTGGGGGATAGTGTGTGGTGTAGGGGATGTGAGTGATGGGTGCGGGGAATGGGTGTGTGGATGGGGGGTATGTGTGGGTGAGTATGGGATGTGTGGTGGTTGGGAGAATTATGTGTGGGTGGTGGGGTGTATGGGTGGGAGATGTATGCGTGGGTGGGGGTGTGTAATATGTAGGTGGGTGAGGGATGTGTGTCGGGGTGGGATGCGTGAGTGGGGGGAGGGTGTACGTGGGTAGGAGTATTGTGATCGAGAGATGTTTGTTTGGGGGTGGGGGTGTGTGGGTGCGTAGTGGAGGATGTGTGCGTGAGTGTGTGTGTGTTGGTGGATGTGTGGGGAATGCATGTGTGGGTGGGGAGAGGTGTGTGGGAGTGGGGTAGGGAGATGTCAGTTGGTGGGGATGTGTGTGTATGGTCTGGGGATGTGTGAGTGGGTTGGTGGGGGATTGTGTGCGTGGGTGGGGAATATGTGGTCAATGGAGATGATGGGGGATGGGTGGTTTGAGGTGTGGGTGGGGAGAGGATGTGTGGGTTAGGATGTGTATGTGGGTGGGCATGGGATGTGTGGGTTGGTCGGGGAATGTTTGTGGGTGGCGAGTGTGTTTTGGTGGGAGGAACAGGTGAGGGCAGTGTGTGAGGGTGGGGGATGGGTCGGTTGGTGGGGTATGTATGTGTCCCTTGGTGTGTTTGTGTGTGGGTGGGGTGATGTATGGGTAGGTGGGAGATGCCTCATAACATGGTAATTTGCCTTGTTTATGTTTACAACATTCATTTCACAATGTTTATTTTTCTTCCTATGTAAATGTATAATGCTCTTGATGAACGAAAGACGAGTGATTGGAAGGGCCGAATGTAAGACGGGCCTGCGCGCCCAATTTGTGACCCTAATAAAGCTGATTGATTTGATTTGATTTTGTGAATTAGCTTTTCCCTATTACCACTGCCCCACTGGCAAGACAACTCCGACTTCAGAGGTACTTGTAATTTATGTCCCCAAGTCAAGGACGAGAAGTCAACATTTTAGTCCAATTGACCGGTGTAGGGGTTGAACCTACTAGCATAGCATCGGCACACAGGATGTTTAAGAACAAGCATTCTTATCCATTC
This sequence comes from Cepaea nemoralis, assembly GCA_014155875.1. Lineage (NCBI taxonomy): Eukaryota > Metazoa > Mollusca > Gastropoda > Stylommatophora > Helicidae > Cepaea > Cepaea nemoralis. The sequence goes on from JACEFZ010026073.1 coordinate 465,695, forward strand.
AGCCATGCTGACCTGGCAGTTGACATGATTTTGACCATATTCATCATCCAGTGCCTTGCCAGCTGGTGTGGGTGATCATTCCTCTCCACAAATTGCGATCTCCTATTACAGTGGTTCTCAAACCACGGCCCGTGGGCCACTTGTGGCCCGCCAGCTGTCAGAAAGTGGCACACGAGGCCTCGTTATTTAATATAACATATTTTGATAATTTCAAAAATGAACTCGGAGCGCCGGGTCAGCGTTTAGTAACAAAACGTTATGAAATTCCCATATCTCAGCCTTATCGACATCTGTTACGACTGTTTAGCAAAGTGGGTTGAGTTGAGTCAAGAACCTACATCACTGCACTCAGGACATTCCCATATGAGCTCAGTCCCCTCGTTCAACAGCTAGTGAAGAGTCATACTACTAATCGTTCCCACCGCTATCTGATTAAATGTTCTCCTGGTCTTCCCTCTCAGTTTTGAGATTCTTCCAGAACCTCTGCTGATCCCCCCAATCTCATTCTTTCCACTTATGGGTTCTCAATCTGTTCAACCGCCTTCTCCACCTGATCCCACAAGCGCACGACCACCTCCCCCTTGTCCATAGGCAAGATACCACTAAGAGGTGCATTCCCTGCTAGCCTATCAGCCTGTTCATTCCTCCGTACACCCGCATGGCCAGGGCAAAATATCCATACAATTCTCACAATCTGTGACCTCTGAAGCGACGAGAGCCATTCCACACAAAACATTCCTTTCTCCACCTTGCTAAGCATATTTTTTGAATCCGTAATGAACACGTGTTGTAGTAGTCTCCTCTAGCCACTGGAATGCCGCTGTTATTACCTCCACCTCCATCCTCATGCTGAAGGTCGTAGTCTCATATGCCAGGCTCTCCTTTTTCAAGACTCGCCCATTAGCCTTTGCAATAAAGCCCCAGCAACTATGTCTGTTTCTCACTACTAACCCATCGGTGTAGATGACTATGTCACCTTGATGTGTATTACTCTGGATCAGCTGTTGCACTTCAAACTCAGCGCGGCCCGCTGCACATTCTTTGCACTCACGACCCAGTGTTATTATTACCTTGTGCCAGTCCGCCATGTCTTCCGGAACTTCAACCCACTCTCTTTCACGATTGATGGTCTCTAGATCACACACCTGACTTATAGAAAGTTCTGCCTGTGCCATCCAGGACCTGCCTCGTCTTAGTCTATGACCCTTTACCATATCCATTGCTGCATGCAGTGAGTGATCCCTGTCTGCGGCAACTCTCAGGTACCATTTGGCATGAAGGACCCTATGCCTATCCGTCATTGTAGGTAGCGCCAGGATATGCCTCATGCAGATAATTGGCGTGTCCTTTGTGCACCCCAGTAATCAAATCAAACAATGGTAAAAAGCAAAAATGTGAAGACATGGCTTGTCGTGAATTCAACGAAGATTGGACGGAGAAATGTATGTTTATGCCTAGTCGTAGTGGTAAACCAGTTTTCTTAATCTGCGGATTTTGTGTTTCTGTAACAACAACAAAATTAATCTGGAACGATACTTCTCGACCACACATTCAGACATAAATGCTCAATATCCGATCAATTTGGAGTTAGGAAAAGATTTCATAGAGAAAGTTCTCTGACCAGGCAGCAGTCATTTTTCACGATGGCTAACGAACAGATCAAGAGTACTGTTGTTGCATCGTACAAAGTTGCTCTTCTGTTGGCTCGCCAAAAGAAGCCGTTCACCGAAGCAGAAGAAATAATCAAGTCTTCCCTTAAAATTGCTGCTAGAATGCTTGGGATAAAAAGTGTGAAACAAAATTTAATCAAATTCCTTTGTCTAATAATACTATGGCCAGGCGAGTTGAAGAATTAGCCAACGATGTTGATCATCATGTAGCAGGACCTATGAAAAATTGTAAAGTTGTTTTCATTGGCAATGGATGAATCCACTGACATTTCTGACACAGCTCAGGTCGCAGTGTTTGCTTGAGCAATAAACGATAATTTTGAAGTCATTGAAGAACTTCATGGACTTGTATCGATGCATGCAACTACCAAAGGGACTGATCTGTATGAAACTCTGAAGTTGTGTGTAGAGGAAAAACAACAAAGAATGGAACAAATTGGACAGTATATGCACCGATGGTGCTCCGGCTTTGACGAGTAAAAATTCTGGATGTCTAGCATTATTGGAACAGTTTCTTGGCCACACTATATTAAAATATCATTGTATCATTCACCAAGAAGCTCTGTGTGGAAAGATATTACATCTGAAACATGTCATGGATGTTGTTCTGAGATGTGTGAACAAAAGTCGAAAGTAATGTGCTGAACAGGCGTGAGTTCAGACAGTTTCTATCAGACCTAAATGAGGAATACAGTGAGCTACTGTTACACTGTGATGTCACATGGCTATCTAAAGGGAAAGTTCTGTCACGTTTCTCGGCACTGAAAAATAGTGTCTGTTTCTGTCTGAAATAAATGAATTGCCTACAGGACGGGAATGTCTGCTGAACGATGACTGGCTTAATGACCTGGCATTTTTGGTGGACACCACATCTCATTTGAACTCTTTAAATGCGAGGTTCCAGGGAAAAAAACTAGTCACAAATTTGTGCGATGACATTTCTTCATGTAAAATGATACTACGACTGTTTATCGGACAGCTGACTGAAGGGACTTTAGAGGCGTTTCCAACTCTGAAGACGCTTGTGGTGGAAAAGAAATGTGGCTTGTTACAATATAAAGTAAAAGTTGAAAGTTGTCTGGATATCTTTGTTGAGATTTCAAGAATTCACAATAGAGGAGGATATTGTTGTCCTCTTCATAAATCTGTTCGTATTTCCTGATGCCAAGCTCTGTCAATTACAGCAAAACCTTCAGCACAAAGTAATTGATTTGAAATGCAATTCTGCGCTGAGATGTACATTTCTGGAGCTGCCTGCTTCACCTTCAGCTGATCATATGATTTCATTGTGGCGACTATTGCTTGTCGAACTATGTGAACACTTGGGTTCATTTGCCCAGAGATACATTTGTCGATTTGATTCGACTTACAGATGTGAGCAGTCATTTTCCACAATGACCGTTATAAAAACCAGGCAACGTTCCAGACTCACCGACAGTAACCTAGCTGCACTTATGTTTGTTTGTTTTTGTTTATTGTTTGTCCATCAAGAATGATGATGACCATTCATTTCATCCAGTCGGGTTGAGAGTGATATATAAAGTTGGATGAAGAATGACTTGCACGATTAATTGGACTAAAGTGAGGAAGAGTTGCGCAATTCGTTGACCTCACTCTCTCACCTGAGGCCATCTGAGTCCAGTGGCTGGAGACGAGTTTAGTTTAGTTTAGTCGATGGATCAACATCATGGCACACGGGTGCAACCCATAAGTGCTCCGTTCTCCTCCTAACTCAAACTTGAGTCTGGAGAAACTCAGCTCAGTGCACAAACTCTGTAGCACCGGCGAGGATCCTAAAATACTTGGATAGATTTTTAACTCGACATCTTGCCCGGGCAGCGCAGTTAGGCTACTCTTTTTCAATTTTCAACTGCCAAGGGATTTTTTATGTGCGCAACAATACACACAGGCGTCCGATCTCACTACCCAGAGATCAGGGGAAATTTTATTACTAGAAGTCCACGAGAAAAAATCCCGGTCATCACCGGGGCTTGAACCCGTGACCTCTAGCACTCGAGGCGGACACCATACCTCAAGACCACGCAGCCCCTGGACTGGAGACGAATACAGGTGCAGTGGATGACCAGGGCTCTCTACGTGCCTTGCCGTGCTCATTACATTCCACAACGCTTTGCATGTAAACGTTGTCTTGCCCATTGAATCATCAGTGATTTCATCCGCGCAGTCTGCTAAATCCTGTCTTCTCATGCTGGGTAGGCGCACCCTAGTTCACCGCTTGGTTTGACACCAAATCGGCTACCCATGCCTCATTTAGCCAGCCTCTCACAGCTGTTGCCCGGGAGGTGGTCGCTATCGCATGCTGACATCTACTAGGAGCCACAGGCATGAGCTGGATGTTAGGCTTGGGCCAGTGGGGCATGAGTCTATGACTTTGGGCACGACAGATTTGTACCCAGACGTAGATAAACTGGCATCTGAACTTAAGTAACTGGTTATGAAGAACAATTACAATTGTAAATTAATTAATTAATAGCGATTTTTGAAACTGATTAAAAACTTATTGTTAAATGAACTTTTGATTTTAAACCCCAAAAAAATGACCGCAGTGTAGTGCTGACACAGTTAAGAAAGGTTACAATGATATTGTACGACTTTTATAATTTTATAACGCTGTGGCCCGCTTAACTACCGAAAATAGTGGAAATGGCCCTCTGCTTGAAAAGCTTGGGAACTACTGTCCTATAACATGGATCAATTCATGTGTTGACTCCCTTCCGTGCCATGACACAAGACTCAAGAATCTTCTCACGCTGTCTTCCTCTCTCTCTTTCCACAAATCTTTCCAGTTGTCACATGTTCCAGTCTTTGTCTTCTCATAATGTGGCCAAAACGATGAACACTATTGTCTATAAAATTATGGGCAGAGTACCGTAAACCCATTACGATTTAAGGCATGTGAAAGGATTGTTCACTTTATTTACTTTTGACATATACCCACAAATATCCTTTACAATTTTACTCTGAACATGTCCAGAGGTGCTCAAACGTCTAGTAAATCCATGAGTGTACAGCAACTAACTGCCAGTCCACTGTTGATTGATGAACCTTCTCATGGGCTTGGTGTGCTGCTCTGTCCTGGCCACACCAATCTTATCTGAATGCTTGTATTCTGGCTATTGATGTTGATTAATTAAGATTTAGCTGAACTCTCTGAGGGCGTTCATAATGTTGGCTAAATCCTTTGGTTTACCCTGTTGATGTTGTGACAGTGCCGGCCTACCTATCTGCTTTTTCATTGCCCACAATACTTGTAGATGCCATGGTATGAAGATATACACATCTTTACAAATTTTGAATACATTTATTTTTATGGCTAAACCTGTCATATTTTAGCATCTTTTTCATGGTGCCTGCTGATTTCTGTTTGCTTTCTTTGGCACTTCTGAGTTGAGTCAAGAACCGAAATCACAGCACACATACTATAAATAGTCTGTTGTGAGTAGGTTTTCTAAGTTTTGAAGTTTGGTGGGCGAAGGGATATATATACTTTATTTGGATTTTATATTATTTTATGGTAATATGAGATATATTTATTATATGACCATGGGCATTTTTCCATGGGACATTCATAAAGATAAATACATCTGAGTACTAGAGGTGACATTTCCAAATAAATTGGATGTCCAAAACTGAGCTAAAATCATCAAATGTGTGATGAAATTTCATTATATTAGTGATTTTCTTATATTTGAATAATAAAGACACAAACAATTTACTGCCTGCCATATTTCACTGTATCTTGTCAGATGCATACTGCAAAAATACATCAACATAGAATAAGCAACACAGTGAAATACATCAATAGAAAAATTCCAGAATTGGCCATTGCACATCATTTGCTGCACTCTGACATAGAGTATGCGCTGAATGTATTGTGCGTCACACAAAACAAATTTGTGCTGAAATTTGCAGAGGCTGCTGTGATACACATGTGTAAACTGCAACTGTGTAAAATAAAAGGATATGATAGTCATTTGAAAACTACCTTTGTAACACCTGTAGTGAAACATAGGGGGGGGGGGGGGTTGTATTGTGTATTTCAGCTGTAAGGACTCATCGTGTTGCTTATTTTTGTTGCTGCATTATGCAACAGGCCAGATGCAGCCCTGCAATAAACTGTGCTTTCAATTGTTTGTGTCTTCATTAATCAAATTTGCAGCGGGAAAACATTTCTTTGGATTGTCTTATGTGTTGAAATATAAATGTGAATGTTAGTTAACTTACGTATTCATATTTAATTTATTTTAGAACAAGCCAGATAAGAGAGGGGAGAGTAAGCTTTTCACCAGTGTCAGTAGTGTTTCTGTGAAAAGTGCCAGAAGACTGACCTCTGTCAAGGAGAGACATAGGAAACTGGGAATAGGAGCAAGATCCATCTCTACGCCTCCAGCAGCTGCTTCAGTACAAGGTCAGAATTCCAGGACTAAGCAGGCTAAGATAATAGATGATGATGAAGTTGTCTTCGTTGATGCTGAAGACCCATTGCCATTTAGGGATGTCCCATCAAAAGATAGTCATAAAATGATTTTAGACGGAGGTGACAGAGAGGCCAAATTTTGTGGACGTTTGAAAACTTGTGAAGAAAATGGCATTCTTGGCAATAGCAATAATGTAGGTTATAAACATAGGGAAGAACAAAATTTAGAATCTTTGCCCATAAAATATGGATCAGATTCATTGTATCAGAACAAAGATGGGCAGAACAAGCAGCATGAAGCATGTTTTAGTCTTGAAGCTGTTGCAGATAGCTTTAATAATGAAGTCCATATAGTTGAACCTGCAGAAGAATCACCTTTTGAAACTTCCAAAGCATCTTTTACCTACACCTACCAAACAAGCTTTACAAGCTAACTGTGAAGGGTTCAGAATCTAGCCCAGACATTATATGTGACACTCCAGATGTCGGACAGGGTTCTGGGTGCTGCTGCTTTGCGGAGGAGAAAGAATCAGTCCAGCAGAAGCTTCCTCTGCCCTGGGAGTTTGCTCGGAGTTCAGCCGGGACTGAAGCCAGCACATCTGAAAATGAAGCAGCTGAGAGGAGCCAGTAAATTAGCAGGGAAAGTTAGTATTAGCTTCTCAGCAAGCTCTGAGTCTGTGAGTAAGTTGGAAGATAAATTCCTTGAGAAACCAAGTGCTGGTCATCTCAGTAATGATTCCTTGGATGTTGATATTAATTCTTACAGTGATAATGGGACTATACAACATGGTACTGCTGGTCCAACTTCTTGTAATGACAAACAAAAGATAGGGCATGTGAACTTAACTCATGTTAGACCCTTTCAAGCCAGTCTTGAGAAGAATATAAATACAGCTAAAGATGGGATTGCTCTCATAGAAAATCCTGAAATACCACATCCTGACATGTTTTGTATACCAGAAACTCAGTATTTTGATAATGTTCCTGATTTAAACTCCAACAGTATTATAGAAGAGGACTTAGAAGTAGATCAAACTGTTGACAGAAACCAAGACTGCCAGATAAACATACAGCCACAGTTCCAGCCTAGTGAAAAACATTGGTCACCAAGACACAAAGAGGCAATAGAACAATATATTAAGGAAATTGATAGTGCCAGTTTTAATGACCTATTCATGCCAAATGGAATAGAACAAAGTGAATCCAACATGGTAAAAATAAATACACTTACTGAGGCTGGTTTTGCAAGTAATGTAAACATGCATGCTTCCAAAACAAGCAGATTTCTCAGGACAACCAGTAGTGATGAATCATTTCAAGTAATGAAAAAACATTCAAAGTTAATAAATGCCTTAGAGGCAGCAGATTCTAAGGCAGAAGTAACGGAAGAGAATTTGTGGATGGGACAGAGGCTTAGGAAACATTATTCTGAGGATGATTTCACACAAAGCTATGGAGGGAAAACTGCAAGACCTCCAAACTACTCCTGTGAAAGTATATGGTGAACAGAAATGTGTCAAAAGACAGGCTAAGCCTGGGTTGTCTCCTTGTTCCAAACGGCACCTCAAGAATTCTTTCACCGACTTGAAAGATCCAACCCAGACTTATGTGTCCTCTCTGTTCATAAAAACACAATGTCTTGAAAATCTGGCATGTGCCATTCCTGACATTAATCCAACTAGAGGTAGATTAACGGAAAATCGAGCATACCAGTTTGGCTTAAAGAAAAAGGGTAATCTTGAGAATAAGAAGGGTGACACTTGAAAATGACAAACTTTTATCAGAACTGTTAGGGCAGTTGAAATCACCTAGCAAAGCTGAAAGCAAAGCCACTTCCCATACATTGAAAGAATTAAATCCATTTCCCAAACTAGCAGCTGACAAAGAAAGAGGTATGGGCATATTCAGTAAAAACAGTGGTTTGTTAAGGACTCATCAGTTAGGCCAGCTGACAACGCAAAAAGTGTGACTTCAGAGTGATATTGAAATACTTCACCAGCTGTTCGGAAAAGATGCATCAGATAGTGAAGAACTTGAACAGGAAAATTCCTGCAGTGGCATTGAATACCGAACATCCAGTTCTTCAACAGGATTTTCACAAGGATGCTAAAGCCAGTCATACCTTTCCCAACAATGTTGTGAATAGTTCCAATTCAGCGCAAGAAGATGCTATTGTTATTTTGGACGATACTCAAAGCATGAATATGGACAGCAGTGAATGCTTCATTGTTGAAGACAACTCCGATAACTCTCTTGGAAGTCCATCTAAAACAGCTGAATCACACAGCACGTACTGAATCACATAAAATCACTGAATTAGGCAATAGTCTGTGAATCGCATACTACTCCTAAATCACATGAAAGTCACAATGCTTCATACAACATTACTGAAACAAAGAAAGATCTCAACCAGACAATTGAAACTCCTGTGATTGCAATGTGCAATAATAAAGAGACACCCAATGCAATGTTTAGAGTGAGCAGTAACCTTGGCGGCACTGTGTCGGACAGCAGCGCACACATCTCTTCCACCATCAATTTCATGTCAACAGATTCTCGACCCACATCTCTTCTTAAAGTGATGCCTGAATGTGATGCATGTCAGCCAGGTTTGGAATATAGACCAAGTGAAAGAAATGAACAGACTGTTAGAAATGACCCACACATAGTGATTTCAACCTCCACCAGTAAACAGCTTATCAGCATTCGTGGATGTACTGCAGACAACAAGACACAGATGTCAGAAGTGTCACCAGATTCTGTTGTCACTAATACAGATATTGGCTGGGATGACAGCGTTACACGTGATAGTAACAGTGCAGTTACAGCTACAGATTCAAACAGTAACCATGGAGCAAATGTTTCATCAGGGCTTGCATCCGAGGCTTTTATTTCAACAAAAGATATTTCAAACATGGGGTCTGGGAACACCAACAGTCACAATACCGAGGATAAGATATCAGTAGCTGCCATCAGAAACTGCATCACTGGTGGTAAGAATGACACGCAAGCAACTATCGATGTTGACAATACAGAGTTCTCTACATCTGTGTGCGACATGCTGAGCGAGACCTTTGATGAGGATTTCCCCGACTTTGACGTGCCTAACATGTAAGTTGTTTTGTTTTCTTCCTCATCCATCTTGAAGAGAGTGTTACAAAGAAGTTACGATATTTGTGCCTTTCTGTTGATATGTCTTAACTTTAGCGCAGCATTGTTTAGATATCCTTTAAACATTCTGTCACATGTAGGTTTTCTGTGTTTGGAATGTTGCAAGTGCAGTGGCTTATACTACCTGTCTTTATGATTTTCCAATGTTGCGTTATTTGAGTGTGCACATGGGGCCTATTTTTATTTGTGTTATATTTTCTTATTCATGTAGTTTCAACAGAAATTTCTTGTTTGCTGTTGCTTCTTTGTGCATTTACAGTTTTTACCATGACCTTTCCTGATGCTATTTTACATGTCTGATCTATCTATCTAATCTTCTCCTCTTCTATTTCTTCTTCTTCTATTTCTTTTTCCTCCTCTTCTTGTTCTTCCCCCCTTTCTTCCTTCTTCTCCTCCTCTTCTTCTTTTTCTTTTTCTGTTGCTGCTGCTTCTTCTTCTCCTACTTTTTCTTGTTCTTTCTTCTGACCTTCCTCCTCGTCGTCGTCATCCTCCTTTTACATGTTCCTTGTCCTCCCTCCTACTCCTTCTTCATCTCCTTCTCCTCCGTCTTGATTAAGGGACAGTTGCACTGTCTCTATTTACAGCAAAACTACAATATCTGCACCTTTCAACAGACACATCCAGTTTCAACACAGCATTTATTTGGGACATTGTTTACTTTCCGCGTTCAGTCCCTACTCTTCTGGTCAAATGGCATTCAAGTGGCATGTCTCCAGAACCAGCACTTACCTGGAGTAAACCTTGATCAGCTCTTGTTCGGCAACCCTGATGCAATCAGTGAAACTAACAGTGGATGACTGCATGCATCTCTTGTGCCACATCTGCAGTCCCATTTAACATCCGTTGTGTGTTGGCTGGCTGGTGAACCCTCAGGAAGACTGAGCTTTAACTCTTCAAGTCCAGTGCATTGATAACGTTCAGGTAATTTGAGCCCTGACAAGAACCTGCATATGTGGGACTGAGGTTGATGTAGATACTTTCATCTCAGCTTGGTTTCATAGTACCATCTCCATGGGGCTAAAGATTTCTTGCCAAGGCAGTTGCCACATAGTGTACAGACAATCATGTAAAAAAAAACTTTGAGTCTTATTGAGGATTGAAAGTACTTCCCACATGTGTCATCTAATTACTGGAAATAGTGCCTATACCATAAACTTGTTACCATCTAACAGTATACCATAACAAGCAATGATGTACAGACCAGAGGGATGGAGAGGAATAGGCCGACCGCGTAAACGATGGACGCAGGGAGTAACAGAGTCCATTTGAATATCGATACATGAAGCCTATAAGCGGGCACTCTCTCGCTGTTTATACTTCACCTCGACACCGCAAGGTACAAGAGGAACATGATTAGATGAGACCATAAACTTGGGGCCATGGTAGTACAGTGGTTAGCATGTTTGCCGGCCTGTCCGATAGCCATGCACTTGAATCTCCATTGAAGATTTAACAAAAATTTATTTACTCCCAGATTGACTCACCTTAAAAGGGGCACCAGAAAATATCATAGAAAGTCAAGGCGGCTGCTGTGATATAGACCAAATCTCTCACTTAGTGCCAGTTGGTCTTATAGAGCTAGCACTGTATTCCCAATATTCTGAAGTGTGTAAATGAGGCCAAAACTTTTTTTAATGATTCACCCAAAATTCCTTAGTGGCAATATACAAGAGCATTACTGACATCACGGTAATTATTCTGCTTATGTTTTTCTCCTTTTATTTCAGAGCAAATGAAGATTTCAAATTTACAAATCTCTGGAACCGGTTCACTGTACTTGATGTCGCTCATGATAGGTGAGTAGTTATAAGTTAAGGATTCTTCCACTGTGAGAAACTGAGTGCTTGTGGAATAGTTCTGGGAGCAGTGACATCAATTCTTCATCATAATCATACACTGATGCTTGGATGTTTTTGTTAGCTTTAATATGCATCTTTATGTTTTTCTTTATTTATACACACATATTTTCATAATAGAAGGGAAAAGGCTTCACAAGTAATTACATTTAAATGTCTAGGAGCAGTCGTAGCATAAGGTGGAAAATGTGTGACAGAGAAGAAAAGCAGAATAATTAAGTAAAAGGTAAGTTTCAGAGGATGGAAAGTATCTTATGTAATAAATCACTTTCATTTGTTGTCAGAAAGAATACGGAAATGTTATATCAAACCTGTTCTATTCTATGGTGGTGAATCCTGGAATGAAAATGAGCAAATTAGGTTGGAACTTAGAGATGTGGTTTCTAGGACGATTGTTGTGAATATTTCCAGAGTAAATAACGTTTAACTGAAAAAAGCTAATGAAAGTATAACATACACAACCATAAAAACCAGACAGTTTTCTTTGATCACGTAATGAGAAAAGAGGCAACAGAGAACATTGTGATGACTGGCAGGATCAGTAGAAGAAGAGAGGCAGACCGAAAGAAATTGATGGTCTGTGATAATTACATAGAGGTGTATCCTCCGTAGAATTGATCCAGTACACCAAGGACCAAAACCTGTAGAGAGACATGAATATATATGCCATTTGTCAGGGCTCATGATGATGATGACTTTTCACATTGAACATCTGCTACAAAACCTGTAGAGTGACATAGATATCTACGCCATTTGGCAGAGCTCAAGATGATAATGATGACTGGCCACATTGAAAATCTGCTACAAAATCTGTGGAAAGACAAGAATATCTACATTCTATGCCACTTGGCAGGCCTCATGATGATGATGATTCACTCTGGACATATGCTACAAAATTTTTGTTGTCTTGAAAGTGTTTATGTTGTTACTTTCATATGATTATATTAAATTGTTCTTATGAAAACTTGTTTGCTGTCCTGACAGAGCAAGGGATGAGGTGCTTCTAACCCTGGCATGCTGCAGAACAAGAGCAGTGTCCCACTGTACCTTGAGAGGGTTTTGGTAAGTCCAGTGTTGATCGTATTCCTTGGTGAGAATGTCCCTTATTGTTTGTGTTTCTAGGCTGTACAGGTTTGTGTACAGTCAATGTTGATGATCCAATAGGATTTGTCTAGGATAAGTTATGTGTACACTCAATGTTGATCATCTTATGGGATTTGATAAATGCAGATTTGTATACAGTCATTGTTGATGACACTTTAGTATATTTTTAGGATAGATGCTGATATGCACACAGTTAATTTTGATGTTAATCCATTTTAAAAAATATGCTCTAATCTTTGTATTTTTAGGGCAGACACTGTCGTCTGTAAAGGGGATACTGTCAACATTGTGGGGGATTTCACCAGTGATGCCTGCATAGTCGATGACAACAATGGCCTCATTATAGTCAACCCTGACCTGCTGCTGTCTGGGACATTGGTTGTGTCATCAATATTCTGTGCTCGAAAGTAAGGCCGCTTGTCTCTGTCTCATATCCTGTTCTTCTGCTTCTAGTTAATTCCAGTCTCTTTTATACTTTGAATTAAGCTGTCTTTTAGTTAACTTTACACTTTGTGTAAAGCTGTTGTTTTGTCACTTTTAAAGTTGAAGTTAGTTGCATGTCCTTTACAGGACATTGCAATCATGTATTGGTTGTTTGTGATTTACAAGGCAATTTAACCTTCAGTAGCTTGCCATTGCAATACCAAACTAGCTACCTTTACCTCCCAAGATATTTCTTGTTAGACATTTTGGAATAGGTCGACCTGGAAGACCAGGTCAATTAAAACGTTGGAATCTGCCCTGAAGCATATGGAACCCATGACCTCCGGGCTGACAGGCCAGCATCTAGCCACAACGTTACCTCAGCTCCCATGATGAAATAACTTCACCACAACTACCCACATATAGATAGAAAATAGGTAGTACCATGAATTAAATCAGCAGATACAATTTAAAAATGTGAGAGGTTTTCAGTTCAGTTCAGTCACGGTTCCAACATCACAGCAACGGGTCGTCCCCATTATGCTCCATTCCTGTGCCAGTGAATATCATAAAATGTTCCTCAATGCTCCATGTGAAAAGTGGAAAAGACAAGTCTCGTCAAACAACAGCCCGCTCAGGCACACTGTGCATAATGCTGCCACAAAAGTCCTCCTCGCAACATTCATCCTTGATGGAAGTAGCAGTCACTTTCCCAACCAGATATTCACCCACAAAGTCTCAATGTTTCATTTTGGATTTTGTGCCCTATGCAGAAATGTGAGAGGTTAATATGAACAAGGAAATAATGAAATTTCAGTGTATGATGTCAAGGCTATAAGTAAAGAGCAGAATAAACCCATCAAAGACTGCAACATTGATGATTAATAGGGGCAGATCACCATTCTTCACTTCAGGACAGACATAACCCACTGAATGAACGTGCTTTAGCTTAATCTGTCTGTTTCACCACTATGCATGTGCAGAGCAACAAACAAACCCCTGAACATGTTCTGCGAGATTCTCTGTACCCCTTCTGTCATGTCTCCGCCTTGAAGTGGTAGAGTGGCTTGCATGTTCCAGTGACCTCAAGAGCTATGTCAACGGTAGCGCAGCTATTTATATCGACTCCCATGTCAGACAGGTCATGGGATAGGAATTAGGCGAAGACATACACCTGCTCTCTTGTTGGTAGACTGGGGACAGTCAAAGGCTAGGGAAAGCAAACCCCCAAAATATGCTTGTTGAAGTCAGATGCACTGAGGAACAGGTTTGACAAAACAGTGCAACGTAGTTCTCCTGTTGTTGATGTTCTCTGTACAGCAAGCTAAGAAACCTATGATGGTCTATTAAAGCAACACTAAACTTCAAGCTGTTTGGAACCAAAGACAAACTCCAAAACTAATTGAGTATTATTTATTATAGTAATTTTGTTGTGCATATAACATTTGGTTTCCATTTTATTAGTGGCTAGGCCAGGTTTTCCAATATAAATGAACGGAACAGTTAATAGCTGATGTAATCACCTATTGAATGAGTTAATTGTTTGCAATTGTAAGCTTGGCAGATTTTTTAACAAATGTAGCCAAACAATAAACATTACTATTATTTGTATATTTTATAAAATATTACAACCTGTTCTATTTTGATTAAAATCTTGTGTAACTTTTTTCAGGTCTGTGCTAAATGAGAAGTTTAAGGTAATTTTCTGTATTTGTTAGTTTCAAATAATCATCGACTACTTTTAAAAATAACAAACTGTCAAGGTAATAGTTACTTGGTTGTCTCCTTCTTCTGCATCTGTCCAGTGTTTTTTGTTGTTGGGCCATATTTGCATTGTGCCTATTTACAACAGAGCTGCGATATTTTCACCTTTCGGCCAGCACATCCACCTTTATCATAGCCTTTGTTAACTATGTTAGCCTACCTGGTTAGCTTTAAGGAATAATTCACTTTGTAGTGTGATGACTTTATCCATGTCCTTTGCATTTGCCTAGCCATTAAGGTGCATGCGATTTGTTTGACCCTCAAAGAAAAGCAGGTGCAACCACATGGGCACTTCCTGCCATCCAAGGAGGCTTCCATACATGCAAAATTGACACATGATGCTTTGGTTCAGTGTTGACCCCCGGAATGTTCATGTCCTACACAATGTTGCATAGATCATATACTGGGCCATTGAGGCAATCAAGATAGCAACAGAGAAATTATTAAATACCAGCAATGGTACACAACCTGTGGTGCTATTAATAGATGCAAAATCAGTACTCAAGGCGCTCCTGTTTCTGAACTTAGCAGTCAGCATAAGGTCACCATACAGTGGATACCATCCCACTGGAGTACCCGGAAATAACAGAGCTGATTAATTGGCTAAGGAAGGAGCCAAAGAAGAACAGCCTGATGTGCCCATTACATACCACCAAATGAAAAGAATGATCAAATCAATTAGAAAGCCACCAAAACCTGCTCAAGATGACTACCACATTATGGACAGACCAGAACAAGTCATTATTCTGCGCCTCAGAACAGGACACAATAGATTATGCAACCACATGTATACAAAATTCAAGATTGGTGAAACAGCCATATGCACATGTGGATTGTCGTCGCAGACAGCAGAGCACATACTCCAAGACTGCCCAAAATATAACATATCTAGGCAAACCTTCTGGCCTAGAGAGATGACAGTGGAAGATAAACTCTATGGAGCACTGTGTGAACTAAAAAAGACACTTAAATTCATACAAGAGACAACATTGCAGTTATAGACATATTTCAAGCGAACGAAAGAAGAAGAAGATATATTGGGCCTTTCATTCACCTCAGGCTGTGACTTTAGAAACTAGCTGGATGCAGTCTGTGGACTCATTAGGACTCCTAATGATTTCCCAGTAAAGAGTTGCTCTGTTGCAGATTGCTGGATAGCAGTCTCATTTATATGAGGCCCTGTGGTCGTGTTCTGGCTAGTGCCTAACACAGGCATTCAGAGTTTAAAGCCAGTTGCAATCACATTTTATGTTCCGCCTATTGCCAGCCTAGCCTCATGGATGGTTGGTGGGTGAATCCTCTAGAAGACTCTTGACAGTGAGATGTCTAAAATCTGTGCAGGACACATGACATACCTAAGCCCTGTCCAGTCTGCAGGTACTATGCTAAACAACGACCTGTTACTACCTAGTATGCCCCTGTGTAGATGAATGAATGAACAAACTTTATTTTGAAAGGGTCACAAATTGGGAATGAAGGCCTGTCTTACATTCGGCCCATCCAATCACTCATCTTTTGTACATCAACTAACTATTTTGCTTGGTACTTTCACATAGGAAAAAAAAACATTGTCAAATGGAAGTTGTGAACATAAGCAATGCATAAACATATAAGTACCTGCATACATACTTACATCATGTAGACAAACTGTCACAGTTATGCACCCACACAAATACACACTCCTTCACATACTCTCCAGTGTGAAGTTCCAGCACTTGTCTTCTGGTACCGAGTCAGGATAGTCTCCACACCCACCTCACTGTGATGGATTCAAGCTCTTTTTGGGACTCACACAACATGCGACTGAAGAGTTAAAGCTGAGGCTTCCACAGCTCATCTGTTGTGACTTGAAGTGGTAGAGAAGCTTGCTTGTTCTATTGACTCCAAGATCTAGGCTGATGGAAGCGCAGCTACTGATAGGGTCTCCTATGTTGGACAGGTCCAGGGGTAGAGACCAGACGAAGTGAGACACATACCTGTTTTGTAGGTTGACTGGACAGTCAAAGGCATTTTGAGAAAAATGCTTGTCGAAATAGAATGTAATGAGCCATAGGCTTGGTGAAACAGTGCAGCGTAACTCACTTGCTTCATGATGATATCTTCCAGACAGTTCACCTGCCACTCAACCTACATTATTGTTTTCTGTTTTTTTTATTATTCCCGTTTAACGATTTATTGGCTGGCATATTGTGCATATATGTAACATATGAAGTGAATGGATGACAAATATTTTGGCTGAAATGCATAACACACAATGTCTCTGAAACTGTTTGAATGTGGTTCAATGTTGTTCTCATGGTAATTGCAGTCACTATGGGGACAGAATTGCTCCACATTCAAACAGTATCAGAGAATTTGTGAGTTATGTCATCATCATCAAGTGCCATGCCACCTGGCATAGGCGTTATTTCTCTCCACATATCTCTGTCTCTGGTGTTCTGGATCAACTCTGCTACTGATATTTCTCCAAGCCCATCTATCCAGCATAATTTCTCTTGGTCGGCCTCTGCTCCCCTTCCCCTCGATCTTTCAAGTCGTCACAATGTTCTCCAATGCCTGTCTTCTCATAACATGACTAAAGAAAGCGTTTTGTTTCTTTCTTAGTCTCTTTCATGTGTTATGTATTTCAGTCAAAAAAGAATTCAGTTTTCACTTCTGTTAACTTCATTGATGTATATAATGCTGTAGCGAAATATGCCAGTCAATAAATCATGCATCCTGTTGTTTGTGCTTTCTATGTTTAAATTCACTAAGGGAATTCTAGATGTGATTTCCAAAGACAGTTTAATTTCTCCTCCATTTTGATTGTTTTCTTCCAGGGAGTGGATGGTGGCAACCTTCAGATGCTCTATGGCAGTGTCATTCACAGCTTGTTTCAGTCTGTACTCAAGGATGGCGTCAGAGATGAGAAAGCCATCCTGAAAATGGCTTCAGTCCTGCTCCGGTCTAACAAGTTCCTCCATGAAATGTAAGAGCATTGCCATAAACTGATTTGTTTTGTTTGATAAACTGAACTCAGAAAACACAATTTAGGATGGTATATACTGCCCTTCTTGCCTGCCAAGACAGTGGTAAGAGTTCAATACCCAGATGAGGCAGAATTATTTTATTCCAATTAGTACAGCTCTGTGGTCCATCCAGCCTCATAGAAATGGGTACTAGACAATTATTCTAGTTTCTGAGCTTGTAGAGGGGAAGGCGATTTCTGTAACACTGGCCCTGTGTGGATGGTAACTTTGATACCTAGTCCAGAGAAAAGTCTGCATCAACCTCATCCTGATAGTTGCCAGCCTTTTTCAGGATTAGACAACCTCCTGAATGCCAGTGGATCAGTCTTACACGTTAAAACTCTTCCAGAGGTACCACCAACCAGCCAACCCTGAACTGCTATTGTAAATGTTTACATCTATTGTTTATTCTATAACAGGTACAGCCAGGGTGTACAGGATGGCAGTGTCATGGAGGAGATTGGTCAGTATATTCCTTCACTTATATCATGGCTGACAAAACATACTCCAGCATTGGGTCGAGCCGGTACAGTCAAGTTGCCAGAGTGAGTTTCATTTCTCATGTCTTGGAATGTACTGAAAAGAGTTTTTGTATTAGCATTCTTCTTTTGCCCTGTATTGCCCACTGCGGCGTAAGTCCTCATGCAACTCATTCCAAGCTATCCCATGTCCTCTCATATTATTTATTTGTGTCTCTACTTCTCAACTGGCAAGACTGAGGAGAAAAGAAAAAGGGGAAGGCGGAGAGATAAATATCTTGTTGGTTTGACCACATGGCATAATCAAGAGAAGAACATGGAGCTGATCCACGTCTCTGGTGATCAGGGGAGATGGTGAAACATGACCACCCACGCTTATCAGCATGGTATATGATGATGACTTCTCTTCTCCGTGTATATTTAGGTCTTCCCCTTTTTCTGTTGCCTTTGGATTTCAAAGGACTTTCTAGCTATTCTATTCTTACGTTTTCTCAATGTCTGTCATGTCCATCTTTGATTCACCTCTGTTTAGTTCTGTCCATGAGCTTGTGTGTTACGGGGACCGTAGGGGAAAGACAAGAATAGTAACACTTTAGCTTCCGTGCTTGTCATAAAATAAAAGGCAGCTAAGGAGGATTCTGCCAGTGAGTTACCAGGTCCCTTAAGTGAAGCTAAGAATAGCAACACACTGAAAATTGTCATAGTTATACGGAGGGTCAGGCAAGGGACTGGCTTCCCCATTCCGTAGAAAAACTTGCGGAAAATTCCAGCCAAACATGAACAAGTCTTGTTAGCATTCAGATGTGTATAATCTATACTGAAACAAGCATTTCTTGCCATCAAGTTCAGAATGTAAGCAGCAACAAACTGGTAGATTTTGTGACCATTCTTTGGAGAAGCATGATTGCCCATGCCAGCTGTCAAGGCACTTGATGATTGAATGATGTTTTTGTTAGTCATGTTTGTACTGTTTGCAATAACGGTTGTTGTAACTGAATCTTTGTTCATGCCCCATATTTGTATGGACCTGTCGGCACTCGACGGGTGATGTGGTCAATATGACGCTGGCCATCTTTACTTCTGAGGACATTTTGTGATACTCGTTTTAGGCTAGGTCGACCTAGGAGCCCTGGTCAATTTTAAAATCCACCTTGATGGGGATTTGAACACATGACCACAGTGTCAGCAGGCTGCATGCTAGCCTCTGCATTACTACGGCTGCAGTATTTGTTTGCAGAATTCTAACAGAACTGTGTTCCTTGTGCATCACCTCTATATCCCATCTGGGCCTTGGGTTGGAGTGTGTTGACAATGAAATACCTGAAACCTGTGGAAACATTATCAGCCTAACCCAGTCTGTCCATGTGTGCTTCATCACCAGATTACTTTCTAATATGCTGGTTTCTATTCTTGGAGAGGGGAATAGTGCAACACTGTGCCTGAGGAGATGGTACCTTGGCACTGGGTTGGGAGGAAAGTGCCTACACCAGTGGTTCTCAACCTTTTTGGGAATGTCATTCCCCCCTTTCATATTTCCTCCCTATAAATTTCCCCCACCTCTACACAGTATACGTAAACATGGAAACTAAATTTAATAACGCATATTTGAACAAGTCTAGATGTCTACATAAAACGTGATTTGCGGGTCTACTTATGTTATAAAACGAATTTCAGAAGGGCGAGAAGTACAGAACTGTAAAGTATGGTGGGAAAAACAATATCAAGTAATCGGTTCTTGTATTAACGTGATCTTGAAATAATCTTAATCCCCCCCCCCCCCCCCCCCCCCCCCCCATTCGCCATTCCCCAACCGGTTGAGAACCACTGAACTACATTAACCTTACTCTGATAGGTGCAAGTTCTTGTCAGTGCTCAGAAAACAAAAATACCAAATCATCGGACTAAAGAGTTAACACTTAGACTTGCAGAGGATGCACTACCAACCAACTATCACTGAGGTATGTGAAGAGTTAACATTTCAAACTCATGACTTTATTTCACTTTTTTTGTCTGGCACAGGTCTGACGTGGTAGTCAAAGAGATACATGATATTGAGGAGAACATCTGGTCGCCCAGGTAATGTGGTTGTAGTGTTTCTGTTAATCTACAGTCATGACCGGTTTCAGTTAGTGAACTATTGCAGAGTCGAGCACAGAGCTGCTAAATAGGTGTGCACGGTGACAAAATAGATGTGCACTTTGGCAAAATAAAAGATGTGCACTTTGGCCAAAAAATATGTGCACAGAGTTGCTAAATAGTTGTGTTGAGTATGGTGAATTAATGTGCATGATAACAAAATGGTCGTGTTCAGAGTGGGAAATTAGTGCACTGAATGTTGATATAGATATCAACATGTAGATGAAAGAAGTGTGCATTAGAAGGATTATGCTATGATCTTTTTCTAAGTGCTATTTAGGATTGTGCTATGATGTTAGTTCATGTTGGATATTTACAAAGATTGTGAAATAATCTTTATCTAGACCTGTTATTTAGAAGATCTGCACTAATGATCTTTTTCTATAAGCTATTTAGGATTGTGCTACGATTTTAGTTATGTTGGATATTTACAAGTATTTTGCAACAATCTTTGTCTATACCTGTTCTTTAGAAGGTCTGAGCTAATGATCTTTAAACAAAATTTATTTAGATGAATCAGCCTTTTTAATTTCAACATTACAATGTATACCTTCACATGGTGATACAGAGGGCAACCAAAAGGCAGGCTGTCAAATATGGGACTAAAAGTCCCAAACAAACTGACATACATTATGGAGTCAAAACAATTTAATAATTCTTCGAGGATCTTCACTAAAAAGAAAATTTGGGCTTTTGAGCTCAAATGTTACAGAAACATTCTTAAAATATGGACCCAGAAGAAGAAAATTATTGAAATGTTACAAGACTTGAACATGGATGACAACTGGCTATTAAACAGTATCTTGTCTCGGAACATACTTTGGCCTTCTGGAATATGACAATGTTTTGGAATGAACATGATGGAAGGCAGGGGTCAACCAGCACGAGGATGGGCACAGGACATTTAAGACACTTTGGGCATGAGGAGGCAGAGATGGCAAGAGGCTGAGAGGCTTGTCAGTTGACCGTGATGAGAGTGATTATGTAAAGGATCTGCCACATGATGAGGACAAGAGGAATGGATGAAAGAACATACCCACATTGGTGAAGACAGATTATTGAAAAGAGGAACTGATGAAAGAACATCTCACATTGGTGAAAACAGATTATTGAAAAGAGGAACTGATGAAAGAACATCTCACATTGGTGAAAACAGATTATTGAAAAGAGGAATTGATGAAAGAACATCCCATATTGGTGAAAACAGATTATTGAAAAGAGGAATTGATGAAAGAACATCCCATATTGGTGAAAACAGATTATTGAAAAGATCTTGAAAGAAGGGGACAAGTAATCATATTCAGGCTAAGGATAGGCCACTGCAAATCTTATGGCCACCCGTATCGCAGATGACCTGGTCTTGAAGGTGTGTGTGAATAATCTGAGATGACGGTCCAGCTTATTTATTGTACAGGAATGTGACTTAGAGCTCTTGGAGCAGCGCTGTAAATTTGGTTTGAAGAGGGTCACTGTTATTGCACTCAGATAACACTATAAGTGCTCCAGTCTCCTTCCAGAGATGACACATGGAGAATCTTAGCACAGTGCACGATCAGTGAGGATCCAAATGTATGTATATCAGAATCACACATGCTGTACATTTTTTATGGGTAGCTTTTTTAATTTGGAAATGTTACCAGGACAGCTGCCTATCCAATCAGCCGGCTCTTTTCATTTCCAACTGCCGAGGGAGTTTTAATGGTCGCAGTGTGCAAATAAATGTTTCCTGAGTATTTCACCTTTGTTTGAGAAAGCTAGACTTCCAATCCACTACCAGGATCAGGGGGGAGCGTGGCAGCCTTTTTCTCATGTTGTAAAAATTCACTGAGACGAACCTGGTCTGCTTGAGCCTGAGGCGGATGCCATAACTTCTGATCTCTCTCTCCTTCAGTGTGTTTATAATGTGTGTGATGTTTGTGCGTGTCTATTGTGTGTGTGAAGAAGTGTATTGTGGGAGTTGCTTTATGTATGAATGAGTACATATGGGCGTGAGAGAGGAAGAGAGAGATAATGTTTATATGAGTAAATGTTTGTGATTGTGAGTGGGCATATGTGCAGCCCTTAGCAACCTGTATTCTGTTAAAGGTAAACAATATAGAGAGATCTCATTGTGCTCAGAACAGCATTAGAGAAAGTACACAAGAAGAAGAAAAAAGAAAAACATTACTCTCCTACACAATAGTAATCTTTACATAGAATACACATGAAGCCATGTTTCTGAAGAAATCAGTCTTCTTTGTTTGCTCTCTAAAACCCTCACGTATATCTCATATAAATTTGGCAGTTCATTTTAGGCAGTCACATATCTATCTTGGCAGCCTTTGAGCAGTTACAATTTGAAAAAGCCGTTGAGATGACTGCTGCAAGAAACTCACAATTCAAGATATCTCTTGTCTGATAGACAGATACGACTCCTTCTCTCACAGTCACAGATGTTTCTGGGCTTAGGATGGTCTGATCAGTGATCTCCAAGACCACCCTGGGACTGACAGATGACAGCAAGGAAGGACAAACCAGAAGTATGCCAGCATGATTCGTCACTGATATAGCATGTTGACTGTTCTCATCTTTCTACAGATTTGGTTTGAAAGGCAAGATTGACGTGACTGTGAAAGCCAGGGTATGGTACCACATTTTTCTGTACTGTTCTTCTATTCGTCTTTATTTGTTCTCTTGTTGTATATACTCGGCTTCATTTCTCTTATATCACCTCTTCTCATCTCTTCTCTCCTCATCATCTCATCTCTTCTCTCCACCTCATCTTTCTTCTCTTCTCTGTTTTCCTCTTTTCTCTTCTCTTTCCTCCTATTTCTTTTCTCATCTCCTCTTGACCTCTCTCTTATTGTAATGTCTTATCTTATTTTCTTACTGCCACTTCACAAATGCTTACTTTTTAATAAGGCCAAACTAATTCACAAAATCTTATTTTAAAATGCTCCACGTTACCTTTGGCCATTGTGTTTAAATATAACGCAAGACATAGCGAACGACTAAACATACTTCATGTTCCTAAACCTAGGGTAAGTGTACTCTGCCGCTCAGTTGTGAAACAATATTCCACAAGAAATAAAAGACACCACCAATAACTACACATACAGTCGCAACCTGTTTGAACACTATATCAGTACAGACCACATGCCCCCTTAAAAAATAGTAATAAAAATAATCTTAAACGATAACTAGTATAATAAACATCCCATATGTATGGTACGTTACACCTTCCTTAGGTATTTATAACAGACATGTTAAACATTGCCTTAGTGTGTCATATATTATTGATTATTTTCTGTGCAGTTTAATGCACATTGTTCTGTTGTCTAAGATTTGCTTCATAAATGATGTATGAATGAAATAATGTCTGAGAGGAAGGACAGAAGAAGGGCAGAATGTCAGATGGGCCTGCATGCCCAATTAACCCTTTGAAAATAAAGTTTGTTTGTTTGTTTGTTCGTTCGTTCGTTCTCATCATCTATTATTTTTCTCATCTTATCATTTCTCTTCGCTCTTATCCTCTCTCAACTCTTTTTCTGTTCCGTACTCCCTTCCCTTCTCTCCTCCTATTTTCTGTTCTATTTTCCTCTTTTTATTATGTCTCTTTCTGTTTTTCTCTCATCTCCTCTGACTTTTTTTTCTCCATTTCCTCTCTCTTACCCTCCATTCTTTCATCATGGCATATAGGGTTGCTCCTGTTGTCCAGATTTAAACAGGTTCGTAAATTAACATGATTCATGCAACTGTTGACATTTGACATCTGTCGTGGCTATGATAGAAACAGATCATGCCTAAATGTACTATTACAGTCAATGGTATTAATTTAGGACAAGTGCATAAATTCAAATATCTAGGCTCATGGATAACATCAGATGAAAAATGTTTCACAGATATAAAGAACAGAATAGGGCAATCATAAAAAGCGTTTTATAAAATTAAGAACATCTTATGCAATTAATCATTATGATTGGAGGTTAGAAAAATTATCCTGGACAATTATTGAACAAGCAAAAAAATCTCTTACAGTCTCAAAGATGTAATTTTACAGAAGAACGGTGAAAATTCCATCAATAATCAAAAAGTTGTAAAAGAGGTTAAGACAATTGATAACAAACATTAGAAAGAGGCAGTCATAATTTTGTTTATGTCACATCATGAGAAGGGAAAAGCTGGAATATATCGTGACTATTTCTGTTTGCAAATATTGTTAAATTTGAAAATACAATGAGAATAACATGCTCCACATTCAAACAATACCTTTAACTATGTATTTAATTATTTCAACTAAAGTGTTAATAATTTATTTACTTCACATGACACATAACTCTGCAGTATGCACCTGATGAGATTCAGTGAAATATGCCAGGCAATAAATCATGCAACATACTGTGTGTGTCTTCTGTGTTTACATTCATTAACCCTTTACAGGGCAGACGCTTGTCCGTTTTTTAGCCCTGAACGGGCAAGATTTTTTCAGGTTCGGTAAAATTTTGGGTTGCGTTAGTAAAAACATCACAAATAAGGTGTTAGTCAACCGATTTTAGTTAAATAAACAACACAATGAAGGGAAAAGCATGCAGAATATGTTACTCACGTGATTGTTGTCGGTAATCCATATATGAACACAAATATTTATGAAATACAGCATGTTGTTTGTGATTTTCCGTCATCTATACGGCAATTTACAAACACATTTTCAGAATCATAATCACTTTCTTTAAAGTCCGACTGGCGACTGCTAATGCAAGGTAACGCTTTTCACTGATATCTAGCTGCAATTAATAGTCAACTTCGTGCCCTTTAATGTCACTTAAATTGAAGCTAGCGAAATCTCGGCTATCACTTGAAGAATCGACGAAATCCATTTTGAATAACTAAGCGTAAAAGTCCCAAAAACGATAAGAAAAAGTCAGTAAAAGTCCGTTAAAATTCATATTAAGCATTTACAAATGGCGGCCACGTTGTCAAGCTGTCGGCGAAAGTGAAAGTAGCTGTCGGAAGTGTCGGAAAGCCGAGAGATCGCGTTTTTACAATGCATTAATAGTATCGGGCGCGATCGGCCGATCTGCTCGTTTAAGGGATCGGCCGCAAATGGACGTTTTGCCCTGTAAAGGGTTAAGGAATACATTATTTCAAATAACATTTGTTCTCTAAATTATTACTTCAACTTTCTTAAGCATTATAATTATCTAACTGTATTATTCATTTATTTGTTATCGACAGTTAAGGAAACCAAATCAAGTTGAGGAAGTCAAAGTTGTACCTCTTGAACTGAAGACAGGAAAGGCCAGTTTTTCTAATGAACATAATGGCCAGGTTGGTATTTTCTGGTTACTTTTTCTTCTACATCTTCAGACGTCAGAATTAATAAATTCAAAGAAAGCAGCGGTCAACATGAACTTTTGGTAGGCCAAAATAATTTTCTCTGTTCTGCGTATTTTGAACACTCCTGCAAGAAATGATTAGCAACCACATAATCAAATGATTAGCTGTCATTTTACCTGTCTTACAGTTACATTACTCAATATCTCTTATCTTCAGTTTATGAAACAAATGGATTTTCAGTCTGTTGTGTCCTGTGCAGTCTTATAATTGTTATTTGTTCTCTTTGATGGAGAAGGTAATATGCAAAAAATTTCTGGTTCCCTGGATGCTCTGATTCCCACTTGGTTCCATAATTACTTCTTATAAATCTTTTCTGATTACTATTTTCAATTGTTAACAAAAGGTGTAGTTTCCATTTGGTTTTAAATGTTGCAAAACCAGGCACAAGTGAAGATATCACTTCCTAACACCCACTTTGTCATTGTATCAATGGTGACTATTTGCTAGTGTGATAATGTTGGCTTTAAGTGTTGCAGTACCAGACATAAGTGAAGATATTGCTTCCCAACACCCTGTCTCTTTGTATCAATGATGACTTGCTTTGGTAGCGTAGTAACAGAGTCAAACTCATCAGTTCCATAATTGTTAACAAAAGCAATGTGCTTGTTCCATTACATACGTAGAGATTACACTGGCTTATGGAGTCACAATAAAAACAGTGACTATATGCTTTATTGGGAGATTAAAGACAGCAGCAGAGGAAAGAGAAGACATATTTCATGTTTTGTACCAAAGCCTGAAGATGGAAATTGAAACTCTCAAAATGCCACTATATTTATCTTTCAATGACTGCTTTGGCCAACATTGTTTTTACATAAGGTCACTTCCTGACTCAATTCCCCACTCCAATAGCTGTAATGGAAGTACCCATGAAGAGATGTATCACCTCTAGTGAAGTCCATCCCCCTCAGTCCATCTTCCGTGTCCCAATGATGGGCATTTTTGAAACTACCATGTCAGCTCTCTCGTTTCCACTCACCCATACATCACTTGGAAAATAGATCAACAATAATAGTTATGTTGAGCCAGTTACTGATTTCATTGTTCCTCAGAGTAGTAATTGTAGTATTTGTTGTTTGTGAATTGTTTGGAAGACTAAGTTTTAGTTCTTTTAAGGTTGCTGCATTGGCATTTGTCATCTCATGTGGTCCTCTGATACCTTGGGGGTCGAAGTGAAGCAGGAGAGTGCCTATTTATGGACTTCATATATCGAGATCCCCATAGACTGATATTCCCTCTGCCCATCGTTTACATGGTCTGTCTCTTCTTCTGGTTCCATTTGGTCTTTACTTCGTTGATAAGACCTTGTATCCAATGGAGTGAGGATGGTATAGATCCTCCCCCCACCCCTCCCGACCCAGTGCCAAAGTACTGTCTCCTTGGGGACTGTTGCATGGCTCTCCTTCCACTCTGTAGGCTCAGAGGTTAGCGAGGTTTGGAAGACCAGTACTGGAACTTCACATCAATGGAGAGGCATCATAGTATGTAACTAGGCCATGATTCAGCAAGCACATACAGACTGGCAGGGGTTAGGCCTGGGCTGGGCATGTTTGCTCCAGGGATGTTAGTTATTTCATTATCTACATACTCTAACCTGAGGGAACCTTTGTGGAGTTGTGGTGATCCAGTTGTCTGAAATCTGTTTATTTCATTGTTCCTCTGTGTAGGTTATGCTGTATTCAATGATGTCATCAGACAGAAGAGAGGATCCAGAAGAAGGCATACTGCTCTATCTCAAACATGGACAGATGGAGAGGGTAGCCGTCAAACCACAGAACAAGTCTGGTATGTGCAGTAGATGTGAAATCATGCGCCTATTTAGGCAACGGTGTAAACAAAGCTGGCGGAACAAATAAGGAGTAGTGTGTATTTTACAGGAAGTTATGATCAATCCCAGCATTTGGTGGCTAACAATTTACTAGGCACGTTTAGTTCAGTAGTTTGCCATTGCTTTGTGAACAGTTGATGCCTCCTACCAATGAAATCAATGCACTGCTTCCAAATTGCTTGCTGCTGATTTTGAACCTCAGACTTGGTGTGTCAGGGGAATTGTGACATGAAGACTGAACACTGGATCAGATCTCTATCAGAACACTGAAGTTTTCATTTTTCATTTTCCTGGATCGGATAAGTGCCTAGGGGAGTAGACATTTGTGTTGTTCATTTGTATATTTTTAATCGTTTGGATTCTTGTCCCGTTGATAGAGACTTCGATCAAAATGTTCGCCTGTATCTGTATTTTATTTTTTTTTTATTTATCTGTCGAGCTTTTCAGTCACATTCTCTCTCTCTCTCTCTCTCTCTCTCTCTCTCTCTCTCTCTCTCTCTCTCTCTCTCTCTCTCTCTCTCTCTCTCTCTCTCTCTCCCCCCCCCCCCCCCCCCCCCCCCCTTCACTGGGTAAAGAATGGTATTGCAAAATCACCAATGAGGAGCTCATGGAGAGAACAAATAAAATTTCAATGATTCTAGAGGTGAGGAAAAGACACTGGCGCTGTATAGGACACACACTGAGAAAAATGTCTCTGGGGGACACTTCTCATTTTTATCATTAAGTCTTGGTATACCAAGAACTACATAAATGTGACTCAAAAACTGTCCCCACATTTAGTTTAGTTTAGCTTAGTCGACAGATCAGCGTCACGACACACGGGTGTAACCCATAAGTGCTCCGTTCTACTCCTAACTCAAGCCGGAGTCTGTAGAATCTCAACTCAGTGCACGAACTCCGTAGCACCGTCGAGGATCCTGAAACACTTTGGGTAGATTGCGTTTTGGGCAGACAGGCCCACTATCTACCAGACTCCACATAGAGTGGCTCCAGTGGTTCAGACTTTACTTGTAGCAAAAAATATAGCTCGTATTCCATTTCATTATTTCTGTAAGTAATTTTTGGAGGACAAACAGCATACTCATGTCGTGATTGTAATGGACTCACAAGACCAAGCTGAGAAGAGTAAAGACGGGCATGCTTGTACAGAGTGACATGCTTTAAGAAATAAATCAAAGATAGGGAGCATCTGTTTGGATGTTTTCCCCTGGACATGCTGGTGTGTAGGGAAATGAGCAGAGGGAAAAACTGGCGGGTCAGTTTCGCTGGTGGGGTACTGGTCCATGATAGGCAGATGTAGTGAGAACCCTTTGCAATCAAGTATATAGTATGGAAGAACATAGATAATCATGGCCTGGAGAGAATGGTGCTGCAGGAAGTGACCAGAGGTTCTGGCCTATACTAAGGACTGTGAGGAAATTCCAAACGGACGCATAATTAGACCGCAACTGGTACTATTTGTATTTGGACTCTTTGCTGGTTGTTGAAGGTAAGGATGCAGCGTGTATGGGAGTCTCCTGAGTGCTGTGATGATGGTTCTCAACTCAACACAACTCATTTTCTAGTAATACATATGTAGCCCTGTGGTGGAGTTTTCATTTATGTAACTCGATAATATCCTAGCTAAGAGTAGTAACACATGTCAGGTTTTACATTCTTTTCTGGAGGTGTTATTCATTTGATGATGTTTTCTCTATATTAGGTTGCAACTGTAGTTTTGTTGACCCAAGATAATATGAATCAAGATTTAATCAGTCCTAATTTCAGTCGGTGGCTTCAGGAAAAGTTAAACTGTTTCACAATTTCACAACACACCGAGTTGAGGAGTTCCAGGCAGTTTGAAAGAAGACCGCTTAGTGTGGATTTCTGTGGTATGAGGTATCGGCCATGGCAAACTACTGAACTAAAATTAAGTAAATCACAAACAGCCAATACATGCTGGGATTGATTGCAACATCCTGTAAAGGATATGCATCTGACTTTTGATTTCAGTAAAGATTTAATCAATCATAATTTTAGTAAAGATTGAATCAATTATAATTTCAATTTATATTTATTCAGTCATTATTTCAGTCAAGATTTAATCAATTTGTCTACAGGTCTGATTCAGCTGAGAAATAATTTGGCCCACTATCTGACACAAGCAGTTCGACGAGAGACATCAGCAACGGGTCAGTTGACGTATCAACTAGGTCAACTGCCAAAACCAATCAATAATAATAACGCCTGCAGCAAGTGTGCCCACCTACTCAACTGCAGCATTTATCAAAGGTAAACGGATACTGTTAGTCTGTGTTGTTATTGTACACAGTGATCAGCTAGGTTTAGTTGTACGCAGGGTAATTTAGTCATTGTTGTTATTGTACACAGTGAGCAGCTAGATTTAGTTGTACGCAGGGTAATTTAGTCGTCATTATTGTACACAGTGAGCAGCTAGATTTAGTTGTACGCAGGGTAATTTAGTCGTTATTGTACACAGTGAGCAGCTAGGTTTAGTTGTACGCAGGGTAATTTAGTCATTATTAACCTTCAGGTTGCCTAGACTCTGACCAGGGCTTGCACTTCTTGGAGTCAGGTTGGTTTAGCGACTTCTCCCAACCCACTGCTCTATCTATTTGCTGATCCTGGGATGCTCTAAAGATATTTCATTTGTTTTCTGTGCTTGCAGGGCAGTAGATCATGTTGTCCATCAAGAGAAACATCCTATGAGCAAACTTGTCCCAGAGGCACTGCAGCACCTCACAGAGACTGACCTCAGCTACTTCACTCACTGGATGCTGTGCTTGGACATAGAAGAGCAGGAGTCTCAGAAGAAGCACCTCAGTCAGATCTGGCGTGCCTCCAGTTTAGAAAGGTAGCACTACTTGTTTTAAATGTTTAGAACAAACGGTTCTAATCATCATGTGCCTAGCCAACTGGCATAGGCATTCATGGCTCTCCCCAGATCTCAGTTCTGGGTGTTCTGGATAAACCCTGTTAATGATATTCCTCCATTCTACCATCTCACTCCATCCAGTATCATGTCTCCCAGTCTGCCTCAGCCTCATCTGCCACTGATATTTCCAATCGACACAATGTTTTCCTTTGCTTATCTTCTCATTATATGACCGGAGAATGCTGTTTCTCTGTCTTGTAGTTTTATGTAGTGATCTGATGACATTGTTATGAAAAACTTCATTATTGATTAACATTTTCTATGCTTCTATTCTGACGTGGGTTATGTACAGGATGGTGCTATTGAGATCTTCACGGGTCCCCCAAACTGCATCTCGAGGGTTGCTCTGAAAGGAGTCTGGATCACTGTCTTACTTCCTTTCACCCAGGAACCTAGGAAAATCTCCAGAATTGTTAGAAATGGAATGTTAGAATTATTGATGAACTGGGATTGATTGATTGATTGATTTAGGAACCGACATCACAGCATTCGGGACATTCCCATAAGCGCTCCGTCCCCATCCCGAGCAGCCAGCGAAGAGTTTGATGAACTGGGAAAGACAACATAAGTGCTAGAGAAAATTTTGTGCGTGGTTTGTTTGCACGCTTTTAACTCAAGCATAATCTTTACTTCTAGTGCACTGGACTGATTTTTGCGTGTAGATTAGCTTTCCCTATTACCAGTGTTCTTCGCCGACCTGCAAACTCACTCTGACTTCTGAGGTACTAGTAATTTATGTCCCCAAGTCAAGGATGAAAAGTCAACATTTTAGTTCAACTGACCGGTGTAAGAGTTAAACCAGCTACCTCGTCATCAGCACACGGATGTGTCAGAACAAGCGCTCTTGACCATTCGGCCTTGCTGACCTCTACTCGGGGAAATGAAATATAAGATTAGCATGTTAGGATCATGCAAAACAAGATGGAACTGAAGCAATAAAACACTTCTAAATACATGTGAAACTAGTTAGTTAGTTAGTTGACAGATCATCCTCATTGCTCATCGAACCATTCAGTCCATAAGTGCTCAATATCCCCTCAGCAAATCCCGCAGCGTGTAGTGGCTAATGACACCAGTTCTGTGTTGGTTTATCAGTCTTCTTTGGCTTCCTGCGTAGTGTTCTGGTGAAACTGCTACCCCCAATCTGTACAGAGGAAAGTGTCCCTCACAGTGAAGGAGGGGTGGTCCTAATGATATTTAAAGTGGCAGAGAGAGCATTAATAGAGTGGGAATTAGTGAGTTCTAGAATAACAACAAACATATACACCATAAAACAGAAAGTATATATGAATGTGATCCACTTTACACACCAACAGTTTAAAAGAATGAACCGGTTCAGGTGGAATTGTACATGAGACATCAAAGTACTATAGGTGATCAAAGAAATGCAATATCACAATTTTGATTGTTGAGTTGAGTCAAGACTGACTAAATGCTACACTGCCACTGACCCACTTCTGATATGGGGTCGCAGATATTTATGCTGGCATTTGATGAGCTCATTGTTAACATACATTGTGTTATATTACCAGAGAAAAGAATGGTGAGTGTTTGCGCAACTTAATGATTGCTGGCTCCGAGCTGGGCATTCCAGAATCTCAGTGCTTTAATGAAGGCAGAGGCTGTTCTCTCAGGTTCTGTAGGGATCCCAGGTAGTGTTCATGTGTTTGTCTGTGTGTTTGTTAGCATGCACATATGTTTGTATCTTCTTGTGCATTCATCTAGTATTTTTGTGTGTGTTTATGATTATATAGGGTGTGTGTAATGTCTGTACGTACAGTGTATATATTTGTTAGATCTTCTTTTGCTGTCTATGCCTCATTGGGTGGGTCATAGGCCTTCAACCAAATCGCTCCAAACTGTTCTATCCTTAGCCATCACATGCAGTTCTATCCTTGTCCTCCCATATTATTAATTTCCGTCTCTGCTTCTCTTCTGCATATGTGTTTAGGTCTTCCTGTTTCTTTTGCCCTGTGGATTCCAGACAAAGACCTTCCTGTTATACTATTCACAGGTTTTCTTAATGTGTGTCCTCTCCAGCGCCAGCGTCTTTTCTTCACTGGCATTTGTCTAGTTCTCTCCACGAGTTTCACATCAGTCATTCTATCATATCTTTTAGTTCTTTTATTCTACGCACGCACCAGTTAACGAATGTTTGTTGTTTATTTGTAATTGTTTTAGTTGTTCGTTAGTTATTTAACTGCACATCACACCATTCAGTCCATAAGTGCTCAGATCCCCTCCTCATCTCTCTCAGCATGTAGTGACTTATGACACCAGTTCTGTGTTGGTTTACTAGCATATCACATAAACTTATATATAAGATGACTCTTGAAAAAAAAAAAAAACAAGACTGAAAATCTGAGGTCATGGACAGATACCAAAAAAAAGGAAACATATTGGATGAAAATTTAGTTGTGTTAAATATTTATACGAAAGATATCTAGCCTTTATTTTTTTTTAAATTACAAAGTTTACATCTTTGATACTTTTACAGCATAGAGAGCAAAGTACACACACATGCATGTTCACAAATACAGAGAAAGAGAGAGAGAATGATGAATGAACAAACTTGATTTTCAAAGTGTCACAAATTGGGCATACATGCCCGTCATACATTTGGCTTTTCCAACTACACATCTTTCACTGCTATGAGACAAAGAAACATGCGTGTGCACATACATAATATTTATAATAATATACTTATTTACCCACACACAGACAAAGAGCGAAAGAGAGAGAGTAACCTCATAATCATGTGGCAATGTTATTTTTCAAATGTAAAATATCACCTGTCACTTAGGTAAAATGTATGAATTTATTCTCTTTTATGTCCAACTGTTAGTCAACCAGCGACACCATTAAATGCAGTGGGACTGGTTATAAACGACATGGTTGTGATTAGCAGCGAGGATGGCCACTACATTGCTCTGGCAACAGGGTTTGTATGGAGAATATCACAGCACGTGGTTGAGGTCATTGTCGACAGGTCAGTGGAAATTGTGTGTTATCTCAACATCTCAGGTTAGAGAGATTTTCAAAAGTGGGGTTTAAACACAACAGGATCGTCTTCTTTGTGCTGGGTGTGATCTCATACATGGCTCCGTATTTTTCTGCAAGGCCATCTGCTGAAATTGTTGCACAACGCACAGACTTTGTAGCTCCAGCGAGATTGAGAGTATAACAAGACAGAAGGTTGTGGACAGACATGATCACCAATGCTACATGGCATGGAGTATAAGAAGTTTGGAGTACACGAGACAGTAGTCTGTGGACAGACATGATCACCAACGGCACATGGCATGGAGTATAAGAAGTTTGGCAGCACATGAGACGGAAGGCTGTGGACAGACATGATCACCAATGCCACACGGCATGGATTATAAGAAGATTGGAGTACACGAGACAGTAGTCTGGACAGACATGATCACCAGCGGCACATGGCATGGAGTATAAGAAGATATTTTTGGCTTGGGTGGGGGGGGGGGGGTGGGGTGGTCCCCTATACATTTTGAGAAGAAATAAACTAGAGAACTTGGTGACAACTGGCAAGATTGAAGGGAAGAGAACAAGGGGAAGGCAGAGAAGTAAATATCTGGATAGCCTGGCCACGTGGCATGGCCGAGACAAGAACACAGAGCTGATCCACGACTGGCGATCGTGTAAGATGGTGACACATGACCGCCCACGCTTATGGGCATGGCACTTCTTGATGATGATGATAATCTAAATATATGTGTGCAATAATTTGTATTGGTGCAGGGATTATCTTGTTTGTGTAATCTAAATATGCATGTGCTATAATTTTTATTGTTGCAGGGATTATCTTGTCTGTAATCTAAATACAATGTGCTATAATTTATATTGTTGCAGGGATTATCTTGTCTGTGTAATATAAATACAATATGCTATAATTTGTATTGTTGCAGGGATTATCTTGTCTGTGTAATATAAATACAATGTGCTATAATTTATATTGTTGCAGGGATCATCTTATCTGTGTAATATAAATACAATATGCTATAATTTATATTGTTGCAGGGATCATCTTATCTGTGTAATATAAATACAATATGCTATAATTTATATTGTTGCAGGGATCATCTTATCTGTGTAATATAAATACAATATGCTATAATTTATATTGTTGCAGGGATCATCTTATCTGTGTAATATAAATACAATGTGCTATAATTTATATTGTTGCAGGGATCATCTTATCTGTGTAATATAAATACAATATGCTATAATTTATGTTGTTGCAGGGATTATCTTATCTGTGTAATATAAATACAATGTGCTATAATTTATATTGTTGCAGGGATGATCTTGTCTGTGTAATATAAATACAATGTGCTATAATTTATATTGTTGCAGGGATGATCTTGTCTGTGTAATATAAATACAATATGCTATAATTTGTATTGTTGTAGGGATGATCTTGTCTGTGTAATCTAAACACAATGTGCTATAATTGTATTGTTGCAGGGATTATCTTGTCTGTTAATCTAAACACAATGTGCTATAATTGTATTGTTGCAGGGATTATCTTGTCTGTGTAATCTAAATACAATGTGCTATAATTTGTATTGTTGCAGGGATTATCTTATCTGTGTAATCTAAATACAATATGCTATAATTTGTATTGTTGCAGGGATTATCTTGTCTGTATAATGTAAATACAATGTGCTATAATTTGTATTGTTGCAGGGATTATCTCCATGACACAAGTCCGTTTGATAACTTAAGATTCCGGATGGATAAGAATGAGAGCTTCTCCACTTCTGGTTACTTGTGCACCAACTTGTCCAGGCTGATGGAATCAAATCTTCGTGCGTGAGTAATTCTTTTGTTCCCTGACTCCAGATACTGTGGCGAAGTGGTCAAGCCATCTGACTAGCGCTCTGAAGGCTGTGAGTTCGATTCTGGGCCATGTCCATCGGTTCACAGTGCATTTTTTTTTCTGAGACTCGTGGGGGATGTCCCTGGAGCTACGGAGTTCATGCTCTTTGTGAAGCTTTTGGCAGGTCACGCTGCAGAAAGAGACTGAGCCATATGGGATAAAAACCCGGTGCAATGAAGTCGACCCTTCAACTTTTAAACGACTTTATTGGCAATACAATCTATCCTAGCACTTAGACATAATCTAGTCCCCCTCATTCTAGCACTTAGACATAAACCAATCTACCTCTATGAAACCTTATTTCAAGAAATGGAATCATACACTTATTTAGGTAGCAATTTACATAAAGATTGAGGAGCAGATAGATATATTAAAATATTGGGGAGCAGATAGATATATTAAAATATTGGGGAGCAGATAGATATATTAAAATATTGGGGAGCAGATAGAAATATTAAAATATTGGGGAGCAGATAGATATATTAAAATATTGGGGAGCAGATAGAAATATTAAAATATTGGGGAGCAGATAGATATATTAAAATATTGGGGAGCAGATAGAAATATTAAAATATTGGGGAGCAGATAGATATATTAAAATATTGGGGAGCAGATAGAAATATTAAAATATTGGGGAGCAGATAGATATATTAAAATATTGGGGAGCAGATAGAAATATTAAAATATTGGGGAGCAGATAGATATATTAAAATATTGGGGAGCAGATAGATATATTACAATATTGGGGAGCAGATAGATATATTAAAATATTGGGGAGCAGATAGATATATTAAAATATTGGGGAGCAGATATATTAAAATATTGGGGAGCAGATATATTAAAATATTGGGGAGCAGATAGATATATTAAAATATTGGGGAGCAGATAGATATATTAAAATATTGGGGAGCAGATAGATATATTAAAATATTGGGGAGCAGATAGATATATTAAAATATTGGGGAGCAGATATATTAAAATATTGGGGAGCAGATATATTAAAATATTGGGGAGCAGATAGATATATTAAAATATTGGGGAGCAGATAGATATATTAAAATATTGGGGAGCAGATAGATATTTTAAAATATTGGGGAGCAGATATATTAAAATATTGGGGAGCAGATAGATTAAAATATTGGGGAGCAGATATATTAAAATATTGGGGAGCAGATATATTAAAATATTGGGGAGCAGATATATTAAAATATTGGGGAGCAGATATATTAAAATATTGGGGAGCAGATATATTAAAATATTGGGGAGCAGATATATTAAAATATTGGGGAGCAGATATATTAAAATATTGGGGAGCAGATAGATATATTAAAATATTGGGGAGCAGATATATTAAAATATTGGGGAGCAGATAGATATATTAAAATATTAAGGAGCAGATAGATATATTAAAATATTGGGGAGCAGATAGATATATTAAAATATTGGGGAGCAGATATATTAAAATATTGGGGAGCAGATATATTAAAATATTGGGGAGCAGATAGATATATTAAAATATTGGGGAGCAGATATATTAAAATATTGGGGAGCAGATATATTAAAATATTGGGGAGCAGATATATTAAAATATTGGGGAGCAGATATATTAAAATATTGGGGAGCAGATATATTAAAATATTGGGGAGCAGAATATATTAAATATTGGGGAGGCAGATATATTAAAATATTGGGGAGCAGATATATTAAAATATTGGGGAGCAGATATATTAAAATATTGGGGAGCAGATATATTAAAATATTGGGGAGCAGATATATTAAAATATTGGGGAGCAGATATATTAAAATATTGGGGAGCAGATATATTAAAATATTGGGGAGCAGATAGATATATTAAAATATTGGGGAGCAGATATATTAAAATATTGGGGAGCAGATAGAGATATTAAAATATTGGGGAGCAGATAGATATATTAAAATATTGGGGAGCAGATAGAAATATTAAAATATTGGGGAGCAGATAGATATATTAAAATATTGGGGTGCAGATAGAGATATTAAAATATTGGGGAGCAGATAGAGATATTAAAATATTGGGGAGCAGATATATTAAAATATTGGGGAGCAGATATATTAAAATATTGGGGAGCAGATATATTAAAATATTGGGGAGCAGATATATTAAAATATTGGGGAGCAGATATATTAAAATATTGGGGAGCAGATATATTAAAATATTGGGGAGCAGATAGATATATTAAAATATTGGGGAGCAGATATATTAAAATATTGGGGAGCAGATAGATATATTAAAATATTGGGGAGCAGATAGATATTTTAAAATATTGGGGAGCAGATATATTAAAATATTGGGGAGCAGATAGATATATTAAAATATTGGGGAGCAGATATATTAAAATATTGGGGAGCAGATATATTAAAATATTGGGGAGCAGATATATTAAAATATTGGGGAGCAGATATATTAAAATATTGGGGAGCAGATATATTAAAATATTGGGGAGCAGATATATTAAAATATTGGGGAGCAGATATATTAAAATATTGGGGAGCAGATATATTAAAATATTGGGGAGCAGATAGATATATTAAAATATTGGGAGCAGATATATTAAAATATTGGGGAGCAGATATATTAAAATATTGGGGAGCAGATATATTAAAATATTGG
The DNA here is from genome assembly GCA_014155875.1 of Cepaea nemoralis. Classification (NCBI taxonomy): domain Eukaryota; kingdom Metazoa; phylum Mollusca; class Gastropoda; order Stylommatophora; family Helicidae; genus Cepaea; species Cepaea nemoralis. The sequence continues at coordinate 503,436 of JACEFZ010026073.1, forward strand.
GGAGCAGATAGATATTTTAAAATATTGGGGAGCAGATAGATATATTAAAATATTGGGGAGCAGATAGATATATTAAAATATTGGGGAGCAGATAGATATATTAAAATATTGGGGAGCAGATAGAAATATTAAAATATTGGGGAGCAGATATATTAAAATATTGGGGAGCAGATAGAGATATTAAAATATTGGGGAGCAGATAGATATATTAAAATATTGGGGAGCAGATAGATATATTAAAATATTGGGGAGCAGATATATTAAAATATTGGGGAGCAGATAGAGATATTATAATATTGGGGAGCAGATATATTAAAATATTGGGGAGCAGATATATTAAAATATTGGGGAGCAGATATATTAAAATATTGGGGAGCAGATAGATATATTAAAATATTGGGGAGCAGATAGAGATATTAAAATATTGGGGAGCAGATATATTAAAATATTGGGGAGCAGATATATTAAAATATTGGGGAGCAGATATATTAAAATATTGGGGAGCAGATATATTAAAATATTGGGGAGCAGATAGATATATTAAAATATTGGGGAGCAGATATATTAAAATATTGGGGAGCAGATAGATATATTAAAATATTGGGGAGCAGATAGATATATTAAAATATTGGGGAGTAGATAGATATATTAAAATATTGGGGAGCAGATATATTAAAATATTGGGGAGCAGATATATTAAAATATTGGGGAGCAGATATATTAAAATATTGGGGAGCAGATATATTAAAATATTGGGGAGCAGATATATTAAAATATTGGGGAGCAGATATATTAAAATATTGGGGAGCAGATATATTAAAATATTGGGGAGCAGATATATTAAAATATTGGGGAGCAGATAGATATATTAAAATATTGGGGAGCAGATAGAGATATTAAAATATTGGGGAGCAGATATATTAAAATATTGGGGAGCAGATAGATATATTAAAATATTGGGGAGCAGATATATTAAAATATTGGGGAGCAGATATATTAAAATATTGGGGAGCAGATAGATATATTAAAATATTGGGGAGCAGATAGATATATTAAAATATTGGGGAGCAGATAGATATATTAAAATATTGGGGAGCAGATAGAATTATTAACAAAGTAATACAGAAATCAAGAAGAGCTCTCATAGCATTAGGACATTTGTGGAAGTTAACAGAAATTAAACTTAGTACCAAATTGAGAAATTTGTGTTCGCTTGCTGTCAACTCAAGCAGTCCATACACGAGCTACTGTTTCTAGTTCACTGGACTGATTTTTGCATGTGGATTAGCTTTCTCTAATGCCAGTGTCCCTTGCCATCAGGCGAATCCATTCTGACTTCTGAGGTACTTGTAATTTATGTTCCCAAGTCAAGGATGAGAAGTCAATAAACTGAGAATATTCAACTATAATGTCAAATAGGTACTGCTGTGTAGACCAGAAACTTGGAGACTCATCAGTTACCAATAAACTACACACATTCATTACTGTCACCTACACAGAATAGAACAACTAAAATGGTATGACAATATCACTAATGCGGAGCTTCAGGAGAGAACTAGACACATTCCAGTGAATCAAGATTTGATAAAAAAAGATGTCACTGAATAGGACACATTGAGAAAAGTATGACTAAAAGCCCTTTCTTTGCAACTCACAGGGCATAAGAAATAGGGGTAGATCTAAGAACACGTAGAAGAGAATTAGAGACAGTGTTGAAATAATATCTGGGAGGGGGAGGAAGATGAAGTGTAGCGTTCTTCATGAGGGAAATACTAACAGAAGTATTTGAAATAAGAACAGGAGATATCAGGGATGTCCTTTGTCACCATTATTATTTTTACTGACTAGACTGGGTTATGCTGGTCTCCCAACTCTAGGGATTACACGACTTTCTCCGTAATCCTGTATACTCTCGTGAGTAACGTGACGTGCGCGATAATCTGTAGCGGTTCTCTCCGCATCAGTAACTTACCGGGTATGTGAGCAGGTCGTTCATCAGAAAGCAATGGCAAACTATTGATTGTAATTTTGCCAAGAAATCAACAATCGGCTGAAAGATGCTGATGTTGACAGCAATGTCCTGTAAAGGATATGTGAACAAAACAAAACAAAACAAAAAAACTGCTAGAAATGGAAATCAATGCATTTCTAATAAAGCTGCTCGATGATTTGGTCTTCGCAGATGACATTGCCCTCCTGTTACACACACACACACATGTAATCAATTGCAGGAGAACTAATCATGGTTTGGTTGAGGACATATGCCCCAATGGGTGATAAAGGGCGACAGAAGGAGGAGGAGGAGGCTGGGGGGTGGGGGGAGGCTGCAGAAGATAACATGAGTTAAGAAGTTAACTTGACATGAGTTGATTGAGGATCTGTGCTCTGAAGGGGGAAGAGACAAGCAAGAGAAATAGACTCAGAATTAACAGAAATCCAGAAAGGTTAACCCAATCAACAAATGCCTGAAGTAGTCTGGTGTGTCAGCTGAAAGGTGCAAATATTGCAGCTCTGCTGTAAACAGGCACAACACATTTATGTCTGAAACAACATTCCGGACGAACGCAGAAGAAGAAGAATTAGCGGAAATGAGTTTGCCTGCACAAAGAATGGATTTGTGGAGTATTTGTCAGATGATTGATCAATTTATTATGTTTTGTTTAAATGTTCAAATTATATTTTAATTATATCTCTGTCCTGACTTTGTCACATTTTTTCTTTCAGTTCGTACTGTTGTGATAATCCATTTTATGTTAAACGATCTGTGTATGTTTTTGGTTTACATGAAAAAATTACACATCACTGTGAGTGTTGTGAGAACTGAAAAACCTTACCTTTTCTCCCACAGATCATACTTGCGTGATGTAATCATTAAGCTACGGCCTCCTGAGTTTGAGCTTCAGTTCTCAAAATCAAATTTTCAGAAAGGTTTGTGGCATACAATGATCTGTATTTTTCCTCCCCTTATGTTTTTTCCCATGAGAAATGTAAAGCTAGATGACCATAGCTATGGCAATTACCCTTGCCATGTGGCTTTAAAAAAGGGTTGTTAAGGCAACATGATTGATTTAATCACACCAGGTTTGATCCCATCTGGGTTAGTCTCTTTCTGCAGGGCGGTCTGTTGAAAGTGTTGCACAGAGCATGAACTCTGTAGCTCCAGCGACGACCCCCCAGGAGTCTGGGGAAATTGCTTTCATGAACTGAACGATGTAGGCTGGAACTAAACCCACAACCTTGAGAGCATGAGGCAGACGATGTAACCGGTTACTTCGCCACGGAGACTCCCTTTACCCATGTGGTAGAAGAGTACAATGGTAAAATCTTCAAGAGCTAATGGTGCGTTGTATAGTGTACAGTCTCATATGTGTTTTACTTGGTTTCTTTATCTTTTGACTCTTTCTTTTTGAAACACAAGCCATAAAAAATAGTTTGCAGTTTATTGCCTGGCATATTTCCCTGCATCTCATTGGGTTATTTGATAGACCATATGTTGACTGACATGCATAACACACATAGTCACTGATATTGTTCGAATGCTTTTGTTACTCCCACGGTAATCACAGAGTTACTTTCTCATTTCTTATTAATAAAATATAAACACCTCTAATTTGCTATTTCAAGCTTATTTCTGATCTCCTGCATCTTTGTGTGTGAGAGAGTGAGACAGAGCAAGAGAGAGATTTATCTTTCTTCTTCCGCCCTGTATTTTCTAATGTCACACAGCGCCTCAACCAACACTGCTAAGCCCTTGTTCATGATTGGTTGAACTTTGCTGCTAAAGTTTTCAGCAGTCTCATACCACCTTTCAGTTGCCTCCTACAGCATGTGTGTAAGTTACAGTTGCTATTCTTTGCTTCCCTGATGTGCCACAGTAACACGCAGGTGGATTTATCTTTAGTTTATACACAGAAGCCACAAACAATATGTTGCATGATTTATTGCCTGGCATATTTCGCTGCATCTTGTCAGGTGTATACTGCAGAGTTACACATCATATGAAGTGAATCAGTGAATTATACTTGAGCTGAAACAGTTAAAACATATAGTCACAGGTATTGTTTGAATGTGGAGCATCTGTTATCCTCACTGTAATTTCCAATTTAATTCAAAATCTTTCTATTTGTATAAAACCCTGAAACTGCGTAATTGCTAATGCCTCACTATATTTGAGCAAGTGCTTTTTCTTTGTTCACACTATGGCCATATTTTATCAGGGTTTAAGAAGTCGACGAGGACAACATTTTATAGCCTTTTAACTGCACAGAAATTCCTGAAGACTGATTAACTCTCTTTTCCACTGACACTGGTATGTGTTTGGCTACTCAGTTTTGCTAATTGTCATTCCATTCTACCTATGTATGTTTTTTGTGGCTTCTGTGTATAAATTCACAAAGGGAATACATTATTTTGAATAAAATTATCTTCCTCCTCCTCCTCCTACTCCTCCTCCTCCTCCTCCTCCTGCTGCTGCTGCTGCTGCTGCTGCTGCTGCTGCTGCTGCTGCTGCTGCTTCTGCTGCTGCTGCTGCTGCTGCTGCTGCTGCTGCTGCTGCTTCTTCTTCTGCTTCTTCTTCTTCTTCTTCTTCTTCTTTCTTTTGTCCTTTATTGCCTTTTGCTGTTATGCATTACAGGCTTGAATGATGATTTATTTCCGAACTAGGGTTCGTTCGGTCGCTTGGTATGCTGAGATGTAGGTTTTTAGAATTATCTTTAATTGCTTTATGTTACTATTTTGAATCATCTTGTCTCGAATCATCGTCTGTACTGTGTAGATGTTTTCAAAATAAGAAACCCAAGGTCTGATCTTGGGGTAGAGAGTCAGGATTTTAGCCTCCTCAGATAATGATGGAAAACTAGGAGGACTTGCATGCCAGATGCGCACGTTAAACATTCCACAGTAGTTGGAAATCAGAGAGAACAGGCAGAACTGATAGATGCCAGACGAACTTTCAAAATTAATCAAGAAAGCCTACCACAATACCCCAAAAATGTAATAAAAAAGAAAGAATATTTATAGCATGTGGAATTCTAGCATATACATATTTTGATCCTCACTGGTGATACAGAGTTGTGCACTGTGTTGAGATCCTCTCTGTATGATGTGTGTGACTGGCATACTAAGGAGGTAGTTAAGTGCAATGAAGGTGATTCTTTCCAACCAAGCCATACTTGTTTTTCCCCTCTCATAGTGCTCACATATACATTCTGTTTATCACTTCAGTTTATAACAAACGGTAGAGTTAATCTGACAGTCTCTCTCTCTCTCTCTCTCTCTCTCTCTCTCTCTCTGTCTCTCTCTCTCTCTCTCTCTCTCTCTCTCTCTCTCTCTCTCTCTCTCTCTCTCTCTCTCTCTCTCTGTCTCTCTCTGTCTGTCTGTCTGTCTCTCTCTCTCTCTCTCCTTCCCCCCACTCCCTCATTCCCTCCTTCCTCTCTTCTTTCTCTCCATCCACTCCCCCTGTCTGCCATGCTCCCTTACCCCTTTCCCCCTGATTACTTTAACTCCTTCAACTCTAGATAGTGATTACTTTAACTCCTTCAACACTAGATATTGATCACTTTAACTCCTTCAACACTAGATAGTGATTACTTTAACTCCTTCAGTACTAGATAGTGATTCTTTAACTCATGCAGCACTACATAATTATTATTTTAACTTCTGAACCTTAGTGCTATTGTTTTATATAATAATTTGCTTTACACAAAAGGAGTCAATAATCGTCCACCCCCTCACAGTAGAAATTTACAGTTGTTGTAGTCATTTCTCCTGGTGTCTTTCAGTGGCTGGAGTAATGAAACCTTTAAATAAACAACAGAGGAGAGCCATACTGAAGGTGAGTGGTGAATATATTGTGCTATACTAAAGGTCTATTTTCATGACAGTATTTACATTTTAACACCATCTTTAACCCTTTACAGGGCAGACGGTTGTCCGTTTTTTAGCCCTGAACGGGCAAGATTTTTTTCAGATTCGGTAAAATTTCGGGTAGCGTTAGTAAATACATCATAAATAAGGTGTTAGTCAACCGATTTTAGTTAAATAAACAACACAATGAAGGGAAAAGCATGCAGAATATGTTACTCATGTGAATGTTGCCGGTAATCCATATATGAACACAAATATTTACGAAATACAGTTATTGTTTGTGATTTTCAGTCATCTATACGGCAATCTACAAACACATTTTCATAATCATAATCACTTTCTTTAAAGTCCGACTCAGACTGCTAATGCAGAGTAACGCTTTTCACTGATATCTAGCTGCGATTAATAGTCAACTTCGTGCCCTTTAATGATGCTTAAATTGAACCTAGCGAAATCTCGGCTATCACTTGAAGAATCGCCCAAATCCGTTTTGAAAAACTAAGCGTAAAAACCCTGAAAACTATCAAAAAACGTCCGTAAAAGTCCGTTCAAATTCATAGTTGGCGCTTACAAATGGCGGCCACGTTGTCAAGCTATCGGCGAAAGTGAAAGTAGCCGTCGGAAGTATCGTAAGGCAGAGAAATCGCGTTTTTACAATGCAAAATAGTATCGGACGGAATCGGCCGCTCTGCCCCTTAAAGGCATCGGTCGCAAATGGCCGTTCTGCCAGGTAAAGGGTTAAAGAGTATTGTAAGAAATGTCACTCTAGTATTGCATTCTGTTTTTGGGAGTGATCTTTCCCTAACAACCCAGAAGCACTGCTTCATATTTACATTTTACAGTTCTGTTGAAATATATTGACAGGTTCTAATGTATTTACATTGCAAAAAAAAAGTAATTTCATTACCTATTTTAAAAAAACATACACAATAGTTATATAAAAGGGGAAAATAGATAATACCAAAATGGAACATAACAGTAGAATGTAGTACGCTTAATCAAATTGATAAATTCAAATACCTAAAGACAGTCATAACATCAGATTGAAGATGTGTGACAGAGATTAAAAGCAGTCTAGGACAAGCAAAAGCTGCACTTCAGAAAATGATATAAATAAATATCAGACAGTACTGAAATATTATATGGAACCTGATGTGCCAGTGAATCATGTTACATGAATGACCAAATTACGAACTTGGAAGAAGCAGAAATGTGGTTTCTGAGACATATGTATATTTTGGACTGCCAGAATAACCGACAAGTTCTTAGAAAAGGCCAATGAAAACAGAACATTATATAAAAATATAATTAGGAGACAAACAATGTTCTTTGGACATATAAAGAGAAGGTATTGAAAAACAATGTGATGACTGAAAAAATGAGTGGTAGAAGTGCAATGGCAGGCTGAGAATAGAGGCTGGATGGACCGAGAAAATGACATAGAGGAATATTATCAACAGAATTGATCCAGAACAAGGCCAAGACCTGTGGAGATGCATGAAAACCCATGTTAGCTGTCAAGGCACATGATGATTATAATGAAGGGCATTTACATTAAAGACCATTGTAAGAAACATCACTCTAGTATTGCATATAATTATTGAGAGTGATGTTTCCTTGACAGTTCAGAAGTAATGTCTAAATAAAATATATGAAACAATTCTGTTGAATTATTCCACAGGTTCTGATGTCCAAGGACTATGTTCTCATTAAAGGTTTTCCTGGAACAGGTTTGTTTGACATTTTTAATGACAAGTTTCTCCTTACTTGGACATGTAAGCTGATGACAGGTGAAACAGAAATCAACAAGAGAATAGGAATGGCTAAAAATGTTTTCAACAACATGAAACCAGTATTAACATCTAGAGAGATTAACAATGCATTAAAAATTAGAATTGTCAAATATTATGTATGAACGCTACTATATAGGCTCACAAGCCTGAACAATGAACAGGCAATTAGAAAGTCAAATAGAGGCCCTGGAGATGTGGATATACAGAAGATTTTGTGGTATTTCTTGGAAACAAAAACAATCAGGGATTCTAGAAAAACTGCGAATGAAAAGAGAGTTGATGAAAGAAATAAAAAAAGAGGTAAGTGAATTATTTTGGCTACGTTAAAAGACAACACTATTATAACAACCATACTGGAGGGTAAACCAACAGCACACACAAGCATATATGCATAAGGCCACTGCCAGAATGCCAACACAACAGTCCACTGCTAAAATTACAGTTCATCATCGATGGACATAGCAGTCACTAGAAAACCAGCAGTTGTACATGCATTACTGCATAGGGCAAAGCCAGCTAGTTCAACTACCGGCCGTCCGCCATTTTTTATACTTTCAGTATAACATCCTGACAACACAATGTATTCACCACCCACCTGCAGTATGTATTAACACAGCATGAAGATATACCTTCAGTACAACATAACCTGACAGCACAATACATTCAAGTGAGCAAGAGGTAGACAAAGATACAAATAGGAAGATAATATCAAGAGATGGACTAACAACAGTCCAACAGATTGTTGTTGTTGTTGTTTGTCCATCAAGAATGATGATGACCATTCATTTCATCCAGTGGGGTTGAAGGCGTGGAGCCGTGGGTTCTAAGATGGCTGATAAGGCCTATTTTGGCTCGAAATGTTCTTTGACAATGTGGACAAAGAATGCTTGACGTCTCTGGAGGAGGATTTCCTGCAGTGGTTTTTCTGTCCTGCCTTTTCTTCACAGCTCTTGCAGTCCTGGTTGCCTCACATATAACTGCACCTTTGCGCAATGATGCACGCCACGAATTTCGGTCTCTGGCTGCAGCCTCCCAGGTGTCATGATGAATTCCAAAAGCATTCAGTGAAATTTTCAGAGTGTCTTTAAAACGTTTCCTCTGGCCACCTTGGGAGCGTTTTTTGTACAATCAAGGCAAGAGACAGACAGTGTTGAGATCTATTGCAGCAAACCTTCATTGTTGAGACTGCACCTGATTGATTGATTGAGAAGCCCAAGGACGGCTAACCTGCTTTTAAAAAACGCCCGCTGAAGTCGGATGTGTTGGTCTAAGAGTTTTGGCCCAAGGGTGCATAACAGGCACACCGCAATTACGTCTGAAAAAACACTCCGGATGAACGCAGCAGAAGATGAAGAATGAGAAGTATGTGATTGATTGGCATTACTTGTTTTGTTGTGTGGGATTAGTCAAGCTGTGATCATGCAATTAATTCATGAGAAACTGCAGAAAATTCAGCTTTGCAATAACATTATTACAAATGAGTGCTAAATAGCGCCTGTACTAATGTTTATGTTAAGTGTTAAATAGTGCCTCCACTGACGTGCATATTAAAGTGTTAAATATTGCCTGTACTAATGTTTATGTTAAATAGTGTATGAACTGATTTGTGAAGGTTTAAAAAGAAGGGGGGTGGGGTTGGTTTAAGAGTAAGAGGACTGACTTCATTGTACCAAGTTTTTTCCTATGTAACTTGGTCTCTTTCTACAGAGCGGCCTGATGCTCTCTGGCATTTAGGTCCTCTGAGACCTGGCAAGGGCTTGCATCTACTTGAGTGAGTTTGGTGTAGAGACTTTTCTTCCAGTCTGATACCAACATACCTTCTCCATGGGGATTGTGTTACAAAGCCATTCTTCCTCTCTCCAAGCTTAGAAACCAGTGGTGTGTGCAGGTCTTGCACTGGAACCTCCCATCTGCCGAGAGTCATGTTAGATTCATGTCATGATACAGCACAGCACATACAGACTTCCGGTCTCCAACATGGAGGATAGGCAGTTGAGCTGTTAAGGCCTCTGGAGTGTTTATGCTTGTGGCTACGGTTTGCTTACACATTTTCCTTATGTTGGACTGGGAGTCCATGGTTCCGTCGCCCTGCTACTGAGTTGAGTGCGTGGAGCGACATGTGAGCTATGAATTTCGTGTGGAGCAATTTTACATCTGTCCGTGGTTGTTTGCAGCGTGAACTGCATGTTCAGACAAATGGTGGGCGGCCGGTCGGTCGTTGAACTGAGTTGCCTTATGCAGTAATATGTGGCTGCTGGTTTTCTAGTGACTGCTGCTTCCATCGACAATGAACTGTATTTTTTGTGGGGGACTTTTGTGTTGACATTCTGTCAACGGCATTATGCATATTATACCTGTGCTGGCTGTTGATTTGTCGAGACTTCTGTCTGTTCCACTTTTCACATGGGGCAGTAAGTAGCGTTTTTTATGATATTCACTGGCACAAGAACAGATCATAATGGGGCGACCCTTTGCTGTGAAGTTGGAACCACGACTAACTAATATACAGACCCCTGAGAAGGTTAACCCGGCAAGAATGCAGCTCTGCTGTAAACAGGCACAACGTAATCACGTCCAAATAAACTCCGGATGAACGCAGAAGAGGAAGAAGATATACAGACTGGCTGGGATTTGGCCTGGGTTGGTCTTTTCTCCATAGGTTTTAGATATTTCATTGTCAGCATACTCCAAGCCTGTGCCAGAGAAAGGGTTCATGTAACAACTGGATGAGGTACAATGGGTAAAGTAAGGCATATCAAACAAGCAGAAACCAGTAAACGCTTGAGATGGGTTCAAATCTGCATTGGGGCAGATGTTTTAAACTAACCTGATCTCCAATCTTGACCCAGTCGCAAATGGGTACCAGGAAATGTCTTGGAAAGTAAAGGCAGCCAGTGTAATACTGTGGTGCCAGTGGGTTTATGTGGGTCCAGCACCATATCCTGTCCTTTCCTGAGTTGCTTAGCACTAAATGAATTCATGTCTGTGACATTTATCTTGTTTCTTTTATGGACGTTTGCAGGGAAGACGGCCACCATTGTGGCGCTGGTGAAAATCTTGCACCTGCTTGGTCAGTCAGTTCTGTTGACCAGCTACACTCATTCTGCAGTGGATAATATTTTACTGAAACTGAAAGAGGTGAGTGGTAATCATTGTAAAGTGCTGTAGGTTACTGTGTGCTTTCACAGAATGCTACAGGTGTTGCTCTTTCTCTCCTAACTCCTCAAGTTTTCTTCTCATCCTTTTTTTCTTGTTCTTTTTCATCATCTTTCTTCACATTTTTCATCTTTCTTCTCATTTGTCTTCTTATTGTCTTTCCTCCCTCCCTCCCTCCCTCCCTTCCTTCCTTCCTTCCTTCCTTCCTTCCTTTCTTCCTTCCTTCCTTCCTTCCTTCCTTCCTCCCTCCCTCCCTCCCTTCCTTCCTTCCTTCTCTCCACCTCCTTCTTCCTTCTCCTCTTCTCTATTATCTTCTTCTTTCTTCACATTCTCCTCCTCATCTTTCCTTTTCCTTATCTTCCCCCCTTCCACCTCTTCTTCCACCATTTTTCAGGCAGTTGTTATTAATAATGAATACTTGAGAAGCTGTGTGGTGGTTTCCCCTTATCTTCTGCATCCACACTGGGGTATGTCACCTCTGCCTTTGACAGCAATTTCCGACTGTCAGGGCAAGTGAATATTCTGTTCAGCTGCAAAGTTGTCTGCTTATACTAGAGTGAGCAACTTGATCTGACAGGACCCAGTAACAACATATGGTAACATACAGTCTGTGTAGAAGATTGATTAAATGTTGCTGTAGGACCATACTTAACATGGAAGAACAGTATTAAAATACATGTTTATTCTTCTTTCATCTTCTTCTCCTTAATCTTTTTCTTGCTGTAGTAGATACATGTTTGTGTGCAAGAAATAACCACATTTTCAATTTGTGCTTTCAGAGTGGCGTCCCATTTTTGCGACTGGGCAGACGTGGTCGCATCCACCCATTAATTCTTCCACATTCTGCAGAGTTTCTGACTTCATCAACAACTTTTAACAATGTGCTGGAATTGAAGAAGTTTTACGATTCTTACGTAAGTTCTCACAAATTTTATGGTTTTCTCACATGGTATTTCATACTACATGTTTTAGTATTTTATTGGTATACAGAATTTATGTAAACATCCATTGTTGTCAACTCGTATGATATTGTCACATGCATTTCATGATTGTTCTGGGCCTGTGGAGGAAGCCTTCAAAAACGGTCTTTAGATGTGAATATGCTCTCTCTAGTGCATTGATTTCTACCTCACAATTGGAGCACTGCTCCATAGAGTTCCTCTGCTGAACCATAGCAGATCCATCTGCATCAACATGCATCCACTCTTTGCGGCTAGGAGTCAGTGGATTCCTGAGATGCACATCAAAGCGTGACTGGATCAGTAATTGTAACTGTTCCGGTGATAAAACTCAGCCACGGAGCAAGCACCACCGGAGATTTCCATTTATCAGAGAAAGCCCCCCTTCCAGCCCCTTTACTTCCGTGACACTCTAGGGGTTAGATCACCCAGGTCATAACTCTGGGCGTCTTTCTCCTGTCATGCCTTCCATTCCCAAGACTTAATAGTTTTTTACACTTGCCCCATAAATATGCTGTGTGCCTAGCCACAAGCCGTCCTGTCCTCAGGGAGGCGAATAACGTGCACAGGTGTTGTGTCCTGCCACATTTATGATAGCACCTTTTCTTTGACTGCGAGAATCCTGCTCCTCCCCCTGGCCGTTTTGCCTCTGTCGCTGCCTCCACAGTGACGATTTGTTATGCACCAATAGATGTCAATGCTGGCATATTGCCTTCTTCATACCCCGTTTATGCTGCCGGGGCCACACCTAAAGGAAGCAAGCTGTTCCTGTTCCTCTGGATTAGTTTGGGCTTGGGTGTCCCTCCCCTCCCCTTGTCTCTGCTGCAAAATGTGGCCCTTACAAGATATCTTACACCATCTATTAATATGGTATGAATATCAGGTGCTTGCAGATGAACATATAGTGGCAAATCTCTCTCTTTCATACTGTGTTTTTCCCTTTTTTCCTGGAGATAATACGCCTTTGATTTCACTGACATGCTGTGACACAACTTTTACTTTATTGTATGTACTTGTGTCCAGTTTGCAATGAACTATCTCTTAGTGTGGTTTCAAGTCCTCCATGTTTCCAAGGTTTCTGTCTCAAAATTCCATGTGATTATAAACGTCTGTGAGTTTCACATGATGATGCTGTTGTTGATTCCCATAGTTATCTGTTAGCACATTAATTGCCTGCTTTTGTTAGTGTACAACGTTCAGACTGTGAAGTTCTAATTGTCAAAAAGTCATGCATACCATGTCCCAGTTTCTTCTTCTTTGTCCATTCAATATTTTTTTGGTTTTGGTGTAATTGAGTTGTTTACTTCTTTGGGCATTTGCTGATGGGTTAGGAGAACAGTTGCATGCTTGCCGGTTGACCCTCAAGGGAAGGCTGGGGTATACCACGAGTATTCCCCGCCATCCAAGGAAGTTTCCATAAGTGCAGGGCTGGCACGTGATGCTCTGATACTGTGTTCACCCAAGGAATTGTCACATCCTGTACCTGGATTCTTAGCTTCACTTCCGTATATTTTGCCTTCCGTTCACCAGTTGCCCCTTCAGATGCCAGAAGGATGCAGCCCATAGACTTGTGATTTTGAATACCCCTACACCCCTGGGAAGGTTAACCCGGTCAACAAATGCCAGCAGAAGTTGGATGTGTTGGCCTAACGGCGCAAGAATGCAGCTCTGCTGTAAACAGGCACAACGCATTCACGTCCAAAAAAACTCTGGATGAATGCAGAAGAAGAAGAAGAATACCCCTACACAGTCAGCTGTCGGGGCAGACTTTCCATCTATTTAATTTGCTAACCCAGCACATTTCCATTTGGTGGCCACTGAGTTGCCTTTGCCACCTACATACTCTGCTGCATTTAGTGCAGAAAACCAAGGACACTCAGGTTGTTTCCTTCAGTTTTGAGAAAATTGCATATGAAGCATGGTTTTATTCACAGCATTGATATTTCGTTTAGTAGATGACATATGGTGGACGTTTGTACTAAGCTGTCATTTAGTAGGATTCCTATGTGATGGACATTTGAACCTGTCATTTAGTAGGAATGAGGTTGTCAGTCTGATGTCAACCCTCCTTGGTCGCCTCTGACAACATATATAGTAGGTTACAGTGTTAGTATTCTGTGCTTCTCTTATGGGCTGCCATTAACTATGGTTCTTGCTCTTCTTCTCTTCCTCTATTGACCTCAGTGAAGAGAGGGGGGGGGGGGGGGAAGGTATGTAAAGATCTTTTATGCACTCATTCTAATGTTGCTATTACATTACATCTAGTTTTGTCTGGCGAAGTGGTTACGCCGCCTGCCTCACACTCCGAAGGTTGTGGGTTCGATTTCAGGCTACGACATTCGGTTCACAAGTGCAGTTCTGGGGGTTGTCACTGGAGCTATGGAGTTTGTGCTTCATGCGATGCTTTCGGCAGGCCATCCTGCTAGAAAGAGACCAAGCCTAATGGGGTAAAACCCAGGGCAATGAAGTCGAGTCGTCTTGCCTTTCAAACCCTGTTGCCTTTAGTGTAGACAGCGGGATCTTCTATCCGCTCAATGGGTGACATGGAGATCGTACATGATTGTTTGAATCTTCTATCGGCTCAGTGGGTGACATGTAGATCATACATGATTGTTTGAATCTTCTATCAGCTCAGTGGGTGACATGGAGACACTAAATTATTACTTTCACAATTACAGGATGTTGTTGCTACAAGTGCTTTAGGGGTGACTCACCCGATGTTCAAACGGAGACAGTTTGATGTGTGTATTGTGGATGAGGCATCTCAGGTTTTACAGCCAGCCTGCCTGGGGCCTCTGTTTCACTGTCGCAAGTTTGTGCTGGTCGGAGATCCTAAACAGCTATCTCCAGTAGTGCAGAGTCGAGAAGCTAGGTAGCACTTGCTGTCTTTATTCCTTACTTTTATATTTCTTTCATCTTTCTTTAATCTTCCTTGCTGTGTCCTTTCATTTTTAATCTTTCCCTCCTTGCATCTTAGGTTATTCTCTCCCTGTGTCATTGAAACTCTTCTTGCCTTCGTATTTTTATATCTCGCATGCTAAATTCTTTCTTCTCTCATTCGCCTTCCTTCCTTCTACATTGATCTGTTCTTCCATGTTTTCTTTCCCCCTTCCTCTATATTTCCACCTTCCAATATTCTTCCTTAACCCTTTACAGGGCAGATGTTTGTCCGTTTTGTAGCCCTGAACGGGCAAGAAGAATTTTGAGGTTCGGTAAAATTACGGGTTACGTTAGTAAAATCATCACATAAAAGGTGATAGTCAACCGATTTTACTTAAATAAAAAACAAAATGAAGTAAAAAGCATGCAGAGTATTTTACTTACATGAATGTTCCCGGTAATCCACACATGAACACAAATATTTACAAAATACAACATATTGTTTGTGATTGTCAGTCATTTATACGGCAATTTACAAACACATTTTCAGAATCAGAATCACTTTCTTTAAAGTCTGACTCACGACTGCTAACGCAAAGTAACTCTAATCACTGATACCTAGCTCTGATTCAGTCAAATTTGTGCACGTAAATGTCACTTAAATTGAACCCAGCGAAATCTCCACTATCACTTGAAGAATCGCCGAAATCCGTTTTGAAAAACTAAGCGTAAAAAACCCCAAAACTATAAACAAAATCCGTTCAAATTCATAGTACATGCTTGAAAATGGCGGCCACGTTGTTAAGCTATCGGGGAAACCCAAAGTAGACAATCGGAAATCTCCGAAAGCCACGCGATCGCGTTTTTACAATGCTAGTAGTAGCTCGGATGTATTCAGATGATTTGCTCGTCATGGGGTTCGGACGCTTTGGGACGATTTGCCCGGTAAAGGGTTAATCCCTCCTTCCTACTTCATTCCTGCATCTCTCCCTGCTATCTTCTTCTATCATCTCTCCCTGCAGTCTTCATTGACACTTTTTTACCTCTTTCATTAGCCCCTACCTTTCATATATAAATATATATTTGAAGAATAAAAACACAAACAATAGATTGCATGATTTATTACCTGGTATATTTGACTGTACCTCATCAGGTACATGCAACAGAAATCACACAACATAAACTAAAGCAATAAAATAAATCATTCAAGCTGAAATATACAACACACATATTCACATTTTCATCCCCAGCACTTATGCTTAGCATATTTCACTGCATCATGATTATATTTATATATATATATATAACTGTTTATGCCATATTGATGTCAAAGCCAAACTACTGGTCAGATTGTAATTTCAAATCAGTGAGAGACACACCTATTATCTTATTACTATAACACACATTTTTTCATGATTCTCTCAATGTTAGAAATCTTGGAATGGATGAAAGCTTGTTTGCCAGGCTAGACAACACTGGTGCCACCTATGACCTGTGTCTACAGTACCGAATGAACAGGTAGGCAACATTTGTTATCATCTCATGTTATGTCATAAGCCTGTGTCTGTGACGCTCACCTGACAGCCTGGTAATCATGAGTTCTATCCAAATCAGGCCACACTCAAATTTTAAAAACTGACCTGGTTTTCAGGTCGAACAAATGTAAAATGTGTACCAGGAAATGTCTTCAGAAGTAAAGGCAGTCAATGTGATACTGACCACATCAATCACCTGGTTGGTCTATAAAATATAGGTCTGACACCACATGCCCAGTGCCTCTTGATCCATGTAAAAAGACTGATGTGTCTGTGATGAATCTGATTCGGACATGCCAGTTAGTGGTGGACTGATGGAGAGAGCTAATGACACTGACAGTCTCAATGAAGAACTGCCATGTTGACTTTGAACATTTAAATATCCCTTCTGCTGATTCTATCTGCCAGTCAGATCTCTGTTGCCACAGCAGTCTTTGATCAGTTTAGATTTAAAGTAGCTTCCTAGAAGTATGCTGTACAAACAACGAGCTGGTCCAAAGCCAGCACTCATCTGTCATTGCTGCAGCTACAGGTTCACATAGATCTATAATAGCTACCCCACCCACTCTCATGTTTGCTTGGTTCGCTGGCTGTGAATTCAAGCATAGCTGATATACGACCTCTAGTAGCTTCCACTACAGGGGAGCACACTGGACTGATGTTTGTGTGTGGATTAGCTGTCCCTATTACCAGTGTCCCTCACCATCAGGCGAACCCATTCCGACTTCAGAGGTAACTCAGACTCATAACATTGACCACATCTCCCATGGAGTGCTGATTGGTCTATAAAAATATGTGGCTAGCAACATACACTCAATACACTTCACAGCTTGTACAAGAATCACTGGCTTTTTACTTTTTTACCTCTGTTCACTTGGTACCTTTGTGTACAAGTTGGCATTTGTTGTTTGTCCACAAGATTTCAATATACCTTTTATGTTTTGTTTCTTATTACTATGTCCAGCTGCGGTCAACGTCAGTGACTTTTGCTTGCACTGTTATGTTCATTTTCAGAATACTCTTGAAGGTAATTGTTGATAACGTAGCTTGCTTTGAACAAAGCAGTATGGTCTTGTTCTGTGCATCTATCAATTTCAATGCACGTGCTAAACCACTTACATAGGCAGAACAGAAAGACAGGGAATCAAGTAACAGAACACATACCAAAGCCAGTGACAAAGAAAGTGAAAGAGTATTCTGGAAATCCTATGCATCAGAGAAGATGTTATGAGAAGAAATGGATTGGAGAACTTGGTGACAACTGGCAAGATCGAAGGGAACAGACCGAGAGGAAAATACCTGGATGGCTTGGCCACATGGCATGGACGAGACAGGAACACTGAGCTGATCCACGACACTGGTGATCGAGTGAAATGGCGAGTCATGACCGCCAACGCTTTCCGGCATGGCACATGATTGATTGATTGATGCATCAGACAAGTCATAAAGACACTGCCTTGTCGATCACTTGCCATTTGGTGGGCTTTTGTCACTTGGTGAACATGGAAAATGTTCGCTTGCTTTATTCCGTGAACAATAAATGCATGCTTAAATTTGCTGAAGCTGGTGCAATATGCTGTCTAAAACCACTACTGTGTAAGCAGAATGACATGATAATGAACCTACCACCCTGTAACTTGTGAGTGTACATTGAAGCAGTATCAGTGATAATATGAGTTTTGTATTTCAGCTGGAAAAAAAACTCATATAGTCAATTCATACCATATATAATTCTGTTGTATACACCTGATGAGATACAGCAAAATATTTTAGGCAATATTTGAGCAATCTGTTGTTTGTGTCTTCTTTTTTCAAATTTACAACAGGAAAAAGTTGCTTTGAATTTCTGAAACATTGCTTGCTTTATTACCACATTACTTTTGTCTATCCTCAGAGTCATAATGGAGCTGAGTAACTCTCTTGTGTACGAGGGTAAACTTCAGTGTGGCAGCTCTTCTGTTGCAGAACAATGTTGTCATCTAAATGGATCAGTTTTACTGGTAATGATTTGGTTATTGCGTAATCTTTTTGGCCTTGCTTTGAACTTGTCTATAATTCAGAATTCTGTGTATCTTGTATAGAATTTGTTTTTCGTCCATCCATGTCTTGTACTTTCTGTTTGACAGTGATCAAGTGTCTGACAGCAACCTAGTGTCTAGAGATAATTCTGACTGCAACTAATTGCAGGGATATTAAATCAAATGTCCAGGGATAATTTTGACAGAAACCAACAGTGTCTAGGGATAAATTTGACAGCAACTGACCAAATTGCTAGTGATAATTCTGATAGCAATTAATTGCCATGGGGATAATATGGATAATTCTGACAGCGGCCAATCAAATGTCCAGGGATAATTTTGACAGAAACCAAGTGTGTTGGAATAATTTTGACAGCAACCAAGTGTCTAGGGATAAATTTGACAGCAACTGACCAAATCTCTAGAGATAATTTCGACAGAAACCAAGCATTTATGGATAATTCTGAATGCAGAACAGTATCTTGAAATAAATCTAACAGCAACCAAATGTTAAGGGATAATTTAGACAGTGACCAGGTGTCTAGAAATAATACTAGCAACAACTATGTGTCAAGGGATATTGCTATATATTTGCTTCAATAGAGATGCCCTAAACATAATAGTTCCGACATAAACCTTTTTCTTCCGTAGAGATGCCATAAACATAATTGTTCACACATGCAGTATTTTCTTCCATAGAGATTCTCTCAGCATAATAGTTCATAAAAACAATATGTTCTTTCTAGAACTGCCCTTCGTGGATACAGGATGCTTTGAGCTGCAGTTTGGAGAGATCTATTGTGTTTGTGGATACTGGGAAGGTAAGTAGCCCACTTATGTCTAGAACAGTGGTTCTCAACCTTTTTTGGCCCGTGCCCCCCTTCACCATATTTTCAGAATGTCATTCTCTCCCCCCCCCCTTCCTATAAAAGATGTGGCCTGTGCCCCCTTCACCATATTTTCAGAACATCATTCCCCCCACCCCTCCTCCTATAAAAAATGTGGCCTGTGCCCCCCTTCACCATATTTTCAGAACGTCGTTCCATTTCCCCCCCCCCTTACTATAAAAAATTTGGCCTGTGCCCCCTTCACCGTATTTTCAGAACGTCATTCCCCCCCCCCCCCCCCCCCCCCCCCCCTCCTATAAAAAATGTGGCCTGTGCCCCCCTTCACCATATTTTCAGAACGTCATCTCTCCCCCCCCCCCCCACCTATAAAAAATTTGCACATGCCCCCCCCCCCCCTTTTCACCGTATTTTCAGAACGTCCTCCCCCCCCCCCCCCCCCCCCCCCCCCCCCCTTCATATTTCCTATCTAAAAATCCCCCCACCCCTATACAGTATACGTAAAAATGTAAGGTAAATTTAATAGCACATACTAAAACAAGTCTAGACATCCACGTAAAACATGATTTGTGGGTCTACTGATTTTATAAAATGAATTTTAGAAGGATGAGACGTACATAACTGTAAAGTATGAAGGGAAAAACAATATCAAGTAATCGGTTCTTGTATTAACGCGATCTTGAAATAGTCTTCATTCCCCCCCTGGAAACCCTAAAATTCCCCCCTGGGGGGAATTCCCCACCGGTTGAGAACCACTGGTCTAGAAAGTAGTAATTTTATGCAGATGTTTATTATTGTTTTGTTCGCCCGCTTTGAACTCAAACATAGTCCATACACATACTTCTAATGCAGGGGCCACGGAAGTGGAAATCCAGCTACTAATTCAGGACAATGATCGCTCGGGTGATGTGATTATCTACACGGATGGTTCGGTGTCAAGAGGTAGAAGAAGTGCCTGGGGGTTCATAGCAAAAGCTAATGGCCAATGTTTGGTGCAGGAGAGCCTGGCATATGATACCACAATATCTAGCTTAAGAATGGAGGTGGAGGCGGTCACTGCAGCTTTCCGTTGGATCAAGAATACGATGCACACACACATCGTGATTGTAACTGACTCGGAAAGCATGCTGAGGAAGGTGAGGACAGGCAAGCTTCGTGCAGAGTGGCTTGCTTCGCTTCGGAGATCACGGGTGGCAAGCATTGCCTGAATCTTTTCTCCGGGGCATGCCGGTGTGCTGGGGAATGAACAGGCGGACAGATTGGCTGGCTCTGCAAAATTTGGTGGAGTATTGATGCATGACAAGGCAGACGTGGTTGCGGCCTTGTGGGAGCATGTGTACACCTCAGAGGAGCAAATGGATCATCATGGTCTGGCAAGAATGAGGCAGCGAGGAGTGATGAGGGGATCTGGCAGATGCTCGACGCTCAGAGGAAAGGAGAGATGGACATATAATCAGATTGCTACTGGTACTATTGGTGTTGGAACTCTTCGCTGGCTGCTGTGGATAGGGACGGAGCGCTTATGGGAATGCCCCGAATGCTGTGATGTCGATTCCTAAATCAATCAATTAATCAATCAATCTATAACCAATTAACGTTCTGTGGAAATTTAAACTAATTGAATGGTTTAAAAAAATGTTGGCATTATGAATATGTAAGCATAATTTCATGCGTTAATTTAACATAATTTCTGTCTTCTTCTTTCACCCTATAGGGTGTAGGCCCTCAGCAACTCACTGCAGGCTGTCCTATATTCAGCTATTCCATGCAGCTCAGTGTGTGTTCTTCCCCTATTAATCATTTGTTTGTACTTCTTTGTTCCCATGTGTTTTTGGGTCTTCCCCTATTTCTTTTGTCTTGTGGATTCTAGGCAAAAACCTTTCTATATTATTGTAAGATTTTCTCAATGTATATTATCCAGCACCTTTTCTTCACCTTTTGATTCACTGGTCTTTGTCTAGTTCTTTCCATGAGCTCCACACTGGTGATTCTGTCATACTTTTCTAACATACATTACTATCAGGGTGTATAAAATGCATGACTGTAGAAAATCATAAGAAAATATTCACCACAATGTGATTTGCTAGAAAGTGATTCAATTTGTACATATAACTGTATCCATGATGTTGTGTACAGGTGTCCTCTGCCGAGACCTCTGATGACAAGGGTGTCACAAATCACACTGAAGCTGAGCTGGTTGTGTCTCTTGTGAAAACACTTGTAAAGGTAACAAACAATCTTCTTATAGTCCATGTTGTGTGGTATAGGTAAACATATCTGAGGCAACTAATTCATCACTGTGATAGTGAGCACAGGACACTAAAGACACCCTGTATATGAAAATGCATAAGGCAGGCTACATGATGACTGGGGAATTAAACCCTAACACAACTGTTGGTAAGCCAGTCACTTGCTGCTGCACCATCAAGGCTTAATTTTTATATAAAGTCACTGTATAACGACATGATCACGTGTCAAGACTAACCAGGCTATCCAAAACCTTCCTTACTACAACGGCCCCAGAAATAAGGAAGACCAACAATTATTATGTAGATAGATAATAATCATAAGTGGGCAGGAAAAACCTTGGTAGAATCTGAAATGCTAGCAGCAAGCAGACACGAGAAAATTAGTTATTCATAGTGCAGTATGTTATGAGAAGAAATAAACTGGAGAACTTGGTGACAACTGGCAGAATGAGAGGAAAAGAACAAGGGGTGAGCAGAGAAGTAAATATATGGATGACTTGGCCGCGTGGCATAATCAAAATAAAAACAGCTGATGTGGTTATCATGTGAGATGGCAAAACATGATCCCCAATCTTATCAGCATGGCACATGATTATGATAGTGCAGGAGTATTTGGTGCCCTTTGACAATCTAGGTTATGAAAGGAGGTAAGACGTAGTGTAGTGTAAAAACTATAATCAAGAAATGATGGTTCTCCTTCCCTATGTGCTTTTACATTTGAATTATGTTTGTGATTTTACATATTTTGGCTGATTACCAAGTAGCTAGAATGCTGGGTTCCCATTCAGGAAACTTGAGTTTGAATCCTTGGTTAGGTGATGAATTTTTTAATGTTGGGGGTAAAAAGACAACCCTAATCTGCTCAGTTGGCAGTAACTGCACTAGTCAGACGGCCTTAATTCCTCAGACTCACCCTGTGTTCTACACCGCAAGGTATTATAGGCAGTAATGAGTTCTTTTTTAATGGCTGTTTACAGGAGATGCAGTTGTTTTGTGGTTAGTGCACTTGCTTACCAAGTCAAAGGTCCGGGTTAAAACCCTTGGGAGCGACATTTCCCATTAAAAAATATGTATCGAAGCAGTTTCTGGCTGTGGGTCTGTGATGTGACAGTGCCATCACATTTTGTAGGTCTGAGAGCAAGGATGAAGAGAAGCTAATCTTCCCTCACTTTGGCAAGTGTCGAGCCCAAGTGTCGAACCCGAGTCCAACCACAATCATGACATTACGGCTATGAACTTTGCTAGGGAGCCCACCTCATGAGAGAGGCAGGATTCCTTGTTTCTGACCAGTGTGGCTTTGGGGTAACCCTGTAACGTAATATGGTAGTAAACGTGGTGAGGAAGAGAACTGGTCAGTTCATCTCTTGCTATTGTCTAGAGCATGTTAAAGCTCAACACTTCACACCCCAGCAATGGTGTCTGCCAGGTACTATCTTTACCGTGATCTTTTCTTCCCCAGGCAAATGTATCAGAAGATGAAATTGGAGTGATCTCCCCATACAGGTCACAGGTCAAACTGATCAAGCAGAAAATTCTGGCATGTGGTGATGTGATGAATGTTGAAGTTAACACGGTAGACCAGTATCAAGGACGAGATAAGGGCATCATCGCTGTCTCATTCGTTCGCAGTCAGAGTGATGGCGTAAGTGAGCAGTTCTTACAGTCATGTTGCTATCTTTGAACGTGATGTGTCCTCTCTTCTTACCGTTAGTATGTTGTGTTTGTTTGTTGCTTGCTCAAGGAAAACTTTCACTGCACATGGATATCCCCGTAAGTGCTCAGTCTCCTCAAATAGATCACACAAGGAGAATCTCAGCACAGTGCACAAAGTTGTTGAATGGCAAAATGATTAGCAGCAGTTTAGTTTATTTTAAATCCCTACTATGATGGGGTTTCGAACACATGACTTTTGGACTTGCAGGCAAGAATACCACCATGGACCCCATATATGCCAGTAACACTGCAGTATGGTTGGACAGATTGTGACCGTTTTGATCAACCAAAAAAAAAAAATGGGGAACAAACAATGGTTAAAGCACTGTTTTTACCATGATTTTATGGGAACAGAATGAAATATGTGAACCTGTTGTCTTGGAAGCTTGAAGGCCGTATTTTGTTCAGTTTATTCTAGATTTTCATCATTACTACTGGGCACAGTGGCCAACTCGCTTGCCAGCCAGTCCTGTAGTTATTTCTTTGAATCCCCATTGAAGTTATGTACCTCAAAGCTCAGTGCGTCCAACTTCAACGCATGAGGGGGCTTCAAATGAAAACCTTAAATGTTTGGTGTGTGTTGTGAATATATTCTGAAATATTAAAGAACAAATGTATCATTTTTAGATGTAGTACTTGGATTCCTGTAGAAAAAAATTCTCTGGGGTCACTACTTGGTGTGCCTAACCCGGTTGTAAACAGTCTGTCACAGAAGTCACGCCGATTTGAAACTTCCTACTCCACTCATACACTTGCTGGACTGACAGGCATGTATCACCACACACTGGACCTTCATTCGCCGATGAATTTTGTGTTGTCATATGCTTAACACTCGGCATCCTTAACAGCAGTATTGATAGGTTACAAGACAGTGGCATGGTTATTGTAATTTCTGTCACACTATTAAGGTATTTATTTGAATCGCCCTTGTACACTTGTGTAAGGTTTGCTACCTCCAAACAGATAGATTCCATCTATCTCCCATGGGTAGGTTTCTTTTCCAATAATTTTGCCAGGGCAGTAGCCTTGCAACCTACCTGCTGGCTTATGATTTTTAATGTACATAACTGGTACATAGGACCTCTCTTTGTCCCTCTTATCTGAGGTGGCTAGGTATGCGCTCTCACTCACCAAGAGACGATAGTTTGTAAAATGGAGTTATACCTCTACATAGCACAAAGCCTGGGCTGAATATAGAGACCATGTGTTGCCCATGCAGCATGATCCTTTTCTCGGTCTGTGTAGTTTACTCCAGAGGAAAGGTAACATCAATACGTCCGGAACAAGACAAGTTGCAGAAACTGCCAGATCCGTGAAGCAATGCTCTAACTGTCTGCCTGAAGGAGCTTTGATCCTAAACTAGTTGCAGACCCAGGCTTAGGGCCTGGTCTGCTCTGCCACAACATTAAGTCATTAGGCAGCATTTCCTTGCAGAAGGGCTAAGCTTGTACCCACCCAACTGCACTCCTTTCCCAAAGCCATTGGTTCAAAGTGGGGTGTTGGGTTTGTTGAGCTCCGTCCAATGGTTCTTGTAAAAATTACCAGCCCTTTATTGAAATTGAACTCTGTATTTTCAGAGCCTGAGTTGGACATCATAACCTCTCAACCACAGCTCTCCATGTCTTGACATCTTAATTAGTTGATCATAAGATTGTGTATGAAAACTTCCAGGCTGTTGAGCTGTTAAGGCCCCTGGAGTGTTTTTGCTTCTGGCTATGGTTTACTACGGCATTTTCTCATGTTTGACTGGTAGTATATGGTTCTATCACCCCGCCACTGGGTTAAATGCATGGAGCGACACTGTGAGCTGTGGATTTCTTGTGGAATGCTTTTACAGCTGTGTGTAGTTGTTTGTATTGTGAACTGCACATTCAGAACAATGGCGGACGGAGGTTTGCTGAACTAGCTGGTTTTGCCTTATGCAGTAACGCTGGTTTTTTAGTGACTACCACTTCCATAGATTATCAACTGTAATTTTAGAGGTGGACTATTGTGTTGGCATTCTGGTAGTGGCCTTATGCATGTATACCTGTGTGCTGTTAGCTTTTCAAGACTGCTGTCTGTACCACTTTTCACATGAGGCAGTGAGGACCATTTTGTGTGATATTCACTAGTATAGAAACGGAGCATTATGGGATGACCATTGCCGTGAAGTTGGACAGCGACTAACGAGTAAATAAGATTGTATATTTCATTATTTTAAAAAAAATATATCTATGAAAGTTTAGGATTTAACAGTTATGTTTTGTTTTTCAGAAAGGGGAGCTTCTGAAGGATTTACGACGATTAAATGTTGCCCTTACCCGGGCAAGACATAAGCTGATTTTAATCGGCAATGCTGCAGCTCTGAAATCATACGAGCATGTAGCCAACATCCTGTCATGTTTAGAGGCAACAGGAAATGTATCCTTTTTCAATTTATTTATTAACAGCTCTCTTTAGTTGCTTGGCTGTTTTGTGATGGGTATGGGAGAAGGCAGAAAGAATTCTGTAGTTCATTTACAGCCCCTTTCTTTCTTCCTGTAACTGGTATTAATCACGTAAGGTATCATCTCACGATACCTCACCAATATGAGGAAAATGGAGAGAGAAACGTAAAAAGGTTGAGACCAGAGATGGGACGCAGAGGTGTTTCCAAGGCACCAGGGCCAGGTTCTATACTAGCCAAGACCTACTGACACGTCCTTGTCGCGCGTCCTGGGCATCAGGTCCCTTCGGGGTCCTGGCTAAAGTCAGTAGGATCGCTGATTCCTCCAAAGTCTGAGGGCATCTGCCTACATGGCAAGTAACCACCAGTCTGCACACCAATAGCCAGACATGGGACAACGGATACTCACGCAAACCTCAGTCCGGTATGACATCACACTGATGTTGGACAACAGGATGTCTTCATCTGACATAACAGGACTTCACGCTGGAGTTCACAGCCAGCAAATGCAAGCAAGCAAGACCAGAGGTAATTTTGATTCATTCGTTATTGGTGGAAATCCATTTCCAGAACTTAAATATACAAATGACGCAGTCCTCTCCTTGAACAGTGCTAAAGGATTAAAAGAGCCGATCCTATCTGTCAGGAAACACAGTGAAACTGAAAATCTTTGTTTGAGCTTATGAGTATAATGTCCATAGACAAAATATTGAGCAAACCAACAAAGATCACAATCAGCAATGAAGAAATTGAAAATGTCACAAATACCTCGGCTCTGTAATCAACAGCAATCGGGACTGTTCTACACTGGTTAGACTGGTTGTTACCATGCAGAGATGGAACAGTATTAAGAACCTATAGTGCAACGCCAGCAAGGAAGTTAAAGTAGACTTGTTGAGAACATGCATCTTCCCTGTGGCATAGGTCATGGACAATTTCGCTATCACTACAGGGAAAAAATCAGGGCTTTTGAGCCATTAGTCAAGTCAAGGAGTAGCTTGCATTAGTCAAGTCAAGGACTTGCGTTAGTCAAGTATTAGCTTATGTCAAGTAAAGGAGTCTTTCACACTCCCCGAGGTGCAACTGTCAACTGTCATTTACTGCCAATGTAGTATACCTTGCGGGGTCTTGAGCCTAAGGAATTAAGGCCGCCTGGCTAGTGCAGTCACCGCGAACCGTGCAGGTTAGCGTTTTCTTTTTGCCCTTAACAGAAAAAAACTCCACCTTACTGAGGATTTGAACCCAGGTCTCCCAAAGGAAAATCTGGCATTCTAGCCACTCGGCCAGCCGCTCCTGAACATGAGGCGTAACATGTATAATTCTAGCCCCATATTTTTACAGACCAAACGGCACTTGAAGGGTGCAGTGCTCAGTCTCACGCCAACTGCCTTTACTTCCCCAGACATTTCCTGCTGCTCATGTTAGGCTGGATCCACCTGGGAACCCAGGCTGGTTAAAATATCTGCCTCTAGCTTGCACACAGGGACTTAAATAATGCATTGTTAGTAAGTTTGCTTTGAAAGTTATTTGTAAAATTAGCTGGCCTAGGGGTTAATGTCTTTTCCCATAATCCCATATATCCACGTGAGGAATGTAACCTGTGTGAGAATTGGTAGTGGTTCTTGCTGTGTTGGTAACTTACGGGGTATGTGAGCTGGTTGCTCAGAAAGCAGTGGCAAACTACTCAGCGTAATCTTGCCAAGAAATCAACAATCAGCTGAAAGATACCGATGTTGACAGCAATGTCCTGTAAAGGATATGTGAACAAAAAAAAAGGTGTCTTTGTTTTTTTTGGGTTTTATTTTGTTTTTAATCAACACACAAGGTTATGATACTGGTCCTTGACACAAATAATCAGATTATACAGGTTACAGAAGTCTAGAACAGTGAAGGGCGAGAAAGTCAAGGCTGTGTGGATGATAGTACTTGTATTGAAGCAGTTCCTCGATAGAGCAGCATGTGGCAACATGGAGATATTGAGTTCTTCTTCCTGAAAACAACTCCTTCAATCCCAGAAGCCACCCACTGGGGGTAATAAGGATAACTGCAAAACCACAAGTACTTTCACTGGGGACAAATGTACACATCTAGTTGTGTTGTGAATCTTCTGGAAGATAGAGCTTTCAAGTCCCATGTATTGGTGTTAGGTTGCTTGAGTCATGAACAGGTCTTGCAATTATCGGAGTGAGGTTGGTATAGTTTCTCCCAACCTGGTACCAAAGTACCATCTCTAGGAACTGTTCCAGAGCTCTCCAAGCTCAGAAACCAGTGGGGTGTGCAGGTCCAGTACTGGAACTTCACATCTGTGTGACCAGGTCATGATACAGCACATATAGACTGGCTGGGTTGGGTTTGTTTCCTCTACAGGTTTCAGATTTTGTACAAATATCTGGTCAGATTACTTAGCGGGCTTTGGCTAAATGTAATGAAGTACCAGCACACTTGAAAGGATTGATACTTATGATGAATAGGGAGTCACTCAAGGTGTGTTACTTGGCGGACACGTGATAGTGATGATGCTAGAAACTGGAGGAGGAAAAAAAAGAAGGGAAGTGATGTCATATTGGCTTTCAGCTTGAACAGTTACAGTACAACTAGCTCTTCATTAAGGGTGCAGAAGTAGCCAATGAAAGGCAAATAGGAAAACCAATACCCATATAGATTATAAATCTGTGGTGTATGACAATAATGAAGCTAGGACATCTGAGGAACTGTGTATCTGTGGTGTATGACAAGTGTGAAGCTAGGACCTCTGAGGAGGTACCGTGTGTCAAACCACAACCAATAAGGAACTATATATCTCTGGTGTTACAAGTGTGAAGCTAGGACCTCTGAGGAACCGTATATATGTGGTGTATGACAAGTGTGAAGCTTGGACCTCTGAGGAACCAAGGAACTGTGTATATGTGGTGTATGACAAGTGTGAAGCTAGGACCTCTGAGAAACTATCTGTGGTGTATGACAAGTGTGAAGCTAGGACCTCTGAGGAGGAACTGTGTGTCAAACCACAACCTATAAGGAACTATATATCTCTGGTGTTAAAATGTGAAACCAGGATCTATATGCCTATATTGTATGAGATATTTTGCATTAGTTTCTGTAGAACCAGGGTTTGTCAGGAGCCATACATCTGTGGTGTATGACACAAGTCTGAAAGCAGGACCTATGAGGTATCACACATCTGTGGTGTAAGACAAGTCTGAAAGCAGGACCTATGAGGTATCACACATCTGTGGTGTAAGACAAGTCTGAAAGCAGGACCTATGAGGTATCACACATCTGTGGTGTATGACACAAGTCTGAAAGCAGGACCTATGAGGTATCACACATCTGTGGTGTAAGACAAGTCTGAAAGCAGGACCTATGAGGTATCACACATCTGTGGTGTAAGACAAGTCTGAAAGCAGGACCTATGAGGTATCACACATCTGTGGTGTAAGACAAGCCTGAAAGCAGGACCTATGAGGTATCACACATCTGTGGTGTAAGACAAGTCTGAAAGCAGGACCTATGAGGTATCACACATCTGTGGTGTAAGACAAGTCTGAAAGCAGGACCTATGAGGTATCACACATCTGTGATTTCTGTAAAACCATATAAAGTGTCAGATTCATTGAAACCTGCCTTCATCTTGCTTCAGCTGGCTGTCATTACTCACCAAGCTATGACATCACCTACTCCAGTAATACTTCTGGTGGCAGATTTCTCACGAGTTGTGTGTGCCTACTAGTAATTTTGTTTGTTAGAATGTACATGACACATCTTTGTGGCATCATGTTAACATTCACACTTACAACACAAGTAGAGCAATATGTTGGGCCTGCTCACACAACAATCTTTGTGGTGTGTTGCCAGATAAGGTTGCAAAAATCAGTTTGCCCTTGTCTAGAAGGGAAACCATAAAGATCATCACTTGCTGACTGATATGTGACGGGGATTTATTGAATTCTGTTCCTAATTTTATAAACTGCAGATTTTGTTGGTACTATTCTGTCCTTTTATCTCTAATATGCATTTGATATTTGTAATCCCGCATTCCGTGCTCGAAACAGCTGCCGGCGATTTGAAAGCAGACTGCCTTGCCAGCCGTTCAGAAAGCAGTCTGAAAGCAGACATGTGAATTTGCCAAGAGATCACGAACAGCCAGGGGAAAAAAATGCTGGGGTTGACTGCAATGTCCTGTAAAGGATATTCAACTAACTTTTAGCTCTGTATTTTTATTGCTATATACAGGTCAACCCATGTTATTTAAATGGAATCAGACATGGATTCACTTGTTGCTCAATCACTTTTGTTATGTACATAAGTTTTATATTAATACATATAATTGGTTGCTGTACATTGATTTATTAAAAGATTTATGCTGTTGGCTAAATTTAATAACATATACTAGAACAAGTCTAGATGTCTACATAAAACGTGATTTGCGGATCTACTTAAGTTATAATAGGAATTTCAGAAGGGCGAGAAGTAAAGAACTGTAAAGTATGGAGAGAAAAACGATATCAAGTAATCGGTTCTTGTATTAACGCAAACTTGAAATAATCTTAATTTCCCCCCTAGGGGTGAATTCCCCACCGGTTGAGATACACTGGTCTAGAGGCAGCAAACCCTACACAAATGTATACTAAAGTGGGTCACACTGGCCTTTGATGTGTATAACTGGATGTGATGGATGCACCTTGGAAGAGGATTGATTGAAGAAGATCCTTTCACACGCCTTAAGTTTTGGCATGTGGTGCTATTTCCAGACTTGTATAGACCAATTTAGACCAACCGGTCTCTATAGCTAAGGGCTTGTGAACGCGGTTTGTGAGGCCGTATACCCGGGTTCAAAACACTGGTGCTGGTTTTTTCGAAAAAAGGTATAGGAGCCGGTCGTTCAGAAAGCAATGGCAAACTACTGAAAGTAAAAATTTGCCCAGGAATCACGAACAGCGAAAATGCTGAGGTCGACTGCTACATCATGTGAAGGACATGCAACTTAATTTAAAAAATAGACCAACTGGTGCTTGAATGTTGATGTGGTTAAAATCACATTTTTTTGGCATATCCTTTTTACAGGACATCGCTGTCAATACCAGCATTTTACTGCTGTTGTTATGTCTTGGCAAGTTTACTTTCAGCAGTTTGCCATTGCTTCCTGAACGACCGGCTTCCATACCAACTTGTTAAAACCCAGCTCAATAGTCTGCTACCAAATTGGTCGCAGCTGTGTTTCAATTGCGGGTAAGCAGGCTTACATACCACATACGTAAGCCCTTAGCCACAGAGACCGGCAAAAATCCCTCTGGCTGCCTTAATGTCCCCAGACATGCCCTGGTATCTGCTGTAGACTGGGTTCATCTGACAGCCCTGGTCCATTGTAAACATTCATCTCAATGTGGATTCGAATTCAAGATCATTGGGTCGTTAGCATGCAAGTGTCCAGCCAATAATGCTACCAAGGTTTTCTCCAGTGAGTGTTGTGGCTACACACAAGACTTCCTGGTCCTGTGTTGCTTGCTAGTTGCAGACATGGGTTCATTAATAAACCCTGGTAGATGTAGAGTGAGGAGACAGACATCAGAGGACATGTCAAACAGTCCAAGACATCAGAGGACATGTCAAACAGTCCAAGACATCAGAGGACATGTCAAACAGTCCAAGACATCAAAGGACATGTCAAACAGTCCAAGACATCAAAGGACATGTCAAACAGTCCAAGACATCAAAGGACATGTCAAACTGTCCAAGACATCAGAGGACATGTCAAACAGTCCAAGACATCAGAGGACATGTCAAACAGTCCAAGACATCAGAGGACATGTCAAACAGTCCAAGACATCAGAGGACATGTCAAACAGTCCAAGACATCAGAGGACATGTCAAACAGTCCAAGACATCAGAGGACATGTCAAACAGTCCAAGACATCAGAGGACATGTCAAACAGTCCAAGACATCAAAGGACATGTCACAGTTCAAGACATCAGAGGACATGTCAAACAGTCCAAGACATCAGAGGACATGTCAAACAGTCCAAGACATCAGAGGACATGTCAAACAGTCCAAGACATCAGAGGACATGTCAAACAGTCCAAGACATCAAAGGACATGTCAAACAGTCCAAGACATCAAAGGACATGTCAAACAGTCCAAGACATCAAAGGACATGTCAAACAGTCCAAGACATCAGAGGACATGTCAAACAGTCCAAGACATCAGAGGACATGTCAAACAGTCCAAGACATCAATGGACATGTCACACAGTCCAAGACATCAGAGGACATGTCAAACAGTCCAAGACATCAGAGGACATGTCAAACAGTCCAAGACATCAAAGGACAAGTCAAACAGTACAAGACATCAAAGGACATGTCAAACAGTCCAAGACATCAGAGGACATGTCAAACAGTCCAAGGACATCAGAGGACATGTCAACAGTCCAAGACATCAGAGGACATGTCAAACAGTCCCAAGACATCAGAGGACATGTCAAACAGTCCAAGACATCAGGAGGACATGTCAAACAGTCCAAGACATCAGAGGACATGTCAAACAGTCCAAGACATCAGAGGAACATGTCAAACATCCAAGACATCAAGAGGACATGTCAAAACGTCCAAGACATCAGAGGACATGTCAAACTGTCGCAAGACATCAGAGGACATGTCAAACAGTCCAAGACATCAGAAGGACATGTCAAACAGTCCAAGACATCAAGAGACATGTCAAACAGTCCAAGACATCAGAGGACATGTACAAACAGTCCAAGACAATCAGAGGACATTGTCAAACAGTTCCAAGACATCAGAGGACATGTCAGAACTAGTCCCAAGACATCAGAGGACATGTCAAACAGTCCAAGACATCAGAGGACATGTCAAACAGTCCAAGACATCAGAGGACATGTCAAACAGTCCAAGACATCAGAGGACATGTCAAACAGGTCCACGACATCAGAGGACATGTCAAACAGTCCAAGACATCAGAGGACATGTCAAACAGTTCAAGACATCAGAGGACATGTCAAACAGTTCAAGACATCAGAGGACATGTCAAACAGTCCAAGACATCAAAGGACATGTCAAACAGTCCAAGACATCAGAGGACATGTCAAACAGTCCAAGACATCAGAGGACATGTCAAACAGTCCAAGACATCAGAGGACATGTCAAACAGTCCAAGACATCAGAGGACATGTCAAACAGTCCAAGACATCAAAGGACATGTCAAACAGTCCAAGACATCAGAGGACATGTCAAACAGTCCAAGACATCAAAGGACATGTCAAACAGTCCAAGACATCAGAGGACATGTCAAACTGTCCAAGACATCAAAGGACATGTCAAACAGTCCAAGACATCAGAGGACATGTCAAACAGTCCAAGACATCAGAGGACATGTCAAACAGTCCAAGACACCAGAGGACATGTCACAGTTCCAAGACATCAGAGGACATGTCAAACAGTCCAAGACATCAAAGGACATGTCAAACAGTCCAAGACATCAGAGGACATGTCAAACAGTCCAAGACATCAGAGGACATGTCAAACAGTCCAAGACATCAGAGGACATGTCAAACAGTCCAAGACATCAGAGGACATGTCAAACAGTCCAAGACATCAGAGGACATGTCAAACTGTCCAAGACATCAGAGGACATGTCAAACAGTCCAAGACATCAAAGGACATGTCAACTGTCCTAGACATCAGAGGACATGTCAAACAGTCCAAGACATCAGAGGACATGTCAAACAGTCCAAGACATCAGAGGACATGTCAAACAGTCCAAGACATCAAGGACATGTCACAGTTCAAGACATCAGAGGACATGTCAAACAGTCCAAGACATCAGAGGACATGTCAAACTAGTCCAAGACATCAGAGGACATGTCAAACTGTCCAAGACATCAGAGGACATGTCAAACAGTCCAAGACATCAGAGGACATGTCAAACAGTCCAAGACATCAGAGGACATGTCAAACAGTCCAAGACATCAGAGGACATGTCAAACAGTCCAAGACATCAGAGGACATGTCAAACAGTCCAAGACATCAGAGGACATGTCAAACAGTCCAAGACATAAGAGGACATGTCAAACAGTCAAGACATCAGAAGGACATGTCAAACAGTCCAAGACATCAAAGGACATGTCAAACAGTCCAAGACATCAAAGGACATGTCAAACAGTCCAAGACATCAAAGGACATGTCAAACAGTCCAAGACATCAAAGGACATGTCAAACAGTCCAAGACATCAGAGGACATGTCAAACAGTCCAAGACATCAGAGGACATGTCAAAGAATCCAAGACATTAGAGGACATGTCAAATAGTCCAATACATCAGAGGACATATCAAACAAAGTAAAAGACATCACAAAATGTCATGAACACACTGGCATACCTGCTAACTATAAGGGTTTGCTTTACTTTATACACATGATTGTAACTGTCCCCAATTAAGTTCTTACATCAAGTTCCCTGTAGCATGTTTGTAATTATCCCAGATATAAGTCTTTGTATCAAGTTCCCTGTAGTATATTTGTAGGTATCCCAAATATAAGCTCTTACATCATGTTCCCTGAATAATCTCATCTCATATCACCTCATCATGTTCCTCTTGTACCTTGCTGTGTCGAGGTGAAGTATAAACAGCAGGAGAGTGCCCGCTTATGGGCTTCATGTATCTATATTCCCATGGACTCTGCTATCCCCTCCGTCCATTTATGCGGTCGGCCTCTTCCTCTGCTCCCATCTGGTCTGTACATCATTGCTTGTTGTGGTATACTGTTAGTTGGTAACCTAATTGCATGGTCAAACCATTTGACTTGCTGCCTTCTAATAAAATCTAGCAATGCTATAACCCCCACTTTAGTCCTGATTTCTTCATTTCTGATCTTATCTTTTCTTGATACACTGAGGAGTATTCTCAGGAATCGCATTTCTATTGTTATTTTTCTTTTCTCCTTGTCTGTCATTGTCCAGGTTTGGCATTGGTAGCATAGAGTTGGTAGGAAGATTATGTTGTAAAGTGCTTTCTTAGTGGTTATTGATACATGTTTGTTCTTTAGTACTGGTGCCATTTGTCCAAAGAGTTGGTTTGTCTTATTGCATCTATTTTCAATCTCTTTTGATTTGCCATTTGATGATGATATACTTCCCAGGTACTTGAAACCCTTTACTTGTTACAGGGAATGGTCGTTTAGGTGAATCGTAGCATATCTGTAATTATCCCCAATCATCATGTTCCCTGTAGTATGTTTGCATTTATCTCCAATGTAAGCCCATACATCAAGTTCACTGTATTATGTTTGTTATCTCCAATGTAAGCCCTTACATCAAATTTGTAAGGTGTTTAAAAAATCTTCATGATTGTCTTTCGGAAAGAAAAAAAGTTATCGTGACATTCAGGGTGTCAGAGGTGTGGTTTTATAGAAGAATGCTGAAAATACCATGGACAGCCATAAGGAGTAATCTAAATTTTTGAAAGAGGCTAATACACAAAGGCAACTTATCACTGTCAAAACTGTCATTTACTGCCAATATAGTACCTTGCGGTGTATGGCAGAGGGATCTTTGAGCCTGAGGAATAAAGGGCGCCTGGCTAGTGCAGTCGCCGCGAACTGTGCAGGTTAGGATTTTCTTTTTGCCCCCGACAGTAAAATATCCCGCACCTTACCGGGGATCGAACCCGGGTCTCCCGAAGGAGAGTCCGGCATTCTAGCCACTCGGCCAGCCGCTTCTTTTATCACAACTTATCATAAACATCAGAAACAAGCAGCTGTCATGTTTTGGCCACATTATGAGAAGAGAAACTCTGGCATGGAGAGATGAACCTTGCCAGTCTTTTGTCATGGCAAGGAAATGTCAGCACATGAATTCGTACACACTGTTGGAGATC
This sequence comes from Cepaea nemoralis, assembly GCA_014155875.1. Taxonomy (NCBI): domain Eukaryota; kingdom Metazoa; phylum Mollusca; class Gastropoda; order Stylommatophora; family Helicidae; genus Cepaea; species Cepaea nemoralis. The sequence goes on from JACEFZ010026073.1 coordinate 538,762, forward strand.
TCAAGGTGTGGAGAAGCAGGATCACTCAGCCCAGTCTGCAAGGCACTTGATGATAGTAATAATATAGATAATTCTCATATCAGGAATTGAATGTACTTGCTGCTGTCCTGTCTTCTATTGCCTCCTGACATATTGATTCCTCTTTATAGGCACTTTCTTCTCCATCAGTGGTGCTTTCAGTCTGGTCATTTTCTTCTGTTGGCCCTTTAGAGTTGTGCTGTTTTGGTTCTGTGATCACAAGCTGCATACCTCGCTCTTTAGCAGCTTGGGTCAGGATTTGGTATTCATCCAGTTTCGTTTTGAGGTCATACACATCCAGGAATTTCAACTCTTTCATTGATTTAATGAAGTGTGACACTGCTTCATATGTCAGTGAAGGGACTCCGCAGGTGTGGAGAGCTTGCAGATGAGGCAGGTGTCTGGATAAAATAGTCAAACACCTGGCAGTCAGGTGCTTGCATTGACTTATGTTGATGTGCTGCAGTTTGGGTAAGTTCTGTGGACAAGTGCAGACAGGTTATTATGTTTTATTGTATCTTCTAATTATCATTATTCCTCCTTTCCAACTTCATCTTATTGTTTGTCTTCTTCATTCAAAAGGGTAGCATTTCTTCTCATTCTACTGCTTATTTTACCTCTCCTCCAAAATTTGTCTTTGTGTTCTTCAATCAGACAGGTAACATTTCTTCTTTTTATTATTTTTATGCTGCTTCTTTTACTCCGCCTTCATAACTTCTTCCTTGTCTGCTTCTTCAATCAAACATGTTACCATTTCTTCTTCTTTGTCTTCTACTTCTTCTTATCCTGTTTCTTTTAACTCCTTTTCCTCCTCCTCATTCCTTTTTTTCCTTTCTCCTACTACTACTATACTTCTGCATCCCCTTCTCTCTTAATCTTCAGCAGCAGCTGCTGGTACTGCTTTCCTGCGTGAGGGGCCGCGTGGTCTCGAGTCCACCTCGAGTACTGGAGGTCCAGGGTTCAAGCCCCGGTGAAGACCGGGATTTTTTCACGTAGACTTCTAGTAATAAAATTTCCCCTGGTCTGTGGGTAGTGAGATCGGACGCCCGCGTGTATTGTTGCGCACGTAAAAAATCCCTTGGCTGTTGGAAATCGAAAAAGAGTAGCCTAATGGCGCTGCCCGGGCAAAATTTCTAGTTAAAAATCTACCCAAAGTATTTCAGGATCCTCACCGGTGCTATGGAGTTCGTGCATTGAGCTGAGTTTCTCCAGGCTCAGGTTTGAGTTAGGAGAACGGAGCACTTATGGGTTGCACCCGTGTGCCGTGATGTTGATCCATCGACTAAACTAAACTAAACTGCTTTCCAAGCTTTCTGTAAGGATACTCTGTTGCTACAAACTTTGTTGCTGCAAGCAGTCTTTGTTCATTTCCCTATATTGCTGATGATCTGTCTGCAGTATACAAGATTCTGTTCGTTTAAATTTAGTTCCTTCTCTCTTCATATTCAAGGACACACTCTCCAAGTTTGATACACTCAGTTTATGCCTTTTTTGTCGCTTGGATATCATAAAGTTGACAACTGGTTATGTATGTAAAGGCAATGTTGGTTTAGCCAGGCATTCTTCTTCTTCTTCTGCCACTTTATTCCTACTGAAGCATAGACTCAACCAACTCATCAAGCCATCTTATCTTTACAATTTCCTGCAACATTCCAGGTCCCAATACTGAAGATATTCCTGCATTGTGTCATATCTCTTCTAGAAAAGCCTCCTTTCTTTATGGTTATTCTTGTTTCCTTTTCTTTAAACTTGTCTTGGGTTGGTTGGATTTTGCAGCTAAGAGTTTTCTATGGGATGCAGTTTTCAACCCTAAGACCAACCCTCCTTAATGGCATCTTATGACGTGTATGATTTGTTAGTGTTATTATTCATTGCTTCCATTAGGGCCCTGTTGACACACACATAAATGAAGCAGTCATATTTTAAAAAAAAATAAAAATTATGCTTTAAGACTGGTTCTCAACCTTTTTTGGCCCATGCCCCCCCCCCCCCCCCTTTTACCATATGTTCAGAACTTCACCCCCCCCCCTTTTTTTTTGAATTTCCTTCCTATTAACCCCCCCCCCCCCCCCCACCACCACCACCACACACAGTATACATAAAAAATGGAAGCTAAATTTAATAACACGTACTAAAACAAGTCTAGACATCTACATAAAACGTGATTTGCGGGTCTACTTATGTTATAAAACAAATTTCATTAGGGCGAGTAGTACAGAACCGTAAAATTTAGAGGGAAAAACAATACTTGGGGGGGGGGGGGGGAAATTCCCCACTGGTTGAGAACCACTGCTTTACGAGATTTCCAACTCTGGTAGTCAGGCTGTAAGAGTTATATATAAAAATAAAATATGCAAAATAAGGAAAGCATAACTTACAGAAGTATTTGTTGCTTTTTGGGGTAGAGTTATATTTCCTTATTTTGTACAACATATTTTATGTTCATGTATAATTCTTGCAGTTTGAAAATGAGAGTAGGAAATCTCTCGAAATATAGTTAAGTTATTTGCATGTCCTTTACAGGACATCACAGCCAACCTCAGTAATTTTGGGCTGTTTGTGATTTCTAGACAAGTTTACATTCAGTAGTTTGCTTTCTGAACAACCCATACTCATACCATTGTATGGAAACCAGTGAAAGGCAGTATGCTCCCAAACTGCCTGTAGTTGTGCTTTGAACACGGTATATGTGGTTGCAAATTGCATTCAAAGCCACAGCGTAAAAATCTCCAAACAGCTATATTTAATTGTTCTTTATGTGACTACAAGCCTTCATTGTCTTTACATAAGTAATAGATCAGTTACACAGTTCTTCTTCTTCTTCAGCTTTCCGAGCCATTGAGGTTCTTTGCTGCAGATGCAATCCGTCTCCATTCGTCTCTCTGGTGGACCTTCTCTTGCCAGTCGTTGATTCCAAGTGCTTGTAGGTCTGTACATGTATTATCTCTCCACCGTCTTCTTGGTCTACCTCGGGGTCTACGGTTGTTTTACATAATTCAGTTGACAAGCGGTGTTTATAACTTGGCAATAATTCAATTCAAACGGTCTCCTTGGCCAAGGGGTTGGTGACATGGTTCGTAATCCTGTATACCCATGTGGGGAAAACAGCAGCTGTGAGAATCGGCAGTGGTTCACGCCGCTCTGGTAACTAAAGGGGGTTTGTGAGCCGGTCGTTCAGAAAGCAATGGCAAACTACTGAACGTAAAAACTTGCCTAGTACATCAACAACAGCTGAAAAATGCCGGTGTTGACTGCAACGTCCTGTAAGGGATATGCAACATAAAAAGAAAAAAATAATTCAATATTTATTCTTACCCTAAATACACGTGTGATAACCTTTGACAGATAAGTATTCTTCTTTGCTCATGCAATATTTTATTTTTGTTTTAGGTGAAATTATGTGCCTGTTTACTGCAGAGCTACAATATTTGCATCTTTGGACCTACACATACAATTTCTTTCTGGTATTGTTGCCCGGGTTAGCCTTCCTGGTAATTTCATTGGACATTCCATGGCCTCAGAGTGAAGTCAGCTCCGCCCTTCTATGTACAAGTCGGCCCTCAAGGTTAAACACGGGCAGGACATGAGCACTTACCACCATCTAAGGAGGTTTTCCAAAATGCAGAGCTGATACATGCTCTGATACTGGGCTCACCCAAGAAATCACCAGGTCCTGCAAATTTAACCAGTCGTAATAAACTGGACTAGTGTGGTGTCAGTTACAAATGTAACCTGCCTCGGTAAATTGAACTAGTGTGGTGTAAGTTACAAATGTAACCTGCCTCGGTAAATTGAACTAGTGTGGTGTAAGTTACAAATATATGTAACCTGCCTCGGTAAATTGAACTAGTGTGGTGTAAGTTACAAATGTAACCTGCCTCGGTAAATTGAACTAGTGTGGTGTCTGTTACAAATGTAACCTGCCTCGGTAAATTGAACTAGTGTGGTGTAAGTTACAAATGTAACCTGCCTTGGTAAATTGAACTAGTGTGGTGTAAGTTACAAATGTAACCTGCCTCGGTAAATTGAACTAGTGTGGTGTAAGTTACAAATGTAACCTGCCTCGGTAAATTGAACTAGTGTGGTGTAAGTTACAAATGTAATCAGCCTTGGTAAATTGAACTAGTGTGGTGTCAGTTACAAATATATGTAACCAGCCTTGGTAAATTGAACTAGTGTGGTGTAAGTTACAAATGTAACCTGCCTTGGTAAATTGAACTAGTGTGGTGTAAGTTACAAATATATGTAACCAGCCTTGGTAAATTGAACTAGTGTGGTGTAAGTTACAAATGTAACCAGCCTTGGTAAATTGAACTAGTGTGGTGTAAGTTACAAATATATGTAACCTGCCTCGGTAAATTGAACTAGTGTGGTGTAAGTTACAAATATATGTAACCTGCCTCGGTAAATTGAACTAGTGTGGTGTAAGTTACAAATATATGTAACCTGCCTCGGTAAATTGAACTAGTGTGGTGTAAGTTACAAATGTAACCTGCCTCGGTAAATTGAACTAGTGTGGTGTAAGTTACAAATATATGTAACCTGCCTCGGTAAATTGAACTAGTGTGATGTAAGTTACAAATATATGTAACCTGCCTCGGTAAATTGAACTAGTGTGGTGTAAGTTACAAATATATGTAACCTGCCTCGGTAAATTGAACTAGTGTGGTGTAAGTTACAAATGTAACCTGCCTCGGTAAATTGAACTAGTGTGGTGTAAGTTACAAATGTAACCTGCCTTGGTAAATTGAACTAGTGTGGTGTAAGTTACAAATGTAACCTGCCTCGGTAAATTGAACTAGTGTGGTGTCAGATATAAATGTAACAACCGTAATAAACTGGGCTAGTATGGTGTCAGTTACAAACGTAACTAGCCACAATAAATCGATAGTGACTATCAGTTCAAACATACATGACCAACCTTAATAAATTGGACTGGTGTGATGTCAGGTACAAACATGCGTAACCTACCTTAATAAACTGAATTAGTCCAGCATATATATTATGTGCAGATGCAACCTATTTTGGTAAAGTGGGCTAGTATGGTTTCAGTCAATACCATAACTTTGTAAACTGGACTACTACAGTGTCAATTACATATATTAAACCATCTTGGTAAATTGGACTAGCATGTTATTGGTTATAAATACATACATATGAATTCCCTTGGTAAATTGGTCTGGTAAGGTGTCAATTATATAAACATAATTTATCTTGGTAAATTGGACTCGTTTCTTCTTTCTTTCACCTGAAACTGTCTACATCTGCAATGTTGTCTCTAGTATAAAGATCACTGTCTAAGTTCACTCAGTGGTTCATAAAGTTTATCCTCCCCTGTTGTTTCTCCACGCCAGAAGGTGCCTAGATATGTCGTATTTGGGAAAGGTCTTGGAGTTGTGATCTGCTGTCTGTGGCACCAATCCACATGTAATTGGACTAGTGTAGTGTCAGTTATACAAACAAAACCTACCTTAGTGTCAACTGGACTAGTATAGTGTCAGTTATATATACAAAACCTACCTTAGTCAACTGGACTAGTATAGTGTCAGTTATATATACAAAACCTACCTTAGTCAACTGGACTAGTATAGTGTCAGTTATATATACAAAACCTACATTAGTCAACTGGACTAGTATAGTGTCAGTTATATATACAAAACCTACCTTAGTCAACTGGACTAGTATAGTGTCAGTTATATATACAAAATCTACCTTAGTCAACTGGACTAGTATAGTGTCATTATACACACAAAACCTACCTTAGTCAACTGGACTAGTATAGTGTCAGTTATATATACATAACCTACCTTAGTCAACTGGACTAGTATAGTGTCAGTTATACACACAAAACCTACCTTAGTCAACTGCACTAGTACAGTGTCATTACACACACAAAATCTACCTTAGTCAACTGGACTAGTATAGTGTCATTACACACACAAAATCTACCTTAGTCAACTGGACTAGTATAGTGTCATTACACACACAAAACCTACCTTAGTCAACTGGACTAGTATAGTGTCAGTTATACACACAAAACCTACCTTAGTCAACTGGACTAGTATAGTGTCAGTTATATATACAAAACCTACCTTAGTCAACTGGACTAGTATAGTGTCAGTTATACACACAAAACCTACCTTGGACTAGTATAGTGTCAGTTATATATACAAAACCTACCCTAGTCAACTGGACTAGTATAGTGACAGTTATATATACAAAACCTACCTTAGTCAACTGGACTAGTATAGTATCAGTTATACACACAAAACCTACCCTAGTCAACTGGACTAGTAAGTGTCAGTTATACACACAAAACCTACCTTGGATTAGTATAGTGTCAGTTATATATACAAAACCTACCTTAGTCAACTGGACTAGTATAGTGTCAGTTATACACACAAAACCTACCTTGGACTAGTATAGTGTCAGTTATATATACAAAACCTACCTTAGTCAACTGGACTAGTATAGTGTCAGTTATATATACAAAACCTACCGTAGTCAATTGGACTAGTATAGTGTCAGTTATATATACAAAACCTACCTTAGTCAAACTGGACTAGTATAGTGTCAGTTATATATACAAAACCTACCGTAGTCAATTGGACTAGTATAGTGTCAGTATATATACAAAACCTACCTTAGTCAACTGGACTAGTATAGTGTCAGTTTTATATACAAAACCTACATTAGTCAACTGGACTAGTATAGTGTCAGTCTATATATACAAAACCTACATTAGTCAACTGGACTAGTATAGTGTCAGTTATATATACAAAACCTACCTTAGTCAACTGGACTAGTATAGTGTCAGTTATATATACATAACCTACCTTAGTCAACTGGACTAGTATAGTGTCAGTTATACACACAAAATCTACCTTAGTCAACATGGACTAGTATAGTGTCATTACACACACAAAATCTACCTTAGTCAACTGGACTAGTATAGTGTCATTACACACACAAAATCTACCTTAGTCAAACTGGACTAGTATAGTGTCATTACACACACAAAACCTACCTTAGTCAACTGACTAGTATAGTGTCAGTTATATATACAAAACCTACCTTAGTCAAACTGGACTAGTATAGTGTCAGTTATACACACAAAACCTACCTTAGACAAACAGGACTAGTATAGTGTCATTACACACACAAAATCTACCTTAGTCAAACTGGACTAGTATAGTGTCATTACACACACAAAATCTACCTTAGTCAACTGGTACTAGTATAGTGTCTTTACACACACAAAAGCTACCTTAGTCAACTGGACTAGTATAGTGTCAGTTATACACACAAAACCTACCTTAGTCAACTGGACTAGTATAGTGTCAGTTATACACACAAAACCTACCATAGTGTCAACTGGACTAGTATAGTGTCAGTTATACATACAAAACCTACCTTAGTCAACTGGACTAGTATAGTGTCAGTTATACACACAAAACCTACCTTGGACTAGTATAGTGTCAGTTATACACACAAAACCTACCTTAGTCAACTGGACTAGTATAGTGTCAGTTATATATAAAAAACCTACCTTAGTCAACTGGACTAGTATAGTGTCAGTTATATATACCAAAACCTACATTAGTCAACTGGACTAGTATAGTGTCAGTTATATATACAAAACCTACCTTAGTCAACTGGACTAGTATAGTGTCAGTTATATATACAAAATCTACCTTAGTCAACTGGACTAGTATAGTATCAGTTATACACACAAAACCTACCTTGGACTAGTATAGTGTCAGTTATATATACAAAACCTACCCTAGTCAACTGGACTAGTATAGTGTCAGTTATATATACAAAATCTACCTTAGTCAACTGGACTAGTATAGTGTCATTATACACACAAAACCTACCTTAGTCAACTGGACTAGTATAGTGTCAGTTATATATACATAACCTACCTTAGTCAACTGGACTAGTATAGTGTCAGTTATACACACAAAACCTACCTTAGTCAACTGCACTAGTACAGTGTCATTACAAACACAAAATCTACCTTAGTCAACTGGACTAGTATAGTGTCATTACACACACAAAATCGACCTTAGTCAACTGGACTAGTATAGTGTCATTACACACACAAAACCTACCTTAGTCAACTGGACTAGTATAGTGTCAGTTAACACACAAAACCTACCTTAGTCAACTGGACTAGTATAGTGTCAGTTATCTATACAAAACCTACCTAGTCAACTGACTAGTATAGTGTCAGTTATACACACAAAACCTACCTTGGACTAGTATAGTGTCAGTTATATATACAAAACCTACCTTAGTCAAACTGGACTAGTATAGTGTCAGTATATATATACAAACCTACTTAGTCAATTGGACTAGTATAGTGTCAGTTATATATACAAAACCTACTTAGTCAACTGGACTAGTATAGTATCAGTTATACACACAAAACCTACCTAGTCAACTGGACTAGTAAGTGTCAGTTATACACACAAAACCTACCTTGGATTAGTATAGTGTCAGTTATATATACAAAACCTACCTAGTCAACTGGACTAGTATAGTGTCAGTTATACACACAAAACCTACCGTGGACTAGTATAGTGTCAGTTATATATACAAAACCTACCTTAGTCAACTGGACTAGTATAGTGTCAGTTATATATACAAAACCTACCTTAGTCAACTGGACTAGTATAGTGTCAGTTATATATACAAAACCTACCTTAGTCAACTGGACTAGTATAGTGTCAGTATATATACAAAACCTACATTAGTCAACTGGACTAGTATAGTGTCAGTTATATATACAAAACCTACATTAGTCAACTTGGACTAGTATAGTGTCAGTTATATATACAAACCTACCTTAGTCAACTGGACTAGTATAGTGTCAGTTATATATACAAAACCTACATTAGTCAACTGGACTAGTATAGTGTCAGTTATATATACAAAACCTACATTAGTCAACTGGACTAGTATAGTGTCAGTTATATATACAAAACCTACCCTAGTCAACTGGACTAGTATAGTGTACAGTTATATATACAAAACCTACCTTAGTCAACTGGACTAGTATAGTATCAGTTATACACACAAAACCTACCCTAGTCAACTGGACTAGTAAGTGTCAGTTATACACACAAAACCTACCTTGGATTAGTATAGTGTCAGTTATATATACAAAACCTACCTTAGTCAACTGGACTAGTATAGTGTCAGTTATACACACAAAACCTACCTTGGACTAGTATAGTGTCAGTTATATATACAAAACCTACCTTAGTCAACTGGACTAGTATAGTGTCAGTTATATATACAAAACCTACCGTAGTCAATTGGACTAGTATAGTGTCAGTTATATATACAAAACCTACCTTAGTCAACTGGAACTAGTATAGTGTCAGTTATATATACAAAACCTACCGTAGTCAATTGGACTAGTATAGTGTCAGTTATATATACAAAACCTACCTTAGTCAACTGGACTAGTATAGTGTCAGTTTTATATACAAAACCTACATTAGTCAACTGGACTAGTATAGTGTCAGTTATATATACAAAACCTACATTAGTCAACTGGACTAGTATAGTGTCAGTTATATATACAAAACCTACCTTAGTCAACTGGACTAGTATAGTGTCAGTTATATATACATAACCTACCTTAGTCAACTGGACTAGTATAGTGTCAGTTATACACACAAAACCTACCTTAGTCAACTGGACTAGTATAGTGTCATTACACACACAAAATCTACCTTAGTCAACTGGACTAGTATAGTGTCATTACACACACAAAATCTACCTTAGTCAACTGGACTAGTATAGTGTCATTACACACACAAAACCTACCTTAGTCAACTGGACTAGTATAGTGTCAGTTATATATACAAAACCTACCTTAGTCAACTGGACTAGTATAGTGTCAGTTATACACACAAAACCTACCTTAGACAACAGGACTAGTATAGTGTCATTACACACACAAAATCTACCTTAGTCAACTGGACTAGTATAGTGTCATTACACACACAAAATCTACCTTAGTCAACTGGACTAGTATAGTGTCATTTACACACACAAAATCTACCTTAGTCAACTGGACTAGTATAGTGTCAGTTATACACACAAAACCTACCTTAGTCAACTGGACTAGTATAGTGTCAGTTATACACACAAAACCTACCATAGTGTCAACTGGACTAGTATAGTGTCAGTTATACATACAAAACCTACCTTAGTTCAACTGGACTAGTATAGTGTCAGTTATACACACAAAACCTACCTTGGACTAGTATAGTGTCAGTTATACACACAAAACCTACCTTAGTCAACTGGACTAGTATAGTGTCAGTTATATATAAAAAACCTACCTTAGTCAACTGGACTAGTATAGTGTCAGTTATATACAAAACCTACATTAGTCAACTGGACTAGTATAGTGTCAGTTATATATACAAAACCTACCTAGTCAACTGGACTAGTATAGTGTCAGTTATATATACAAAATCTACCTTAGTCAACTGGACTAGTATAGTATCAGTTATACACACCATAAACCTACCTTGGACTAGTATAGTGTCAGTTATATATACAAAACCTTACCCCTAGTCAACTGGACTAGTATAGTGTCAGTATATATACAAAATCTACCTTAGTCAACTGGACTAGTATAGTGTCATTATACACACAAAACCTACCTTAGTCAACTGGACTAGTATAGTGTCAGTTATATATACATAACCTACCTTAGTCAACTGGACTAGTATAGTGTCAGTTATACACACAAAAACCTACCTTAGTCAACTGCACTAGTACAGTGTCATTACAAACACAAAATCTACCTTAGTCAACTGGACTAGTATAGTGTCATTACACACACAAAATCTACCTTAGTCAACTGGACTAGTATAGTGTCATTACACACACAAAACCTACCTTAGTCAACTGGACTAGTATAGTGTCAGTTATACACACAAAACCTACCTAGTCAACTGGACTAGTATAGTGTCAGTTAGATATACAAAACCTACCTTAGTCAAACTGGACTAGTATAGTGTCAGTTAATACACACAAAACCTACCTTGGACTAGTATAGTGTCAGTTATATATACAAAACCTACCTTAGTCAACTGGACTAGTATAGTGTCAGTTATATATACAAAAACCTACCTTAGTCAACTGGACTAGTATAGTGTCATTATATATACAAAACCTACATTAGTCAACTGGACTAGTATAGTATCAGTTATATATACAAAACCTACCTAGTCAAACTGGACTAGTATAGTGTCAGTTATACACACAAAAACCTACCTTGGACTAGTATAGTGTCAGTTATATATACAAAACCCACCTTAGTCAACTGGACTAGTATAGTGTCAGTTATATATACAAAACCTACCGTAGTCAATTGGACTAGTATAGTGTCAGTTATATATACAAAACCTACCTTAGTCAACTGGACTAGTATAGTGTCAGTTATATATACAAAACTACATTAGTCAACTGGACTAGTATAGTGTCAGTTATATATACAAAACCTACATTAGTCAACCGGACTAGTATAGTGTCAGTTATATATACAAAACCTACCTTAGTCAACTGGACTAGTATAGTGTCAGTTATATATACATAACCTACCTTAGTCAACTGGACTAGTATAGTGTCAGTTATACACACAAAACCTACCTTAGTCAACTGGACTAGTATAGTGTCATTACACACACAAAATCTACCTTAGTCAACTGGACTAGTATAGTGTCATTACACACACAAAATCTACCTTAGTCAACTGGACTAGTATAGTGTCATTACACACACAAAACCTACCTTAGTCAACTGGACTAGTATAGTGTCAGTTATACACACAAAACCTACCTTAGTCAACTGGACTAGTATAGTGTCAGTTATATATACAAAACCTACCTTAGTCAACTGGACTAGTATAGTGTTAGTTATACACACAAAACCTACCTTAGACAACAGGACTAGTATAGTGTCATTACACACACAAAATCTACCTTAGTCAACTGGACTAGTATAGTGTCATTACACACACAAAAATCTACCTTAGTCAACTGGACTAGTATAGTGTCATTACACACACCAAAATCTACCTTAGTCAACTGGACTAGTATAGTGTCATTACACACACAAAATCTACCTTAGTCAACTGGACTAGTATAGTGTCAGTTATACACACAAAACCTACCTTAGTCAACTGGACTAGTATAGTGTCAGTTATACACACAAAACCTACCTTAGTGTCAACTGGACTAGTATAGTGTCAGTTATATATACAAAACCTACCTTAGTCAACTGGACTAGTATAGTGTCAGTTACACACACAAAACCTACCCTAGTCAACTGGACTAGTATAGTGTCAGTTATACACACAAAACCTACCTTGGACTAGTATAGTGTCAGTTATATATACAAAACCTACCTTAGTCAACTGGACTAGTATAGTGTCAGTTATATATACAAAACCTACCTTAGTCAACTGGACTAGTATAGTGTCAGTTATATATACAAAACCTACATTAGTCAACTGGACTAGTATAGTGTCAGTTATATATACAAAACCTACCTTAGTCAACTGGACTAGTATAGTGTCAGTTATATATACAAAATCTACCTTAGTCAACTGGACTAGTATAGTGTCAGTTATACACACAAAACCTACCTTAGTCAACTGGACTAGTATAGTGTCAGTTATATATACATAACCTACCTTAGTCAACTGGACTAGTATAGTGTCAGTTATACACACAAAACCTACCTTAGTCAACTGCACTAGTACAGTGTCATTACACACACAAAATCTACCTTAGTCAACTGGACTAGTATAGTGTCATTACACACACAAAATCTACCTTAGTCAACTGGACTAGTATAGTGTCATTACACACACAAAACCTACCTTAGTCAACTGGACTAGTATAGTGTCAGTTATACACACAAAACCTACCTTAGTCCAACTGGACTAGTATAAGTGTCAGTTATATATACAAAACCTACCTTAGTCAACTGGACTAGTATAGTGTCAGTTATACACACAAAACTTACCTTGGACTAGTATAGTGTCAGTTATATATACAAAACCTACCCTAGTCAACTGGACTAGTATAGTGACAGTTATATATACAAAACCTACCTTAGTCAACTGGACTAGTATAGTATCAGTTATACACACAAAACCTACCCTAGTCAACTGGACTAGTAAGTGTCAGTTATACACACAAAACCTACCTTGGATTAGTATAGTGTCAGTTATATATACAAAACCTACCTTAGTCAACTGGACTAGTATAGTGTCAGTTATACACACAAAACCTACCTTGGACTAGTATAGTGTCAGTTATATATACAAAACCTACCTTAGTCAACTGGACTAGTATAGTGTCAGTTATATATACAAAACCTACCGTAGTCAATTGGACTAGTATAGTGTCAGTTATATATACAAAACCTACCTTAGTCAACTGGACTAGTATAGTGTCAGTTATATATACAAAACCTACCATAGTCAATTGGACTAGTATAGTGTCAGTTATATATACAAAACCTACCTTAGTCAACTGGACTAGTATAGTGTCAGTTTTATATACAAAACCTACATTAGTCAACTGGACTAGTATAGTGTCAGTTATATATACAAAACCTACATTAGTCAACTGGACTAGTATAGTGTCAGTTATATATACAAAACCTACCTTAGTCAACTGGACTAGTATAGTGTCAGTTATATATACATAACCTACCTTAGTCAACTGGACTAGTATAGTGTCAGTTATACACACAAAATCTACCTTAGTCAACTGGACTAGTATAGTGTCATTACACACACAAAATCTACCTTAGTCAACTGGACTAGTATAGTGTCATTACACACACAAAATCTACCTTAGTCAACTGGACTAGTATAGTGTCATTACACACACAAAACCTACCTTAGTCAACTGGACTAGTATAGTGTCAGTTATATATACAAAACCTACCTTAGTCAACTGGACTAGTATAGTGTCAGTTATACACACAAAACCTACCTTAGACAACAGGACTAGTATAGTGTCATTACACACACAAAATCTACCTTAGTCAACTGGACTAGTATAGTGTCATTACACACACAAAATCTACCTTAGTCAACTGGACTAGTATAGTGTCATTACACACACAAAATCTACCTTAGTCAACTGGACTAGTATAGTGTCAGTTATACACACAAAACCTACCTTAGTCAACTGGACTAGTATAGTGTCAGTTATACACACAAAACCTACCATAGTGTCAACTGGACTAGTATAGTGTCAGTTATACATACAAAACCTACCTTAGTCAACTGGACTAGTATAGTGTCAGTTATACACACAAAACCTACCTTGGACTAGTATAGTGTCAGTTATATATACAAAACCTACCTTAGTCAACTGGACTAGTATAGTGTCAGTTATATATAAAAAACCTACCTTAGTCAACTGGACTAGTATAGTGTCAGTTATATATACAAAACCTACATTAGTCAACTGGACTAGTATAGTGTCAGTTATATATACAAAACCTACCTTAGTCAACTGGACTAGTATAGTGTCAGTTATATATACAAAATCTACCTTAGTCAACTGGACTAGTATAGTGTCATTATACACACAAAACCTACCTTAGTGTCAACTGGACTAGTATAGTGTCAGTTATATATACAAAACCTACCTTAGTCAACTGGACTAGTATAGTGTCAGTTATACACACAAAACCTACCCTAGTCAACTGGACTAGTATAGTGTCAGTTATACACACAAAACCTACCTTGGACTAGTATAGTGTCAGTTATATATACAAAACCTACCTTAGTCAACTGACTAGTATAGTGTCAGTTATATATACAAAACCTACCTTAGTCAACTGGACTAGTATAGTGTCAGTTATATATACAAAACCTACCTTAGTCAACTGGACTAGTATAGTGTCAGTTATATATACAAAATCTATCTTAGTCAACTGGACTAGTATAGTGTCATTATACACACAAAACCTACCTTAGTCAACTGGACTAGTATAGTGTCAGTTATATATACATAACCTACCTTAGTCAACTGGACTAGTATAGTGTCAGTTATACACACAAAACCTACCTTAGTCAACTGCACTAGTACAGTGTCATTACACACACAAAATCTACCTTAGTCAACTGGACTAGTATAGTGTCATTACACACACAAAATCTACCTTAGTCAACTGGGCTAGTATAGTGTCATTACACACACAAAACCTACCTTAGTCAACTGGACTAGTATAGTGTCAGTTATACACACAAAACCTACCTTAGTCAACTGGACTAGTATAGTGTCAGTTATATATACAAAACCTACCTTAGTCAACTGGACTAGTATAGTGTCAGTTATACACACAAAACCTACCTTGGACTAGTATAGTGTCAGTTATATATACAAAACCTACCTTAGTCAACTGGACTAGTATAGTGTCAGTTATATATACAAAACCTACCTTAGTCAACTGGACTAGTATAGTGTCAGTTATATATACAAAACCTACCCTAGTCAACTGGACTAGTATAGTATCAGTTATACACACAAAACCTACCCTAGTCAACTGGACTAGTATAGTGTCAGTTATACACACAAAACCTACCTTGGATTAGTATAGTGTCAGTTATATATACAAAACCTACCTTAGTCAACTGGACTAGTATAGTGTCAGTTATACACACAAAACCTACCTTAGTCAACTGGACTAGTATAGTGTCAGTTATATATACAAAACCTACCGTAGTCAATTGGACTAGTATAGTGTCAGTTATATATACAAAACCTACCTTAGTCAACTGGACTAGTATAGTGTCAGTTATATATACAAAACCTACCGTAGTCAATTGGACTAGTATAGTGTCAGTTATATATACAAAACCTACCTTAGTCAACTGGACTAGTATAGTGTCAGTTATATATACAAAACCTACATTAGTCAACTGGACTAGTATAGTGTCAGTTATATATACAAAACCTACATTAGTCAACAGGACTAGTATAGTGTCAGTTATATATACAAAACCTACCTTAGTCAACTGGACTAGTATAGTGTCAGTTATATATACATAACCTACCTTAGTCAACTGGACTAGTATAGTGTCAGTTATACACACAAAACCTACCTTAGTCAACTGGACTAGTATAGTGTCATTACACACACAAAATCTACCTTAGTCAACTGGACTAGTATAGTGTCATTACACACACAAAATCTACCTTAGTCAACTGGACTAGTATAGTGTCATTACACACACAAAACCTACCTTAGTCAACTGGACTAGTATAGTGTCAGTTATACACACAAAACCTACCTTAGTCAACTGGACTAGTATAGTGTCAGTTATATATACAAAACCTACCTTAGTCAACTGGACTAGTATAGTGTCAGTTATACACACAAAACCTACCTCAGACAACAGGACTAGTATAGTGTCATTACACACACAAAATCTACCTTAGTCAACTGGACTAGTATAGTGTCATTACACACACAAAATCTACCTTAGTCAACTGGACTAGTATAGTGTCATTACACACACAAAATCTACCTTAGTCAACTGGACTAGTATAGTGTCATTACACACACAAAATCTACCTTAGTCAACTGGACTAGTATAGTGTCATTACACACACAAAATCTACGTTAGCCAACTGGACTAGTATAGTGTCATTACACACACAAAATCTACTTAGTTAACTGGACTAGTATAGTGTCATTATACACACAAAACCTACCTTAGTCAACTGGACTAGTATAGTGTCATTATACACACAAAACCTACCTTAGTCAACTGGACTAGTATAGTGTCAGTTATACACACAAAACCTACTTAGTCAACTGGACTAGTATAGTGTCATTATACACACAAAACCTACCTTAGTCAACTGGACTAGTATGGTGTCCGTGACAATGTAGCCACAGTTTTTCAGGCTGACCGTGACCAGCTCTGGGCACTGTGTCCACACCGCCCGGAGGACATTGGTGGTGAGGAAGATTCCCTCCAAATCCAGATGTGTCAATGCTGGAACCAGCAGTGGCTTTAGAGATTTCAGACTCAGCTTCTTTTGTCTTTTCAGTCGGTGAATCATAGTCCTTTTAAGAAAGAATACAAAGAACTCAGAAATCCTCTTCTTATTTACTTCTCCTTCTAGAGGAATTCGTTACACCTAGTTACGTACCGCAAAGGTAAGAGTGTCTGACTTCAGAATGCATTTGGGTAAGGTTTATTATTGTCTAGACAGACTCCATCCAAGGAAAGAGGCTCTATCTGCCTATGGGTAGGTTTTTATTTTCTTAATTTTGCCAGGCTAGCAATCTTACAGACTACTCTTTGTGATTTCCAACTACTGTGGGACCTTAAGCATAGGACTTTGTTTTTTTGCCCTTATCTGAAAATGCTAGGCATCCTATCTCACTATCCAAGAGATCAGGGGGACGTTTGATATGATATAATTAAATAACAATGGAGTAAGGAAACAATTCCCAGCCCTATGCTTTGATCAAACCTGAGGAGGACACCATAACCTCTCAGAAGCAACTTCACTGCAACGGGATTGATCCCATCTATTTCAGTCTCTCACCTCAGAGCAGCTAGCCACCTGCCGAAGGCGTCAAACAGAGCAGCTAGCCACCTGCCGAAGGCGTCAAACAGAGCAGCTAGTCACCTGCCGAAGGCGTCAAACAGAGCAGCTAGCCACCTGCCGAAGGCGTCAAACAGAGCAGCTAGCCACCTGCCGAAGGCGTCAAACAGAGCAGCTAGCCACCTGCCGAAGGCGTCAAACAGAGCAGCTAGCCACCTGCCGAAGGTGTCAAACAGAGCAGCTAGCCACCTGCCGAAGGTGTCAAACAGAGCAGCTAGCCACCTGCCGAAGGTGTCAAACAGAGCAGCTAGCCACCTGCCGAAGGTGTCAAACAGAGCAGCACAAACTTGGGGATCTCCAAAAACATTGCTCTCATGAACTGAGAGTCTGAAAATAACTCATGACCTTCTGAATGAGGCAGATGTCTTAATCACTTCACCATCGAGTCCACCTGATGAGATTTGTGCATTCTTTATTGTAAATGTTGTCCTTGGTCTTCCCTTTCCCCCAATATTTTGCTCTCGAGTACTTTCTCTTTGGTGTTTCTTCATGTCTTCAGGTTTGACCAACCTACAAGTAACCATTATTATTATTACTGACTACTGACTGGGTTATGAAGACAACTACCGCCAAATATGGAATTCAATGGATTTTTAACAAAGTAACTAGATGATTTGGGCATTGCCGATAACACTGCATTCCTGTCACACACACACATAATCAGGTGCAGGATAAACTAATCACACTTGATGAGAGGTGTCAACAATTAGTTCTAAAAATGCAAACAGGAAAGACAAAGATAATTAAATTAAACCAAACAAATAACAACCCAATAACTCTTGGTGAAACCTAACTTCAAGAAGTGGAATCAAACACTTATTTAGGAAGCAATGTGGAGAAAAATAGGAAACAGATAGAGATACTAAAATAAGAATACAAAAAGAAAGAGCAGCTTTCATAGCACAAGGGAATTTGTGGATGTCAAACTTAGCAGCAATCTTAGAATTTCTGACTTCCAATATTAAATCTGTACTACAGTAATGGTCAGAAATCTGGAAAACAACTAAAAGAATTAGACATAAACTACAAACATTCACTAGATGGTGCCTGCACTAAATAATGGGAATAACCACTGTAGAGCTCATGGAGAGAACTAAACTTCTAGTGGACCAAGAGGTCAAGGAATTGCCACTGGATAGGACACACACGAGACAATCTGAGAACAATATAACTAAACACTCCGTTGTCTGGAAATAACAAGGTAATCAAAACAATGGAAGACTTACAATCACACGGAGAAGAGATTTAGAGAGATGAATAATATTGCAAGGATATGGAGGGAGATAGCAGAAGACAGGACGGCTTGATGTGGGTTGGTTAAGGGCTTACGGCAGAAGAGGAACCCACGGGAAACTTCCCAGAAGCCTTTGTTGTTCTGTTCTATTTTCCAGAATGAATTGACTACTAAAATGTACTTAACCTAGTACATGTGAAAACAGACTTACGTGATGATGTATTCATCTGGGAAGTCTTCTAGGTCATAGTCATCTAAGTGGTCAAGGATGTATGTCATTGCACATTCAAAGAGTGTCCAGATGTTTGTGCCATGGTGACATGGCCTCTGATGAAAGAAGGGCATTATGAGTAACAGTGGACCACCAATCAAAAGTGAACTGTTGACAGTAAGTATTTGTTGGTTGATTGTGAATTCTCTGGAGGTGATTGATGTGAATCCCCTGGAAGTGATTGTGAATCCACTAGAAGTGAGTGATTGTGAATCCCCTTAAGTGAGTGATTGTAAATCCCCTGGAAGTGATTTATATCCCCTGGAAGTGAGTGACTGTGAATCCCCTGGAAGTAATTGTGAATTTTATGGAAGTGAGTGTGAATCCCCTGGAAGTGATCATGACTTCCCTGGAAGTGATTGTGAATCCCCTGGAAATGAGTCATTGTGAATCCCCTGGAAGTGAGTGATTGTGAATCCCCTGGAAGTGATTGTGAATCCCCCCACAAGAATAAAGATTAACACATGAGCTGCCGCAAGAATAAAGATTAACACATGAGTTGCCACAAGAATAAAGATGACCACATGAGCTGCCACAAGAATAAAGATGACCACATGAGCTGCCACAAGAATAAAGATGACCACATGAGCTGCCACAAGAATAAAGATGACCACATGAGCTGCCACAAGAATAAAGATGACCACATGAGCTGCCACAAGAATAAAGATGACCACATGAGCTGCCACACGAATAGAGATTTAACACATGAGCTGCCACAAGAATAAAGATGACCACATGAGCTGCCACAAGAATAAAGATGACCACATGAGCTGCCACAAGAATAAAGATGACCACATGAGCTGCCACAAAAATAAAGATGACCACATGAGCTGCCACAAGAATAGAGATTTAACACATGAGCTGCCACAAGAATAAAGATGACCACTTGAGTTGCCACAAGAATAGAGATTAACACATGAGTTGCCACAAGAATAGAGATTTAACACATGAGTTGCCACAAGAATAGAGATTTAACACATGAGCTGCCACAAGAATAAAGATGACCACATGAGTTGCCACAAGAATAGAGATTAACACGAGCTGCCACAAAAATAAAGATTAACACATGAGTTGCCACAAGAATAGAGATTAACACATGAGCTGCCACAAGAATAAAGATGACTACATGAGCTGCCACAAGAATAGAGATTTAACGCATGAGTTGCCACAAGAATAAAGATTAACACATGAGTTGCCACAAGAATAGAGATTAACACATGAGTTGCCACAAGAACACAGATTAACACATGAGTTGCCACAAGAATAGAGATTAACACATGAGTTGCCACAAGAATAAAGATGACCACATGAGTTGCCACAAGAATAGAGATTAACACATGAGTTGCCACAAGAATAAAGATGACCACATGAATGGAGATTAACACATGAGCTGCCACAAGAATAGAGATTAACACATGAGTTGCCACAAGAATAAAGATTAACACATGAGTTGCCACAAGAATAGAGATTAACACATGAGTTGCCACAAGAATAAAGATGATCACATGAGCTGCCACAAGAATAGAGATTAACACATGAGCTGCCACAAGAATAGAGATTTAACACATGAGCTGCCACAAGAATAAAGATGACCACATGAGCTGCCACAAGAATAAAGATGACCACATGAGCTGCCACAAAAATAAAGATGACCACATGAGCTGCCACAAGAATAGAGATTTAACACATGAGCTGCCACAAGAATAAAGATGACCACATGAGCTGCCACAAGAATAGAGATTTAACACATGAGGTGCCACAAGAATAGAGATTTAACACATGAGCTGCCACAAGAATAGAGATTTAACACATGAGTTGCCACAAGAATAGAGATTTAACACATGAGTTGCCACAAGAATAGAGATTTAACACATGAGTTGCCACAAGTATAAAGATTAACACATGAGTTGCCACAAGAATAGAAATTAACTCATGAGTTGCCACAAGAATAAAGATGACCACATGAGTTGCCACAAGAATAGAGATTTAACACATGAGTTGCCACAAGAATAGAGAGTAACACTTGAGTTGCCACAAGAATAGAGATTAACACATGAGTTGCCACAAGAATAGAGATTAACACATGAGTTGCCACAAGAATAGAGATTTAACACATGAGTTGCCACAAGAATAGAGATTAACACATGAGTTGCCACAAGAATAGAGATTAACACATGACTTGCCACAAGAATAGAGATTTAACACATGAGTTGCCACAAGAATAGAGATTTAACACATGAGTTGCCACAAGAATAAAGATTAACACATGAGTTGCCACAAGAATAGAGATTAACACATGAGTTGCCACAAGAATAGAGATTTAACACATGAGTTGCCACAAGAATAGAGATTTAACACATGAGTTGCCACAAGAATAGAGATTAACACTTGAGTTGCCACAAGAATAGAGATTAACACATGAGTTGCCACAAGAATAGAGATTAACACATGAGTTGCCACAAGAATAGAGATTTAACACATGAGTTGCCACAAGAATAGAGATTAACACATGAGTTGCCACAAGAATAGAGATTAACACATGACTTGCCACAAGAATAGAGATTTAACACATGAGTTGCCACAAGAATAGAGATTTAACACATGAGTTGCCACAAGAATAAAGATTAACACATGAGTTGCCACAAGAATAGAGATTAACACATCAGTTGCCACAAGAATAGAGATTTAACACATGAGTTGCCACAAGAATAGAGATTTAACTCATGAGCTGCCACAAGAATAGAGATTTAACACATGAGTTGCCACAAGAATAAAGATGACCACATGAGCTGCCACAAGAATAGAGATTAACACATGAGTTGCCACAAGAATAAAGATGACCACATGAGCTGCCACAAGAATAGAGATTTAACACATGAGCTGCCACAAGAATAAAGATGACCACATGAGCTGCCACAAGAATAGAGATTAACACATGAGCTGCCACAAAAATAAAGATTAACACATGAGTTGCCACAAGAATAGAGATTAACACATGAGCTGCCACAAGAATAAAGATGACTACATGAGCTGCCACAAGAATAGAGATTTAACGCATGAGTTGCCACAAGAATAAAGATTAACACATGAGTTGCCACAAGAATAGAGATTAACACATGAGTTGCCACAAGAATAAAGATTAACACATGAGTTGCCACAAGAATAGAGATTAACACATGAGTTGCCACAAGAATAAAGATGACCACATGAGTTGCCACAAGAATAGAGATTAACACATGAGTTGCCACAAGAATAAAGATGACCACATGAATGGAGATTAACACATGAGCTGCCACAAGAATAGAGATTAACACATGAGTTGCCACAAGAATAAAGATTAACACATGAGTTGCCACAAGAATAGAGATTAACACATGAGTTGCCACAAGAATAAAGATGATCACATGAGCTGCCACAAGAATAGAGATTAACACATGAGCTGCCACAAGAATAGAGATTAACACATGAGCTGCCACAAGAATAGAGATTAACACATGAGCTGCCACAAGAATAAAGATTAATACATGAGCTGCCACAAGAATACCTTTTCAAAGTTCCTCAGATATGAAGCTCGCACAAACATCCGGCCATCTCTTTCATACCAGTTATATCGATTAGCATCTCTATCACCAACAGAAGTTAAAATTTCTGCAAAAACTTGCTGTCTGGTGTAGTTCTTAAGTAAACTGATGTTAAGTAGTCTGTCGAAATTCACATACCCTGGAGATAAATAGGAATATCAGTACAATTACCTTTGTTTGACACGTACATGGAACTAGTTAATACATCCTTGATATACTATTAACTAGTGTCATACATTTGAACATGTAAATGTTGAAATAATCAATGCCTGAACATACAAAAGTATTGCTTAAATCATCAACATATAATATACCCTGGCCGTAAATATGAGTACAGGAACATTTGTTTTTCTGAAACAAGCAAGAAACTGCTTAATATACCCTTGCTAATTATCTGTTACTGGCTTCCTGGCCTAGAGGTTAGTGACTTTTCTCCGTAATCTCGTATACTCTCGTAGGTAACGTGACGACGGTGAGAATCAGCAGTGGTTCGAATTGCGCCGGTAACTTACGGGGTATGTGAGCCGACCGCTCAGAAAGCAATGGCAAACTACTGAGTGTAATCTTGCCAAGAAATCAACAATCAGCTGAAAGATGCTGATGTTGACAGCAATGTCCTGTAAAGGATATGCAAACAATTTTTTGTGAGCCGGCCGCTCAGAAAGCAATGGCAAACTACTGAGTGTAATCTTGCCAAGAAATCAACAATCAGCTGAAAGATGCTGATGCTGACAGCAATGTCCTGTAACGGATATGCAAGCAATTTTTAAATTATCTGTTAACTTGCATTCTATCTTTGATCACACAAATAATGTTGAAATCATCAATATAAAATCATTGTCAAAACCATCAATATTTGAAGATATTCAAAGCAATTTTTTCCCATAATGAATTTGAACAATGAAGACACAAACAACAGATTGCATGACGTATTGCCTGGCATACCTCACTGCATCTCGTCAGGTACATACTGCAGAATTCATAAACAGGAACTCCATACATTCATAAATAGAATCTTCATAAATAGTTGTATATTTCAGCTTGAAAGATTGTATGTTATTGCTTTAGTTTATGTTGTGTGAATTCTGCAGGATGTAGCTGAATGATGCAGTGAAATATGAATATATAATAGTAAAATTATCAACATATAAATATTGGTGAAATCACCAACGTATGCACTGATAGATATTTTGAAAGAAATTTAGACACAATGACTTCTTATCACATATATGAGAAAGAGGCAGTCATCATTTCTAGCCACATGAGAAGGGGGGAAACAGGAACATGCGATAGCTGGAAACATTTATGGACAGAGTGACAGGGGAGCTCAATGAGAGAAGATTATTGACAACTTTTTGTCGTGGCATGAAAATGTGCCAGCAAGTGAACTTATACATGCTGTTGGAGATTGCATGATGTGGAGAATCTTGATCACCTATGCCAGCCAGCAAGGACTTGATAACAATCATCATCATGTGCCCTGTCAAGAATTGCTGGGCAGCGAGGTTTGGTATCTTACACGATCACCAGACTCTGATTGGGCCTATGTTTTTGTCCCGATGTGATCAAGCCAACCAGTATTTTCTCTTTGTCTTCCCTTTGCTCTTTTCTCCATCAAGTTTGCCAGTTATTAAGTTTTCAAGTTTATTACTCCTAATAACATGCTGAAAAGGTCTTCAGTCTGTGTCTAATGTGTCTATTTTATCTAGAATCTAGAATGCTTTTGGAATTCATCATGACACCTGGGAGACTGCAGCCAGAGACCGAAATTCATGGCGTGCATCATTATGCAAGGGTGCAGTCACTTGTGAAGCAACCAGGACTGCAAGAGCTGTGAAGAAAAGACACAACAGAAAAACCACTGCAGGAAATCCTCCTCCAGAAACGTCAAGCATTCTTTGTCCACATTGTCAAAGAACATTTCGAGCCAAAATAGGCCTTATCAGCCATCTTAGAACCCACAGCTCCATACTTTCAACCCCACTGGATGAAATGAATGGTCATCATAATTCTTGATGGACAAACAACAATGTGTCTATTTAATCTATGGCTTCCATCTGTTCCTGGAAGGGCTGTCTCATTCATTTTTGTGTCTGTGATATTCTTTCCATTTTCCACAAAAACTGACATTTCCTTCGCCATTAGATATCTCTCAGATTGTCTACTTATTGCTGTGAGTTGTTGAATCTCTGTACTAGGGATGTACAACAATGGCTTTCCCTTGACTTCCGCTGGCTTGCCTGTGAACTCCACTAGCCTTTATCTAGAGAGGAAAACTCTGCAAGACAGCAGTTAATGATCAACAAGTATAAAACACACACACACACATACACAGCCGTACAATCTTAAGTTTCTTACCATTGTCATCAACCTCCAAGCCTTCCTTCAGAGCCCCGTACCTCAGTATGTAAGCCAGACGCTTTGGTAGCCGTATCATCGCCAGCTCTTCTTCAGATCTGCGATGTGGCTTATGTTTATGTTTGAATGGCACTTCACAAGCATCCATTTCCATCTAAGATATATTGCTTTTGTTAATTCCTTAGCTACGTAATCTACCTTAATCTGGAAATATCCACCCCATCTCATATGTCATGGCTTAGAAAACATGAACGCCTAACACTTCAGACACATTCAAGGCCATGACATCTGTGATGAGGAGACCCGTTCCCTTCCTCATTGCATATCATGGATACTAGAGTATTACAGCCTGGGGTTCTGAAATAAGTAGCAACAATTTTTTCAAATTTTCATTTTCTCTTCATTGCTCTCATTTTTTCATCTTTTTATTCTTCTCATCCTGTCCTTATGCCTTAATATAGTCACCAGAGGGGCTTCTCCGTGACTATATGTTGTGTTTTATTTATGTATTGTTTGCTGATGAAGGCTAGTCCCGCAACGTCCTTGTGTTGTTCCATAATTCTGTTCTGTAAAGCTGCATTACTTTGTGTTATATTGTTTAAATTTTAACAGCTTTACCGCAGTTCCTCTATTTATACTCTCCACTCACACACTTGCTGGACTGAGAGGCATGCATCACCACACTGGACCTTCACCCGCTAATGAATTTCTATAGGTTTCACCCCCTTCACTGATAAAAAAAAACAGATAACATAATGCTGCTCCTCTTTGGTGCATGTCAAAAGAGGGTGGCCATCTTTAAACTGTCCCTATGAAGTCACCATGTTTGTCTGCATCATGATGCCACATACTTAACACTCTTGACAGCCTTAACAACAATATTGACAGGTTACAAGACAATGGTATTGTTATTGTAATTTCTATCACACTTTTAAGATTTTCATTTGAAGCACCCTCATTGTATAAAACCCATGCATGTCTATTGTGTGCACATTATCAGATGCAGTATTACTTAACCATTTCTACTAATCTTAGCCAATTTCTTATATCTATCCTATATTTAATATTATCATATTACAATATAATCAGATATAAATAGTACTGTACCGAGTTAGTACTCATACTGGAACAACAGCCAAGCAAGTGCAAGTTCCATTTAACATTCACATGAGGATTGCAACATCACTGAGTAACTGATTAGAACTAACCACCAGAGCATTGTAACGTAGTTGCCTAACCCTTACAACTACACTACATTAATAATTATAAATTAATGATTTATTTACTTATAGCTTTATAATTCTACTAAGATTCTATTTTGGTAGTAAAACTGGTAAAAGAGTAGGGCCTCAAATGAAGCGATTCAATTAATGAATTATAGTCAACAATCACAATTTATGAATTTAGGCACTAAGAACTAAAGAAGTACCATTCTTATGACGTATGTCACGTATGACATGTCACTTATCACTTAGTAAACGACAAACGACATCTCAGATCTACTACTACAGCGACAAACTTAGATTAGACATTCCTTGATCTTATTATTAATATTATTATAAACTATATATTATTATTAAATATTATAACTACTGTCAACTGTCATTTACTGCCAATATAGTACCTTGCGGTGTATGGCAGAGGGGTCTTTGAGCCTGAGGAATAAAGGCCGCCTGGCTAGTGCAGTCGCCGCGAACTGTGCAGGTTAGGATTTTCTTTTTGCCCCCGACAGAAAAAAATCTAATAATAAAATACATTGAAAGGATTAGATTAATAAAACGTAAACTAGCAAGAGCAACGCGTCAAACCAAGCGTTTCTTCTTGCACTTGTAAGTTGTATTATTAATTAAAGTTAAAGTACCTTAGACTTTTAAGTTGTACCCTAACTACAACAATCACAATCGAATTTATTTAACTTTGCAACACAACCAAGTCAAGAAAGAAGTAAGTATTCAACTTGAATTTCAATTTCAAGTAAGATTTAAGAACCGTTACTATCAAACTTAGCAAACGAAATCTGCAGCGAGACAGTTACCTCAGACATTCCTTGATCTCATAATTATATACATCCATTGAAAGTATTAATAAAACTACTTTTAACTAGCCAGAGCAAGGCGTCAAGCGATTCTTGTACAGTATTTATCACAACAACAATCACACATTTTTGTAACGGCCAAGAACTGTCACTCTTGTCACCGCGAAACTTAGCAAACGACATCTGATCTACGGCAGCCACAAGATCAGGTCCGACTTGCTTGAGTATTCTTGTGATTGTATAAACTAGAACCAGAAACAAAACTAGTTGGTTTGTTGCTAAATACAATATATGCATATAGATTATACACGCAGTTAATTATTTGTTATAGAATTTCTAGTTGCGTTACTGTAATTAATTTTGAGCTATTCTTTCTACTCGAACTGAACAGTGAAGTGAGTGTGAGTGAGTGAGCTGATGAACTCGTTTGAGACGTTTGTTTTTGGGGACTGTTTCACTGTTTACTTCGTTATTTAAATCTTGTTAACTGAGTGAGTTGTACTTAGTACAATAATATTACAAAATTGAAAAGCGCGCTGCGTTTATTGTGTACTAATCGCTTTCTGGACTTTCGTGAGGAAATAAGTTAGTTGTTTGTTAGTGTTGTAGTGTTGTTACTGGGTAACTGTAGGAGTAGGAGGGTTCGTCATCTTTGGTCAAGCTTGTGGCGTGGGAATCTACCGTAGTCTACGATTGTAACGAAGGTTGGCAATGCAACGTCCATTTTAATTTCATAGACTGTTTTCAAAATGTATTTTTACACAGTTTAGGATGTATTATTATCGTTGCACTGTTTTACTTAAATTGTGGACTATGGAAAAGATAGTCATAGTCCTATAGCAAATTTGAAATTACGCTGAAGTGTACTAGTACTAGTAATGACTAATAGTGTAGTAATCTAGTAGGTTATGTTAGGCTTGCTTTCCTTTCACATATTTTTTATTTAATATAAGATAGGATATGAGGTGGGACTTTTCCCTTCCTCGTAGTCTCTTCTTCTCAAACTATTTCCAGAAAATTCTGAAAATTGTCTGGTTCCCATTGTTATAAGACTGGGTTGATCCCAGAGCTGTACTAATAAAGAAAAAAAAACATACGCATTTTGAGCATGCTCATGAGCTCTCCAAGCGGTAAGTGCAAGATTGGGTGCTGTGTAGGTGTGACTGTGCTGCAGTCTCATTGTGAGCAAAGTTTTGAGTCCTCGGCAGGCTTCATTCAACACAGTGGAGACCATAGTGTAGTCTTGCTTTGTTCACCAGGTTGCTCTACGTAGAGGTAAAAGGAGGTCTTGAGTATCAACCTTGATGCTAGCACATAAATGCCTCAGCATGCTACGTGGTTATGTACAAAGACAAACAGATCACACTGATAGATAGATGCATATGTGTACTGTTACTATACAGCAATCGTAATGCCATTCAGATACACATTTGCATGGTGTTATTTTTTGTACATTTTTATGAGTGCACATCCACACACATAGTTTGGACCATTGATCATTATTTCTTCATGTCTATTTCGTGGGTAGTGTGTCACACATAGTTGTACCATTGATCATTATTTCTTCATGTCTATTTCGTGAGTAGTGTGTCACACATAGTTGTACCATTGATCATGATTTCTTCATGTCTATTTCATGGGTAGTGTGTCGCACATAGTTACATATCTCCTAGATCAGTGTGTCCATCTTCAGCATGTATTTGTATTTCCTCGAGACAAATGGAATCCCTCCAAGGAAATGGGATGTGTTTACCCATGGATAGATTTTATTGCCTGACAGTTTTGTCAGGCAGCGGCATAACTGTCATATGATTTTTTAAATCCATAATTTGTAAATACTTAGTCAGGTCTTAGTCAGATATGACTGAGCTATTTATTATATGACAGTAGATAGTACTACCTGCTTTCTGTTAGCGGCGAATGTTGGGAGGAGCGCAATTGGGAGGGTACAAGCCTTAACCTAGTGTGGAGAAATGCAGCCTAAAGACTAAATGTCATGGCAAGGCAGATCAGGCCCTAAGCCTTGGTCGGCAACTTATCTAGGAAGAAAGCTGGGTGGACAGTTAGAGCATTGCTTTGCTGATCCAGCAGCTTCTGCAGCTTGTCTTGTTCCAGAAATATTGGTGTTACCTTTCCTCTGGAGTAAACTAGGCAGGCTAAGAGAGGAATCATGCTGCATGGGCAACACAAGGTCTATAAATTCAGCCCAGGCTTTATGCTATGGAGAGGTATAACTCCATATTACAAACTACAGCGAGGTGCCAGTCAATTTGTAAATATCTTGCTTATTTGTAAAAGGTTATTGAGGTCCTGTTCAACTGTCAATTGACATATTATATTTGAGCCTTTAATGTTTGTCCTTTTAGCTTTCATATATGTTGTCACTTGTTTTGCTTCCTGTTTTCTGTTTCTAGGCTTAATGTTGTTGTCGTCTTTGTTCCTTTATGTCTGGTCTTATTCGTATGGTTCTAAGGCTTGGTGTTGTCAGGTTCCCACCCCGTTTCATGGTGTTTTTATTTCAGGGAGGTATTCATCATATAGTAAGCCCAAGATTGACTCACCTGTTTCTCTTGTATCTATATCTATTGTTGTATAAGATTGACTCCACCTGTTTCTCTTGTATCTTCATCTATTGTTGTATAAGATTGGCTCCACCTGTTTCTCTTGTATCTTCATCTATTTTTGTATAAGATCGACTCCAACTGTTTCTCTTGTGTCTTCATCTATTGTTGTATAAGATTGGCTCCACCTGTTTCTCTTGTATCTTCATCTATTGTTGTATAAGATCGACTCCACCTGTTTCTCTTGTGTCTTCATCTATTGTTGTATAAGATTGACTCCACCTGTTTCTCTTGTATCTTCATCTATTGTTGTCCCTTCTGAGTTTATTTTTTCTGGCATATCTTGCCTTCTACTCTCGTTAATGGTGGTGTGTTACCTGGTTTCCTCCTGTTCTGTTGTCTTGGTCACCTTCACTTTGACTTTGTTTCTTTCTGCTCGTCTTTTGTTGGCTTCTGTCTGGACCTTGCTTTATGCATAATTCATTTGGGCTGTTTGACTCTTGGTTTGTTGTTTGAGACGGTTGATCCATTTCTTTCTTTCTCGTACTTATTTCTGGGTTTCTTGTTTTCACCTTGTTTTCCTTACTCATTGTCCAGCATTTGCATCAATAACAAGATGTAAATTGCAGCAAGAACAAGAGATGAAATGCTACATAGAACCTGTACTTTTGTATAGATGTGAAATGTGGACAATAAGCAGACAAGCTGAAAAACATCTGATGGAAATGGAAATGTGCTTTCTGAAGAAAATGCAAAGAATATCATGGATGGACAGAAAAACTAATCAATTCCTACAAGAGGCAAATGAAAATCGCAAACTGATTAGAGAAATTAGACATAGACAGTCACTTTGTTTTTAGGTACGTTATGTAAGAAATAAAATAGAGAACTCGATGGCAAGAACTGGCAAGATGTAGGGGGAAAGAACAAAAGGGGAGGAGAGAAGCAAATACCTGGATCACTTGATTACATGGCATGGTCGGACAAAAACACAGAGCTGATCCACGACTCTGGTGATTGTGTCAGATGGCGAATGTTGACCACCTACGCTTACCGGCATGGCATATGATGATGATAAGCATTTTCATCAGTACAGCAGGAGCAATGGTGGCATTGTGGCTAGATACTCGCCTACCAGCCTGGTGGCCTTGGGTTTGAATCCACATTGAGGCAGTTGTAAAAATGCACCTGGTCTCCCAGGTCGACCTAGGCTAAAATGGGTACCAGGTAATGTCTTGGGAAGTAAAGGCGATGAGGTGGTGACCTCATGACCCCTGCAGTGGTGGATGGTGTAGATACATATGTGTTAATTTAGTTAGTTAGTTTAGTCGTTGGATCAACATCACGGCACACGGGTTGAACCCATAAGTGCTCCGTTTTCCTCCTAACTCAAACCTGAGTCTGGAGAAACTCGGCTCAATGCACGAACTCCGTAGCATCGGTGAGGATCCTGAAATACTTTTGGTAGATTTTTAACTCAAATTTTGCCCGGGCAGCGCCGTTAGGCTACTCTTTTTCGATTTCCAACTGGCCAAGGGATTTTTTATGTGCGCAACAAAACACACGGGCGTCCGATCTCACTACCCAGAGACCAGGGGAATTTTTATTACTGGAAGTCCACGTGAAAAAATCCCGGGGCTTGAACTCGGGACCTCCAGCACTCGAGGTAGACACCATACCTCGAGACCACTCAGCCCCCCCCCCCCCCTATAAATAATGTGTCCAACACCTTATGCTTCCTGCAGCTTAGGGCTTGTGAAAGGGTCCTGTACTTACAGAAGGAAATGTTACAAAACATCTTTCAGTAGTCAGAATTTGTTTGGCTTGTGATATTTGTTGTATGCTGTAGTAGTTAAAGATAGTTGCATGTACTTTACTTACAGAGGGATAGGTCACATATAATCTTTTAGTGGTCAGAATTTGCAGATCTCCCTGGTCGAGGGGTTAGCAGCTTTCTCCGCAACCCCGAATACTCTTGTGGTTAACATGAGTGCACGGGAATTGGAAGCAGTTCGAGTCGTGCCAGTGACTTATGAGAGTATGGAGCCGGTCGCTCAGAAAGCAATGGCAAACTACTGAGCGTAATCTTGCCAAGAAATCAACAATCAGCTGAAAGATGCTGATGTTGACAGTGATGTCCTGTAAAGGATATGCAAAATATTTTTTTAAAGTCAGAATTTGTTTGGCTTGTTCTGATATTTGTTGTATGCTATAGTAGTTAAAGATAGTTGCATGTTATTTACAGAACGTCAGTCGACCCCAGCATTTATTTTCTGTGATTTACTAGCCATCTTAGAACTCACGGCTCCAAACTTTCAACCCCACTGGATGAAATAAATGGTCATCATAATTCTTGATGGACAAACACCAATTTGCCATTGCTATCCGAAACGCCTGCGGCAGATTTTAAATCCAAGACCAGAGGTCAGCATGGCCTATGGATAACATGTGAAGCACCCAGTATGCTGATGCTGAGGTAGGGGGTTTCAACCCTGGTCAGACGGGCTAACATTTTTTCTCGTCCTTGACTTGGGGACGTAAATTACAAGTACCTCTGAAGAGTGAGTTGCCCCTCTGCTGTGTGTCCACCGTGACGAGGTAGAGGGGCTTGTGCGTCCCAATGACCCCAAGAGCTATGCTGACGGTAGCACAGCTACTGGTAGGGCCACCCATGTCGGACAGGTCAAGGGAGAGGGACCAGACGAAGAGACACACAAACCTGCTGCCTTGTAGGTAGACTGGGGACAGTCAAAGGCTAGGGAAAGCACCCCAAATACATGCTTGTCGAAATCGGATGCACTGAGCCACAGGCTTGACAAAGCAGTGCAACGTGAAACCTGCTGCCTTGTAGGTAGACTGGGGACAGTCAAAGGCTAGGGAAAGCATCCCGAATAAATGCTTGTCGAAATCGGATGTACTGAGCCACAGGCTTGACAAAGCAGTGCAACGTAACTTAATTCATGATGTCACAAATCAAAATTAATCGATATGGTGCTAATCCCGTGAAGTCCCATCAGGCGGTGATAGTGCCGGGCCCCCTGCCTCGAGGGGGTCCACCCATGACTACTGGTGGTCACCTTCCCCTGTGCTGTGGAGTCAAGGCACAGAGGAGTAGGTTAATAGCTATTGACCAAATACCCCGGACACTCAACATACTACAGTGGAATGCCGAAGGAGTTTACAAGAAGAAAGACTCCCTAACACAGCGTCTTCATAAAGATAGAATAGATGTGGCATGCATTCAAGAGACACACCTCAACGCCAATCACAAATTCTCAGTCAGAGGATATCAGGCCATACGTTTCGACCGCGAAGGACACAAAGGAGGAGTTCTAATACTTACACGAAATACAATACCTTGCAGCGAAGTATCTGTGATCTCTAACAACCAAACGGAAATTATAGGTGTTGATATAATAATAAAGGACGTGAAAATAAGAATCTACAATCTGTATAGCCCAGCAGATAAGGATCTTACACTCTCAAACATGAAAATAACTGACACAAACTGCATTATTGTCGGAGACTTTAATAGCCGTTCAGAAAGATGGGGATACCCAGATACTGACAAAAGAGGAGATGAATTGGAGGACTGGGAAATAGACTTAAATCTCCATCTACTCAACAAAGCGGATGACACACCGAGCTTCTACTCCAGAAGATGGCTTACCACTTCTACTCCAGACTTAGCTTTCTGCACAGGAGACATCCTCCACAAAATTGATCGCCATGTGCTGGACCAATTAGCAGGTAGTGACCACAGACCAATCAAGCTTGAAATGAATATGGAGTATGTTCCACAGGAGCAAAAGCCCTTGCCCCGCTGGAATTACAAACGAGCAGATTGGGACAGATTTGCCATACTAACAGACAAATATTGTGAAAACATAAATACACGATATGGCAACATAAAGCAAATGGTGGAAAGTCTAAACAGAGCAATAATACAGGCAGCCACTGAGTCCATTCCAAGAGGAGCGAGGAAAAATTACAAACCATACTGGACTGAAGAACTACAAAGTTTGGAGGACAAAGTTGAAGATGCCAGGAAGACAGCAGAGAGAGAACAAACAATTGAAGCAAACATCTCTCTCAAAGCCATCTCAGCAAAATATAAAAGAACAGTAAATCAAACAACAAGAGATTGTTGGAGGGAAAAAACAGAAAACCTGAATTTTGACAGGGATGGAAACAAACTATGGAAACTAGTGAAAGCCATGAACAATGAAGGACCTAGAAACAAACAAATAACAATTAAACAAGGAAATGCCTTGCTTACAGGCAAAAAGGCTGCAAATGCACTAATGGAACACTATGCAAATGCAAACCACATTGATATTACAACCGAACAGAAGAAAGCAATCAAAGACAAACAGATACATCATAGAAATAAAGAGACAGCAGCAGAATATATGATGGCAAATCTAACAATGGAAGAAAATGAACAGGCAATGAATACCCTAAAAAAGAAGAAATCACCAGGAAAGGATGGAATCACAAATGAAATGCTAATAGGACTAGGCACCAAGGCAAAGAAGAAACTACTAGCAGTCCTAAATAACAGCTGGAAGAGAGGAATAGTCCCACAGGCATGGAAGGAAGCTATACTAATACCAGTCCCAAAGAAAGGAAAAGACCTGGAAGAACCAAATGGCTATCGACCTATCAGTCTACTTAGCTGTGTAGGAAAATTAATGGAACGCATTATCAATGGCAGGCTAACATGGCATCTGGAAGAAAACAAACTCTTAACACCACACCAAGCAGGATTCAGAAAATACAGATCCACTGAAGATCAATAACCTATATAGCTCAGGAAATAGAGGATGCCTTCCAAGAGAAAAAGCACACACTAGCAGTCTGGATAGATTTAGAAAAAGCATTTGATAAAGTATGGAAGGAAGGACTGAAAGTAAAACTGCAAAACATGCATGTTTGTGGAAAAATGTATAAATGGATCAGCCACTACCTTGAGAACAGAACTGCCAGGACAAAAGTACAAGGACAAACAAGCAAAATGATGCTGCTGGAGCAAGGTGTCCCCCAAGGAGGAGTTCTTTCACCAACATTATTCCTAGCATATATAAATGACATCACAGAAAATTTTCCAGCCAGAGTACACACATCCTCCTTTGCAGATGACCTAGCCATATGGACATCTGAAGAATATATTAGTACAGCTAACAGCAGAATACAGCAAGCCTTATTAGCGCTAGAGGACTGGTCAAAATCATGGCTAGTGAAGATAAGTGAGGAGAAAACAACATGCACAGTGTTCTCCCTCTCAAATAAAACTCAGCAACCTAAGCTGGTATTGAATGGAAAATATTGCGCCATGAAGAAAATCCAAATTATCTAGGAGTCACCTTTGATCGTCGCCTGACATGGAAGACACAGGTTGAGAAAAATCGAACAAGAGCAAGGCAGAGAATGGCAATCATGAAAAAGCTTGCTGGTACAACGTGGGGAGCAGATGAGAAAGTTCTCAAGAAGTTATATACTGGACAGGTGAGGCCAGTACTGGAATATGGCATTGCAGCTTGGGCAACAGCAGCTAAGTCAAACTTTAACAAAATAAGTAGAGTCCAAAACCAAGGAATGCGAATCATAACTGGAAGCCTGAAGACAACGCCTATTAATGAACTAGAAAAGATCACTTGTTTACAACCAATGCAGGATAGAAGAGATAGCAGAGCCCAGCAACAAGCAGAAAAATTTAGAAGATTGACAGACCACCCTATGTACAACAGATTTAATGGTTTTGGAAAGGGAAGACTGAAGCGTAGCAACTTTGTAGAAACTGCAAAACGAAGGATTAGGGCAGATCCTATACTTAACATATTAACAGTCAAGCCCATACACAATGCACACAAGTTCCCAGCTTGGAGACAGCAGCAACTGCCTGAGATGATAGAAAACATTCCTGGTATTGAGAAAAAGAACACTCAGCATGAAACCGAAAGAAGAGAAATAACCCTAAACTACATAAAAGAACATTACCCAAGCAGGAATTGGACCCATGCATATACAGATGGATCAGCCAAAAATTCAATAGAGAATGGAGGAGGAGGAATTCTCCTAAATTTAAAAAATGGAGTGAAAAAAACACATTCAATGGCAACTGGAAAATTTTCAAGTAACTTCAAAGCGGAGGTAGAGGCTTTGAAAACTGCAGCAGAAATGCTCCTGATGGAGGAAAATAAAGAGAAGCAAATAGCTATCTTCACAGATGCAAAGTCAGCTGTCTCAATACTGAAGAGCAATAACAGCACAGAACTAACTGACCTAAGAGCAGCACTCCATGGTCTATGCCAGAAATCCAAAAAAGTTGTAATACAGTGGATCCCATCACATTGCAGTATACCTGGAAACGAAGAGGCTGACAGACTGGCAAAAGAGGGCGGACGACTACCACAGCCTGACACAGACATAACCTATAATGAGGCAAAGAGGTTGATAAAAAGCACTTATAGAACCAAATGGGAATCTGAGCATCCAGGCCATCAGAAGGATGATGCATATTACAAACTCGACCGAAGAGAACAAGTAGCAATCTTCAGACTCCGCACAGGACATAACAGGCTGAAATACCACTTGTTCAATAAACTAAAGATAGGAGATACCGATGAATGTAATTGTAGAACTGGAAAAATGACAGCAAAACATTTGCTGCAGGATTGCCCAACGTATGCAGAACAGAGAAAGATATTTTGGCCCACACCTGCTTCATTTGAGGACAAGCTCTATGGAGATATCAACAAGCTCAAGTTGACCGCAGCTTACTTTAACTACATACAGGTTGACATTTAAAGGTGCATGAAGACCCAGAGGCATGAAATGGAATATTGCTTGGATAGCAAATCCATTATGTGGAAAGTCCAAATCGAAAGCTCGCTGTGTGGGCTTCATAAAAGGTGGAAAAGTGTCCTAGTGGCACGAAATGGAATATTGCTTGGATAGCAAATCCGTTACGTGGAAAGTCCGAATCAAAAGCCCATTGTGTGGGCTTCATAAAAGGTGGAAAAGTGTCCTAGTGGCATGAAATGGAATATTGCTTGGATAGCAAATCCATTACGTGGAAAGTCCGTATCTAAAGCCCACTGTGTGGACTTCATAAAAGGTGGAAAAGTGTCCTAGTGGCACGAAATGGAATATTGCTTGGATAGCAAATCCATTACATGGAAAGTCCGAATCGAAAGCTCACTGTGTGGATGTCATCTGCAGACTGCATACTTCTGGTTTCCGGAAGAACAGGCTATGGTGAACGGAAGGCCCAATATACGGAAGTGAGGCTAAGCAGCCATGTGCAGGACGTGACGATTCCTTGGGTGAGCCCAGTACCAGAGCGCTATGTATCGGCTCTGCAATTATGGAAGCCTCCTTGGATGGCGGGGAATGCCCATGGTCTGCCCCTGCCTTCCCTTGAGGGCTGACCAGGATCTTTGGCTGTTCTATATGGACCAGCTGGGATGGGGGATAACACCACAACAGTGAGAGTCAAAACGTCCTAAGAAACCCCTGGGAAAGTTAACCCGGTCAACAAATGCCCGCAGAAGTCGGATGTGTCAGCCTAACGGCGCAAGAACGCAGCTCTGCTGTAAACAGGCACAACGCAATCACATCCGAAAAAAAACTCCGGATGAACGAAGAAGAAGAAGAAGAGTGAGTTGGTTTGTCTGAGGGTGAGGGACACTGATAATAGGGAAAACTAATCCACATGCAAAATTCAGTCCAGTGCTACTAGAAATAGCATGTAGACGTAGACAGTCACATTTTTTAATGTAAAAAAACGTTATGTAAGAAATACAATAGAGAACTTGATGGCAAGAAATGGCTAGATTCAGGGGGAAAGAACACAAGGAGAAGAGAGAAGCAAATACCTGGATGACTTCACTATGTGGCATGGTCGGGACAAAAACAACGCTGCTTGAGTTCAAAGCGAGTGAGCGCACACACAAAAAAAAAAAAAAAAAACCACGACCTGGTGTGTTGAAAGATTGTGAAACTGTTGACTAACCCCTAATCCACCAGATGCTGACTGTTGTAGTTTCTTCTTCTCTTCCTCCATCTTCCTCAGTGAAATGTTCAGGGGAGATGTCAAGATCTTTTATGCCCTCTTTCTAATGCTCTTTGTAAGTTGGTATTCATTTCTCTAAGGTTGTTCTTGATACCTTCACTCTATCGTTTACGTGACCTTTCCCTTCCTCTGTATTCATTATATTTCTTCAAGTAGTACAAGCAGTATTTACAGATTTTATGTAGATTTCTTTCTTCTATTTATAGATGATGTTGATGAAAAGATCAATGGCTAATGACTTGAACCCGCTAGCTGTGTTACTAGTAACATCAGGGACAAGAGGCAACCGACTTCTCTTCAGATATCCATACTCTGAAGACCCAACTAAAAAACAAAAAACCAAGAAGACGATTGGTAAAAACCCATACACTATTAAAATTGCAGAAAACCTGCAGGATGTTAAAAAGGAGAAGCCATACACTATATTCATGAAGGATAGTGTTCTTGCTGGGATTTCTAATCAGACCTTGGCTAATTTTCTGATTGTTAAGTCCGAGTTGTGTGGGGAAAAATTCAGCGTGCAAATCGATGATGTCAGGTTTGTCGGATTCCCAACATCCTTACTGCACTTGAAGCGAGATTCCAACCAACAGTGTTCCCAGAACACCTCATCCAGACAGCACAACATCCTGACAGTCAATGTGGTGTTTGTGTTGCGGGCTCAGGTGGCGGAGTCCGTGGTCAGCTGCTATCAGGAGTTAGCGCAACAGCTGACTGTGGCCATTGCCCAGGAGGAGAAGAGATGCCAGTACTTGACGAAGGAGGCAAAGGTACGTACAATCTATTATATTGATATTAGTAATTAACTAGGAGGCAAAACGTGTATAACATATATTAAAAGGTGTTTAAATGCAATAGTTATTGACTTCATTGCACCGGGTTTTCTCCCATAAAGCTGTCAGTTACCGCTATGTGGCCTGCCGAAAGTGTTGTCACCTTAATCTTCACACTTATGGTAGCAGACCTATAGGCTCCATTTCTCTCAACAATGACCTTCCCCTTGATTCTCAAATCTCCACCGATTTTTCTTTATGATGCACAAAGCCGGTTGCATCATCTATGCTGACATTTCATCTATTGATTGTTGGATCTTCAATTCTGCAAACCCATTATGTCACTCGCTCTCATCTCACCTCATCTTGTTCCTCTTGTACCTTGTGGTGTTGAGGTGAAATATAAACAGCGGGAGAGTGCCTGTTTATGAGTTTCATGTGTCGATATTCCCATGTACTTGTTATTCCCTCTGTCCATTGTTTGTGCGTAAACCTGTGACTGGCCTAGCAAGCCGGCTGGGAATTTTCATATTGCTCATAGAAAAACTAAGAAGTATAATCGGACTGACCCAAATGCCACTTGCTGCACTGTCAAAAAAAAAATAAAATCTTGTCATCTACTGCCTATAGTGACATCAATAACATCAGATATGCAGATGATACAGTATTGATTGCAGACAAGAAGCAGGACCTGCAACATTTAGTAGATGCGCTTGTTGCACACAGTGAACAGTTAGGGTTAGAATTAAATTGTAAGAAGACACAGATTATGGTCATCACTAGGAAGAAGGAAATACCACAATGCAATATAGTAAATTGGAATACTATTAAACAAGTGAATCAGTACAATTATCTTGGAACCATCATAACATCTGATAGGAGATGCCTTGAAGAGGTTAGAACAAGAATTGCCATGGCAAAGGTAGCCGTTTGCAAGATTGAAAACATATTACCAATAAAAAGATGTCATTTAAACTGAGAAAGTGTTGAACTGCTACATAGAACCTGTACTTTTGTCTGGATGTGAAGCATGGCAATGAGCAAAAAAGCAGAAAATCTAATGGCTGTGGAAATGTGGTTTATGAGGAAAATGCAAAGTATTTTATTTTTCACGACATGGTGCTGTCTATGAGCCAGTTTTTTTCCATGTTCAGATCTGGTGAATTGCAATATTTGTCTTCTTCTTGGTCCATAATATTCTCATAATTTTCTTGTAATATTTCAGCTTACAAGCCCCAATTTTTTAGTAACTATGAAATGTTTCACAACTCTTATGTTGCCATGGGAAAGGTGCATGCTCTTACAAATGTTACTTAACTTGCTTGCTGGTTTTATTGCCATAGGGTCGCATTGTTGTTTAAAACCTGCATTGCTTTGGCCAGCATGTGCCTGACTTGTGTTTGAATTCACCATTCTTGTTGATCATGGAGACAAAGATATTTAGAGTTTGATACACTGCAGGTGAGGCTGTGAGATTCTACCTCTGTATACAAAGACTGCACAATCAAGATCAGAAGTGCAGCCACAAACAGCCAGACAGTTTGTTGTGAATATTTGTATTAGAATAGAGCATGTCCAGCTTCAAGAAATAGATGGAGACTTGTTCCAGAAAACAGAGCATAACAGGCAAATTCAGACCATTAGGGGCTGATTCTGATCTTGTTTTCTTCATCCGCTCACTTTGAACTCGAGCATAGTCCATACAAGACTGAATTTTGAGTGTGGGCTATCTTTTCTTATTACCAGTGTTCGCCCGCCAACAGGCAAATCCACTCAATGACTTCTGTTCTGAGGTAGTTGGTAATTTACGTCCCCATGTCAAGGACAAAGAAGTTATTTTAGTTCAACTGACTGGTGTTGTTGTTGAACCCGCTACCTCACCATCAGCATACGGAAGTTTAAGAGCGGTTGCTGTTATTCATTCTGATCATGCTGACCTCATTCTGATCTTAAAGATGATCACTTGATTGCCACTTGGTATTGAGAGTATGGTTGTGATACGTCTGTCCCTGGATATTTCTCAAGTCATTATTATGTAAAGTTGTTTCAAATTCTAGTGATGTCGCAGAATATTAATCACATCCATTGATCATTCTTGGAAGAATTTAAAATGTTTTCGTTCTATTTATTTTGATATAACAATTTTTGGCTTTAAGCATTGTAATAGCACTGTGGGCAAATTCATAGAAGATCTGTCTTTCTCAGCAAGTGTTGAAAGATATAGATGTTGATCATTCCAGTAATACACTGATTGTAAATTCATTTGCCCTTCCTTGCTGGAACCACATTTAAATCATTTAAATCCAAACTCAGTACCCTTAATTATTTTGTTTCATCTGTTAGTTTTGATGTAAACCATCTCTGATAATTGTCTCCCTTGTGCCTGTGGTCAGATTATCATGACAGCATTTGAGGAGACTTCTGTGAATGGTGATGATGACATAGGGGGTCCCTTAAGACAGATCATCCTGCTGAGCAACCTGGCCAGAGAACTGAAGTATGCCTTTGACAACCTCAAGCGCTGTGGGCAGGTGCTCTTTTACATGAACCAGTGGATCGAGATCAACTTCTGCCTACCGCACAAAATCCATGCCATGCATACGCCTGGACGAACAATTCAGCTGGAGTCCATTTACAGGTAGCTTAGCTTATTGATGTCAAGTGTCAAAGTCTTTTGGCAAATCAGAACAATTATTTAGTTGGTCAACAGATCATCCTCGGTGCACATTGAACTATTAGTTTATAAGTGCTCAGATCCGCTCCTCGGTATCTCTCTCAGCATATAGAGACTGAAGACACAAGTTCTGTGTTGGTTAACTGTTCTTTGGCTTCTTGCATGGCGCTCTAGCTTGACCACATTTGACTTGATGTTCTCGCAGTCTGGTCAAAATTGTAGAATCACACCCATCTCTTGAGTCATCTACTCGTCCCGCCCCTAAAAAGGAGTTCAGGATGTCAGCCTGGTCCATAGCTCATCCATTCCCCACAGCAGCCAAGCCTGCAAGCCTATTTGTTTATTCATTTCAACTTACGCCCGTGTGCCTTGGCATAAAAATGAAATGGATATCAATCTTCTCCTTCTCAGAGATTCAAGCTATTGCCTTCTGGCCCAGCCTTTCTTGATCTTCCTTAACACAGTTCTCGAAAGCCTTGGGTGTAAAGCTGACATTGTAATTCTCCAGGAAACCAACTGGGCAACAATGTGCTACATATGGATTTAAATCGAAACAGTGTTGTTGTTGTTTAATGCCAGGGATCTTCCGAAGACTTCTGGCAAGTCAAGATAATGTGTTTTTTTACGCCAGGTGTCAAATAGGAAAACATGCTCACTAATAAAAAGCTGTCAGTTTGGTGAGACAGTGTTGAAGTGCTGTATGAAACCAACACTCTTGTGTGCATGTGAAATATGGACAATCAGCTGACAAAGTTTAGAAACATTTCACTCACTCACTTTCCCCTGGCCATCTTGACAGACGATAGTTTGTTATATTGTGCTTAAAAAAAGGCATAACAACTCATCCCATGGCAGGGACCAGGGACGGAGTTATATCTCTCTATAGCACAAAGCTTGGGTTGAATTGTAGAGACCATGTGTTGTCCACGCAGCATGATCCCTCTCTCGACCTGCCAAGTTTACTCCAGAGGAAAGGTAACATCAATACATCTGGAACAAGACAAACTGCAGAAGCTGCCAGATTAGCAAAGCAATACTCTTAACTGTCCGGCTGTTGGAGCTTTAATATTAGACCAGTTGCTGACCATTTAGATACATTTAACAGCATAAAAAATGTGGTTTCTGAGGCAAATACAATGAGTGCCTTTGATGGACAGAAAAATGAATGAGACAGTTCATCAAGAAATAAATGAAAACGGTATTGATTAGAGAAATTAGATGTAGATGGTCCAGATTTTATGAGGAGAAATAAATGTGAAAACTTAGTAACAATTGGTAAACTTGATGGGGGGAAAGAGCAAAAAGACAAAGATAAATGCTTGGATGGCTTGGCCATACAGCATATTCAGGACAAAAATACAGACCAATCCAAGACTGTTGATTTGTGAGAACCATGACCTCACACACACATATTGACATGACACATGATGATGCTGTCAAAATCTATAAGGTCTTACATTCCTCTATGCCCAAGAATACCGGGTCAAGGCATTCCCCTGCAGATAATGTTGTAATGGTTTGAAGTGATAGGTCTTCACATACACTGGGTTACAGTATCATGAGATGGGGCGGCCTGCTTTCTTCTGCAAGCAAGGAAGAAAACATATAGCACATTCTGGACATCAGTTTCCCAGCTATCTAGGCTCGGCATGAACACACTTGAAGAAGCGGTACAACAGGGAATGATTTTGTTTAGTGTGTCAGCATTAGCAATGGGAATTTCACATTTGATCTCCAAGTCAATACTATTTAATGATAGCTGTACTTGTGGTATGATGATACATGAAATGAAATATGATCCTATGGATTATTCAACACAGCCTATTTGAGAAGACATTCCACATCTGAGTCCATATATTGATCCTTTCTAACTAGCTGTAACTTTGAGTCAGAATAAGGTAAAACAAGACCTGTCTATGACCAATGCAGTTAAAGTAACAACTTGGACAGGAACATTTCACTTAAATGTTGGAATGCCTGTATTCATAACAGGTAATTTTTACTAAGCTGTTTTGTTTTCTTCATTGTTAAATATACTTGTCCTTATACAATACAAATATAGTTTTGTGAAAAGATGGGAAAAGTTTGATAGTGAAACTGTAGCAGTCATTTAAAACTCAAAGAATTCTGCACTAAACATGGGAACAGATTTAGCTTCTTTAAGAGTTAAAGTAACAACCTTGACAGCAGGAGTCAAAGTAAAACGGCTGGGACTGAAGGAGTTAATGTCTTAAATAGGAACATGTACCAACAAAAACA
Source organism: Cepaea nemoralis (assembly GCA_014155875.1). Lineage (NCBI taxonomy): Eukaryota > Metazoa > Mollusca > Gastropoda > Stylommatophora > Helicidae > Cepaea > Cepaea nemoralis. The sequence continues at coordinate 582,284 of JACEFZ010026073.1, forward strand.
TCTAAAGTAAAACAAAGAACAGAGTAGGAAAAAGTAGGCTAGGGTTGAAGGAATGAAAGTAATATCTACAATCTAGAAACAAAAACATGTAAAGAAAAACGAAGGACATAGTAGGCAAAAGTAGGCTAGGGTTGAAGGAGTGAATGTAAAATCTACAGTCTGCATACAAAAATGTGCACTAACAACTAGGACAAGTAGGTACAAGTACAATGTGTGACTAGAGGATCTGGCAGTCGCTCAGGACTGAGGAATGGACAGACGGACACATAATCAAACTGCTACTGGTACGATTTGTACTGGGACTCTTTGCTGGCTGTTGCTGATAAGGAAGGAGCACATATGGAAATGTCCTGAATGCTGTGATGTGTTCTTGATTCAGTTCAACAGGTACTTGTAATAGTTGTCTGGTACGATTTGTACTGGGACTCTTTGCTGGCTGTTGCTGATAAGGAAGGAGCACATATGGAAATGTCCTGAATGCTGTGATGTGTTCTTGATTCAGTTCAACAGGTACTTGTAATAGTTGTCTGAGATAGTTTGGTTAAGTATCATCTTCATTGCACATGGATGCCTCTATAAGTGTTCAGTCTCCATTAAAGGACACTAGGAGAATCTCAACACAGTGCTCAAACTCTTTTATCACTGACAGGGATCCAAATATGTTTATATCACTATACCTTTAAAAAAAGATTTTTAAATTTTTGAAATGTGATTGGGCAGTGGCCTGGTTAATCTGCAGATTTAAATTCTCGGTTGATTCCTGAATGATTGTTGACATGATCAACATGTGCTGGCTGACTTCCTAGCAGATCGCCTTTATTGTTTGTACCAGTTGTTAGAGCACTCACTTAGTGATGTACTGTTTCCTAGATCATCATCACATGCCGTGCCCGCAGTAAAGAACAGCTATAAAGAGTCTTCAACATCCTCTGCCCCGCGTCGTCAGGGCACACTCACACAGGCATCTTCCCATCCATCTCTGGATGGTGTACACCCACATGTGATCTTGATTTCCTACATACAGTAAGTCAGTCTGTAAAGGACGCCTCTAGGCGTGTGGGGTATGTAGTTCTAATCCCACAGGTTTGTAGACGACTCGGCACTCACTGGGTGATGTGGTCAGTCTCATTTCCTAAATATGAATGTCATATTATTAAACTTAACTCATTAACAACTAGATGTGTTGGTAGAATTAACTAGATGTGTTGGTAGAATGAATTTATTTAAATTTGTCAACGTGGGTTGTATCTGTAATTTTAGCTTCAGGTTGTAAATTCTTAAAACATATTTTTAATCTTGTGATTTGGGGGGGGGGGGGGGGGTGGATAAAGTTCATCATCATCATGTCTCGTCCTACATTGAGTCAGCTGAAATAGGTCTCCATTACTCTGTCCTGTCTTCACAGTGCACTCCAGCAGGCATTTCACTTTCCATCTCTTGATGTTATCCGCCCACATTTAATGTTTTCCTCTGGCATTCTTTCTCTCCACTGTTCCCACCAACACACCATTTAACAAAGAGCTGTGTCTCTTTGTCTGGCCAAGGTACCTTAATTGTCTGATCTTGATCCTATTATGTCATTCTTTCTTCAACACCAGTTTTTGCAATATGTCTTTGTTTGTTTGCTTCTCCAGCCATGATATCCTTCCAGCTCATCTATGTAACCACATTTGGAAAGCATCAATCTTATCATCACATTGATTACTTATTGTCCATGTCTCTGCACCATACAATAATGAAGGGTGAAAATAATACACACTCTCTTCCCCGATGTGTCTCCACCTTGCCATGGTGGGGGAGCTTGCGTGTCCCATTGACCCCATGTGCTGTGTCGATGGATGGAAAACTTCATATCGGACAGCTCTTAGGTTAGGGACCAGACTAAGAGAGACACAACCTGCTGCTCTGCAGGTAGACTGAGGATAGCAGTCAAAAGTTTAAATCAGGCGCACGAAGGCAGAAGAAGTACTTGGTCCGGACACAAGCACTAAGGCTCTCGCTGAGGGATAAGGCTGAACGCCTCTAAGCCATTAATCCTTGGACCTGAGAGCCGGACCGATACAAACCTACCGAAAAATGGAGGTGGGAGGCTAAGCACGCTACATGCTTAGTTCAGATACTTATTTCGAAGGTTCTCAGCTGGGGGATCTAAGGGATCCCCGGATGAGAGGGCCTGGCCGTTTATAGCTCACTAATGCACGGAGGTAAGGTGCTGAGCGGGCAGCACATGTAGCCTACCTCGTGAGCAAGTACTAATGGAAGAAAAGCGCCCCAGTCGCACGAAATGGTTACGAAAAATGTCTGTATCTATGCTCACATGGAGTGTAGTCAAAGGTGGAAAAACGACTCAATAAAATGAAATGGAACGCTTGGCTAGCGAATCCATTGCGTGGTCCGGAGTCTGAAACGAAAGCTTACCTAGTGAATGTCGTCCGCAGACTGTCCGTTCCTGGTTTGTGCTTGAGCGACCAGTAGCAAGCGAAAGGCCCAATACATGGAAGTGAGGAATCAAAGCAGCCATGAGCAGGACGTGGCAATTCCTCGGGTGAGCCCAGTCTCAGAGCAGTATGTGCCGGCTCTGCAATAATGGAAGCCGCCTTGGATAGCAGGGAACGCCCATGGTCTGCCCCGACCTTCCCTTGTGAGATGACCGTGATGTCTCTGACCGTTCTATCTTGACCAGCTGAAATGTGGGCGACATCACAACAATAAGTCTAACGTGTCTCGAAACCCGAGGAAGGCTAACCTCATTAAAAATGCCTGCCGAAGCCGGAAGTGCCGTCCTACGGGTGGCAAAATAAAAATTGGCACTACGCATTTACGTCCGAGTGAAATGTCTCGTCCGAATGTCTCTCGTGCTAGGAACAGCTCTGACTACCTAGTTTCCGAATGCCGCTCTTGTTCGGAACAGCTCTGACTAGGCAGTTTTCCGAATGTCCGTCGTGCCTGGAACAGCTCTGACGGGCACAACGACAAGCACATGTCCGAACCGAAATCTCGCTGAGTGGTTACCGTCTGCAGACCTGCCTTGTTTGTGCGGGAACGGCCCGGGGCGAACGAAATGCCCAGTATATTGAAGTGAGGAAGCAGCCATGAGCAGGACGTGACGATTCCCTCGGTGAGCCCAGCACCAGGGCGCTATGTGTCGGCTCTGCAATTATGGAAGCCACCCAGGATGGCGGAAAATGCCATGGACTGTCCCTGCCTTCCTTTGAGGGATGACCGTTAAGTCTTCGACCGTTCCAACTTGACCAGCTGGGAGGTGGACGGTACCACAAAAGTGAGTCTCCCAGGAATGCTAACCTGGTCAAAATTGCACGCTAAAAGTCGGATGTGTTGGCCTAAGGGTTTCGACCCAAGGGTGCATAACGAGACACACCGCAATCGCATCTGAAAAAACACTCTGGATGAATGCAAAGAAGAAGAAGAAGAAGGTACACCCTCTTCTTCAGCTCTTTATTCCATAATGAAGCCTTTTGCTATCTCTTTCAGCTCCCTCCATACCCTCCCCAGTATTATTCATCTCTTGTCTCTAATACTCTTCTCCATGTGTTTTGTGATATCCCTCGACTTCATTGACCTTGTGGGTTACAGACAAGGAACTTTCTAGTCATAACATTATCAGGTGTTGTCAATATGTGTCCTACCCAGTACCAGTGTCCTTCCCCACCTCTTGATTCACTGGTGTTTTAGTTCTCTCCATCAGCTCCACATTGTGATTATTACATTTCATTCCTTCTAGAATAACTTTGTTGTTCAAATGTGAGAAGCTGTTTATATAGTTCGTTGTTGGCCATTCCTATTCTAAATCTAATACTGCTATATTTCTATTCTTCTGTGGCCGTTCCAATTCTCAAGCTTATATTTAATTCTATACCCAGTTGGGTGAAGACTGGTATTACCAACAGACGGTTGTTAATGAGATAAGCTCAGAAACAGATCCTTGTAATGACACACTTGGCTACACTGCCATGTACACAGTGAATTTTTATTCAGGTGCTTGTCGTACGTCAGGCCTTACCACGGCATTCTGCTGACCAAGTCTGAGAAGGAGCTGCTCAATTTCTTGCCCCTGGACAGCTCGCCAGCGCTCATCAGACTGATTAGACTGACCTCACCGCTGAAGAACATGAAGATTTTGGCTCTGGAGACAGATCTTAGTCTCACACAGGTAGGAGTCATGTTAGTTGTCAGCATTAACGCTTTCTATCTTAGGCAGTTGTTTCATTAACACTTATAACTTGGATACGGGTGAAAAACGGGAAGTGCAAGATGTGCATGTTAAAAACTATGATAAAAGTATCGAATGAATGAACTTTAATTTTACATGGTTAAGAATTGGGCATGTTTACTTTAAATTAAACCTACAACTTCTTGTCCATGACTTGGGGGAGTAAATTACAAGAGCCTCAGAAGTCGGAGTGGGTTCACCTGATGGTGAGGGACACTGGTAATAGTGAAAGCTAACCACACACAAAATTCAGCCCAGTGCGCTAGAAGTAGCATCATTAGTATGGACTAGGCTTGAGTTCACGGCCAGCGAATGCAACAAAGAATAAACCTACAGCCCGTTTTTGAAGTGAGAAAATTTGCCTGGTGATTGAATTGAAGCAGCCATCCCAGAATCCCAGAATCCCAGATTGGTAACCCCCAAAAATGAAAGGTTTCATTACATGGCTTGAGGTGTATTGTGTGTGGGGTAATAATAATAACAATAAATTGTCCAGAGGCTGGTCTCAATTATGGGTCAGTGATGTGACAGGGCCGTGACATTTTGTAGGCCTGAGAGCAAGGAGGAATAGGTGGCCGGTCTTGACCTCACTTTGACAGGTGATGAGCCCAGGCCTCAAACCCGTGTCCGAGCGTGCTCATGACATTACTTGCAAGGTTCGCTATCAACAACAGAAATAAGATTCCTGAGAAGAATACTCAATGTATCAAGAAGAGAGAAAATCAGAAATGAAGAAATCAGAACTAAAGTGAGGGATATAGCAGCGCTAGATTTAATTAGAAAACAAAGTTAAGTAGTTCGGCCCTATAACTAGGCTACCACCAACTAACAGTATGCTACAACAAGCAATGATGTACAGACCAAATGGAACCAGAAGCGGCCAGCCACATAAACGATAAACAGAGTAAATAACAGAATCCATGGGAATCTTGATATATGAAGCCCATAAATGGACAGCTTCACCATGACATCGCAAGGAACAAGAGGAACTAGATGAGATTATTATATTGCACATATTTTCACCTCATAATTGCACATATTTATTGACTCATGATTATTATTCCACATATGTTATCAGCTCATAACACAGAAGCTACCACCTTGGGTTGTAGTGATGCCTTTTTTAAGCACAATGTAGCAGGTTGTCTGTCGAGACGGCAGGGTGGCAGTGTTAGTATTAGCTCATGATCTTATTACACAGATTTATCAACTCATGATCATATTACACAGATTTATCAACTCGTGATCATATTACACAGATTTATCAACTCATGGTCATATTAAACAGATTTATCAATTCATGATCATATTACACAGATTTATCAACTCATGATCACATTGCCCAGATTTATCAACTCATGGTCATATTAAACAGATTTATCAACTCATGATCATATTACACAGATTTATCAACTCATGATCATATTACACAGATTTATCAACTCATGATCCATATTACACAGATTTATCAACTCATCATCATATTAAACAGATTTATCAACTCATGGCCATATTACACAGATTTATCAACTCATGGTCATATTGCCCATATTTATCAACTCAGTGTTCATATTAAACAGATTTATCAACTCATGGTCATATTAAACAGATTTATCAACTCATGATCATATTACACAGATCTATCAACTCATTATACTACACAGATATATCAACTCATGATCATGGTACACAGATTTATCAAACCATTGTCACATTACAGATTTATCAGCTGGTAATCATAATCCACAGATATATCAGCTGGTCTGTCACATGATCTACTGGGGGTTTGCCATGTTGATCTACCCTTTGTGTCAGTCCAACATCTATGTTCTGTCACCGTCCGCAAACACAGCAGTAAGTTGTCTGACTTCTATTGTATATGCTGTCACCTTCCGCAAACACAGCAGTAAGTTATTTGTTAGTGGTTGTCAACATACATTTCTATTGTATATGCTGTCACCTTCCACAAACACAGCAGTAAGTCGTCTGTCAGTGGTTGTCAACATACGCTTCTATTGTATGTGCTGTCACCTTCTGCAAACGCACCAGTAAGTTGTCTGTCAGTGGTTAACATACGCTTCTATTGTATGTTCATTTTGTTGTATGTGCACGGCATACGCATCATTAGTTATTGAACATCAAAATGTTGTTGTTGTTGTTGTTGTTGTTGTTGTTGTTGTTGTTGTTGTTCTTCTTCTTCTTCTTCTTCTTCTTCTTCTTCTTCTTCTTCTTCTTCTTCTTCTTCTTCTTCTTCTTCTTCTTCTTCTTCTTCTTCTTCTTCTTCTTCTTCTTCTTCTTCTTCTTCTTCTTCTTCTTCTTCTTCTTCTTCTTCTTCTTCTTCTTCTTCTTCTTCTTCTTCTTCTTCTTCTTCTTCTTGTTGTCTGTCAGTGGTTAACATACGCTTCTATTGTATGTTCATTTTGTTGTATGTGCACGGCATACGCATCATTAGTTATTGAACATCAAAATGTTGTTGTTGTTGTTGTTGTTGTTGTTGTTGTTGTTGTTGTTGTTGTTGTTGTTGTTGTTGTTGTTGTTGTTGTTGTTGTTGTTGTTGTTCTTCTTCTTCTTCTTCTTCTTCTTCTTCTTCTTCTTCTTCTTCTTCTTCTTCTTCTTCTTCTTCTTCTTCTTCTTCTTCTTCTTCTTCCTCTTCTTCTTCTTCTTCTTCTTCTTCTTCTTCTTCTTCTTCTTCTTCTTCTTCTTCTTCTTCTTCTTCTTCTTCTTCTTCTTCTTCTTCTTCTGCGTTCGTCCGTAATGTTGTTTTAGTTGTAATTGCGGTGTGCCTGTTTACAGCAGAGCTGTCATGTTTCCACCTTTCGGCCAAGACATCACTATCACTCTCACTATTTCTCTCTGTCACTTTATCTCTCTCTGTCTCTTGCTTTTCTCTCTTACTATGTCCCTGCATGCCCAATTCTTAACCCTTTGAAAATAAAGTTTGTTTTGTTCTCTCTCTCTCTCTCTCTCTCTCTCTCTCTCTCTCTCTCTCTCTCTCTCTCTCTCTCTCTCTCTCTCTCTCTCTCTCTCTCTTTCTCTCTCTCTCTCTTTCTCTCTCTCTCTATGGATGGGTATAATAAAGCACTCTTTAGTTTAGTTTAGTCGATGGGTCAACATCACGGCACACCGGTGCAAACCCATAAGTGCTCCGTTCTCCTCCTAACTCAAAGAGTCTGGAGAAACTCAGCTAAGTGCACGAACTCCATAGCACCGGCGAGGATCCTGAAATACTTTGGGTAGATTTTTAACTCAAAATTTCGAATTTTATTTAGCACTCTTTTACATACCTTAAGACACACAGCCCAGTCTGCACTCTGAGCGTGGTGTGGTTAGTATTGACCCCCCCCCCCCTCCTCCCGAGACACTTGCAGAGTTTAATCTCTTTTCACTTCCACAAATTGCCCACTGCTATGAAAGCCCCTCTTACCTATTGTAATCTTATGTCAGTTTCTCAATCTAATCCCTATCTGTCAATACATTGCTTCCTAAATAGGTGTATGATTCAGCCTTTTGACTTGGGATTCCGCCAAGGCAGACTGAATTATTTGCTTGGTTTGATCTCATTGTCTTTATCGTTCCCCTAGGAAAGTTTATATCTAATTGTTGTAACCTCCCACCAAGTGTGTTTAGTTTATCGTGCAATTGATTTCGTGAGTGTGGCCAGAGGACAATGTTGTCAGCAACCTAATCTGGTCTGTGTTACAAAAGTGTCAGTATATCTGACTGTCAATCACTATGCTTTGTTCTATATACATTTAGCACATCTGGTTTGCTTTACATATATATTACCATATCTGGTTTGCTTTACATACATGTTAACATATCTTTTTTTTTAAAAACATAAATGTTAACAATCTGGTTTTGCTTTACATACATGTTAACATATATGGTTTGCTTTACATAAGTGTTAACACATCAGGTTTGTGTATTGTGTTTGCTCTGAAAGGCTGAGTTGTAAATCTGATGCCTTGGAGTTCAGGTCACCCGAGCTCTGAAGAGGACTGGCATCTATCAGGGAGAGGCTGATGCAGAGATTGTCTTCCCAACCCAGTACCAAAGTGCCATCTTGTGGGGGTTGTGTTGCTTAGCAATCTGTTCTCTGTCAGAGTTCAGAAGGCTGCAGTGTGCCTGCTCGGCACTGAGTCTTCACATACACAAGTCAGGTGCATGTCCTTTACAGGGTGTCGCAGTCAACTCCAGCATTTTGTGGCTATTCATGATTTATTGGCAAGTTTACGCTCAGTAGTTTGCCATTGATTTCTGAAAGATTGGCACCCGCACTGTTCTATGAAACACCAAAGCAAGGCAGTCTGCTTCAGTCAGCTGTGTTTCGAATATGTTATGCGGGATTACGGATTGATTTCGTAAGCCCTTTGCCACAGCGCCTTCACATAAAGGAAAGTCATATGAGGATGTAGCCAGATCATGTTTCACATCATCACTTATAGACTGTCTGAGATTTGGCCTGGGGTGGTGTTGGTAATGGTTCCTGTACAGATGTTAGATATTTTATTATTACTATTCACGTTGTATGTGCTTTACAAGCTGTCGCAGCCAACCCCAGCATTGTTTAGCTGTTTGTGATTGACTAGGCAAGTCCAGTGTTCAGTAGTTTGCCATTGCTTTCTAAACGATCGGCACTCGTGCAATTGTTAAAAATCAACAAGACGGTCTGTATTGTCTGCAGCTGATTCCGAATGCAGGATTGTGAATCGTGTTTGCTACTCCTTCGCCACAGATGCCGGTGTTGTCAACGGACTCAAATTCAATCCCCAGAGTGAACACATCAGTTTTACATGACTCAAGGAGCCACAGTGGCATTGGGGTTATCTCACGTCCGTGCCAAGACAGTGGTCAGGTTCAGTCCCCAGCAAAGGCAGGGCAGGAGACATTATTTTCTGACCATCACAGCTCTGGGCTAGATTCAGGCTGGTCAACATGGATACCAGACATTGACAATGGATACCAGACAATTGTAAATGGATACCAACCAGACAATGTAAGTGGATACCAGACATTACAAATAGATACCAAACAGACAATTGTAAATGGATACCAACCAGACAATATAAATGGATACCAGACATTACAAATAGATACCAACCAGACAATGTAAATGGATACCAACCAGACAATGTAAATGGATATCAGACATTACAAATGGATATCAACCAGACAATGAAAATGGATACCAGACATTGAAAATGGATACCAGTCATATGTCACTGGTGTATTCCATAGGTCATGACACAAATGTTAACATATGTCACTGGTGTATTCCACAGGTCATGACACAAAAATGTTAACATATGTCACTGGTGTATTCCACAGGCCATGACACAAATGTTAACATATGTCACTGGTGTATTCCACAGGCCATGACACAAGATGTTAACATATGTCACTGGTGTATTCCACAGGTCATGACACAAATGTTAACATATAGTCACTGGTGTATTCCACAGGTCATGACACAAATGTTAACTATGTCACTGGTGTATTCCACAGGTGGACTCCCAGCTCAGTAAAGACTTCTCTGTCTGTTTCCCGGGGCTGTATCTGGCCCAAGAAATGGCCCGTTTTTCGTTCCCCTCCCACATGTGTGAGAGCAACCTCATCATGACCTACCCTAGCACACACCTGCTGGACAGGCATTACCAGGTAATGTCAGTGTTGGCTTCTTTCACCTGCGGTTTTAGTTTTACCTGTGATTGCGTTTTCACCCGCGATTTGGTTCTTTCACCCGTGATTGTGCTCATTCACATATTATTTTATTCTTTCACCTGTGATTGAGTTCTTTACCTGTGATTGAGTTCTTTCACCCATGATTAGGTTCTTTCACCTGTGATTATGTTCTTTCATCTTTGATTGAGTTCTTTCACCAGTGATTGAGTTCTTTCACCTGTGATTGGGTTCTTTCACCCATGATTGAGTTCTTTCACCAGTGATTGAGCTCTTTCACCTGTGATTGAGTTCTTTCACCTGTGATTGAGTTCTTTCACCCATGATTGAGTTCTTTAACCCATGATTGAGATTTTTCACCAGTGATTGAGTTCTTTCACCAGTGATTGAGTTCTTTCACCTGTGATTAGGTTCTTTCACCCGTGACTGAGTTCTTTCACCAGTGACTGAGTTCTTTCACCCGTGATTAAGTTCTTTCATCCGTGATTAGGTTCTTTCACCCGTGATTAGGTTCTTTCGCCCGTGATTCGGCTCTTTCATCTGTGATTGGGTTCTTTCACCAGTTATTGAGTTCTTTCACCTGTGATTGAGTTCTTTCACCCATGATTGAGTTCTTTAACCCATGATTGAGATTTTTCACCTTGATTGAGTTCTTTCACCCGTGATTGAGTTCTTTCACCTGTGAGTAGGTTCTTTCACCCGTGACTGAGTTCTTTCACCAGTGACTGAGTTCTTTCATCCGTGATCGGGTTCTTTCACCTGTGATTTAGTTTTCACCTGTGATTTGGCTCTTTCACCTTTTGTATTTTGTTCACTTGGCTTTGAACTCAAGCGTAGTCCATCATACACGTGCTACTACTTACTTCTAGTGCACTTGACTAATTTTTGTGTGTGAATTAGCCTTCCCTATTACCAGTGTCCCTCGCCATCAGGCGAACCCACTCCGATTTCTGAGGTACTTATAATTTATGTCCCCAAGTCCAGGATGAGAAGTCAACATTTTAGTCCAGCTGACTGATGTAAGGGTTGAACCTGCTACCTCGGCATCAGCAAACCCTGGAAGTTTAAAAACCAATAGTTTATCCATTTGATCATGTTGGCCTACCAAGACAGGTACTGAACTTCACATCTGTGGAGAGACTTTATTAGGATTATTGTAATCAGGTCATGGTTCAGCACAAGGACACACAGACTTCCTGGGATTAGGTCAAGGTTGGTCATGAGACTGGCTGGGATTAGGTCAAGGTTGGTCATGAGACTGGCTGGGATTAGGTCAAGGTTGGTCTTGAGACTGGCTGGGATTAGGTCAAGGTTGGTCATGAGACTGGCTGGGATTAGGTCAAGTTTGGTCATGAGACTGGCTGGGATTAGGTCAAGGTTGGTCATGAGACTGGCAAGGATTAGGTCAAGGTTGGGCACGAGACTGGTGAGGATTAGGTCAAGGTTGGTCACAGAGACTGGCTGGGATTAGGTCAAGGTTAGTAGTGTTTTCCCCACAGGTGTTAGGTATTCCATTGTCAACAGACTTCAACCAGACGGAAACCCTTCCAGAACAACCTGAATGCTAGTGCATCGGACTTAAAAGAGTTAAAAATCAGTCTTCCAGGGGATTCATGGCCAATCATCTGATGAAATCTCCCTTATCTCCTGGGTAGGGAGATCAGATACCTGGCCTTATCATATAAGGGCAAAAAACTAGAAGTTCCGTGTTCAACTTGTGCACATTAAAACTTCCATGGCAGTTGGAAATTGTAAAGAGTAGGCTGTAAGTCCACTGCTCTGGTAAAATCATGAGGAAAGACAAATCTTTGGACAGGTAGAGAGGACCTGTGACCTTGGATGGGATCTGTCTGGAGGAAGCAAAACTTACACAAATGCATGTCGAAGTTGGAAACACTGACATCCAACATGCATAATGTTATTGAGCACTCCTCTCGAGAGAAGAACGAAGAGGACACTAATGCCTAGAGGGAGGATAATAGATGTAAGTAAGTTACGACAGTGTTAAGAGGCAATACAATACAAATATAATAATCTTTTTTGTGTAATCAACCGCAGACAGTGTTGTGGATGCTGCAACACCGCCTGTTGAACCAGCTGCACACGTACGTCAACCTGGTGCCACCAAAGAAGAAAGATCTGTCGGGCTATCACAACCAGACGGCTCTGTCTTCAACCCATTCCTCCAACTCCAATGTCCAGGTATGTGTAGGTAATGTAGGCTAGCAGTGTTCAACCCATTCCTCCAACTCCAATGTCCAGGTATGTGTAGGTAACGTAGGCTAGCAGTGTTCAACCCATTCCTCCAACTCCAATGTCCAGGTATGTGTAGGTAACGTAGGTTAGCAGTGTTCAACCCATTCCTTCAACTCCAATGTCCAGGTATGTGTAGGTAACGTAGGCTAGCGGTGTTCAACCTGTGTGCCGTGGCCTTGGGAGCCGCCATGGCATGGTGGCTATACACACGTCTGTGGTCATGGGTTATATCTGGATCGGGGCGGATTTGAAATTAACAACATAGCCTATACTGGATAATAGTGTAGGAAACTCTATGGGCCCCTAAGTGTAGGAAACTCTATGGGCCCCTGAGTGTAAGAAACTCTATGGGCCACTGAGTGTAGGAAACTCTATGGGCCACTGAGTGTAGGAAACTATGGGCCACTGAATGTAGGAAACTATGGACCACTGAGTGTAGGAAACTCTATGGACCACTGAGTGTAGGAAACTCTATGGACCACTGAGTGTAGGAAACTCTATGGGCCACTGAGTGAAGTATAAACTCTATGGACCACTGAGTGTAGGAAACTCTATGGGCCACTGAGTGAAGTATAAACTCTATAGGCCACTGAGTGTAGGAAACTCTATGGGCCACTGAGTGAAGTATAAACTCTATGGGCCACTGAGTGTTGGAAACTCTATCAGCCACTGAGTGTTGGAAACTCTGTGGGCCACTGAGTGTAGGAAACTATGGGCCACTGAGTGTAGGAAACTATGGGCCACTGAGTGTAGGAAACTATGGGCCACTGAGTGTTGGAAACTCTATGGGCCACTGAGTGTTAGGAAACTATGGGCCACTGAGTGTAGGAAACTCTATGGGCCACTGAGTGAAGGAAACTCTATGGGCCACTGATTTTAGGAAACTCTATGGGCCACTGAGTGTAGGAAACTCTATGGGCCACTGAGTGGAGTATTAACTCTATGGATTACTGAGTGGAGTATAAACTCTATGGACTACTGAGTGGAGGATAAACTCTATTGACCACTGAATGGAGGATAAACTCTATGGACCACTGAGTGGAGTATAAACTTTATGGACCACTGAGTGGAGGATAAACTCTATGGACCACTGAGTGGAGTATAAACTCTATGGACCACTGAGTGGAGTATAAACTGTATGGACCACTGAGTGGAGGATAAACTCTATGGACCACTGAGTGGAGGATAAACTCTATGGACCACTGAGTGGAGGATAAACTCTATGGACCACTGAGTGGAGGATAAACTCTATGGACCACTGCGTGAACTAAAAAAAAGACAATGAAATTCATACAAGAGACAGCATTGTAGATATCGACAAATTTCAAGCGAATGAAAGAAGAGGATATATGACTGGAAATGTCATGAAATTAAAGATGGCCGATGTGACACTAACCATATCACCCACAGAGTACCGATTTGTCTACAAATATAGGTCATTTACTTACCACGGCAATCTGGCAAGCCATAACTGACAACCAGTTCTGTGAGTATGCACTAATATTTTTCGTATTAGCTGTCGACTAAACTGTTTTCTATTTTGAAAGTAAGGGTTTGTACCTCATTCAGTACCACACAACTCACCAGGAGTCTATTGGAGATCCTGGGCACAATATGCTTTTCTTTTTAAGTCCTTGTGTCCCATGCAGATTTAACATTAGCTTATTCTATCGAGATTGTTACTTACTTTAACCCATTCTATCTCAGGTGTTACTTACATTAACCCACTTCCCCATCTATGTCTACATTGCTATCTAAATAAGTGTATGATTCCACCTCATTATGTGAAGTGCCATGTCAGGTTATCAGTTACTTGATTTACTATCATTCCCTAATTAATTTTTAGACCTAATTGTTGTGAACTCCCATCAAATGTTTAGTTTCTCTTGCATCTGATGTTGTGTGTGGGACATGAAGGCTTCACATCTCATGTTGTGTGTGGGACATGAGGGCTTCACATCTCATGTTGTGTGTGGGACATGAGGGCTTCACATCTGATGTTGTGTGTGGGACATGTGGGCTTCACATCTGAGGTGTGTGGGACATGAGGGCTTCACATCTCATGTTTTGTGTGGGACATGAGGGCTTCACATCTGCAGAGAGGTATGGCTATCCTTGGAAGGTTACCAGACTCGAGATCTGGTCCAAGATCTTGGCCAATGCTGGGCTGAGTCTTGCGGCCTCTGCAGCCTGTCATGAGCAGTAATGTACCTGAGTAAAACGTAGAGGTAGTTTCATAAAGGACACTGCCACAAGGGTGTGAAGTGTTCAACCCTCACATATCTAGGCCATTACATAGCAGATGCTGCCACTGGAGTGTGAAGTGTTCAACCCTCACATATCTAGGACATGACATAGCAGGTACTGCCACTGCGGTGTGAAGTGTTCAATCCTCACATATCTAGGACATGACATAGCAGGTACTGCCACTGGAGTGTGAAGTGTTCAACCCTCACATATCTAGGCCATTACATAGCAGATGCTGCCACTGGAGTGTGAAGTGTTCAACCCTCACATATCTAGGACATGACATAGCAGGTACTGCCACTGGAGTGTGAAGTGTTCAACCCTCACATATCTAGGACATGACATAGCAGGTACTGCCACTGGAGTGTGAAGTGTTCAACCCTCACATATCTAGGACATGACATAGCAGGTACTACCACTGCGGTGTGAAGTGTTCAATCTTCACATATCTAGGACACGACATAGCAGGTACTGCCACTGGGGTGTGAAGTGTTCAATCCTCACATATCTAGGACACGACATAGCAGGTACTACCACTGCTGTGTGAAGTGTTCAATCCTCACATATCTAGGACATGACAGGTACTGCCACTGGGGTGTGAAGTGTTCAATCCTCACATATCTAGGCCATGACATATAAGGTGCACTGGCCACTTCCCTTCTTCATTACAATTTCTTCCTAGGTGATTTCTAGAAAATTATCTGGTACTCACTGTGCTGGTAGTATCGTGAGAACAATCAGACGCAGGTTTCACATCTGGGCTCATCATCTGCGAAGGTGAGAAAAAGACTGGCCACCTATTCCTCTGGGCATTCAGGCCTACAAAATGTGGTTAGAGTGATAAACGAAACAATAGAAAACACCAGACAGAAAGAATGATATAGATAAAAAGTTGTATGAGTTCAAGAAAGAAATACTGATGATGAAATAAGAATCAAGAAATGTGAAAGAAGGAAAATAAAGGGAGAAATAAGCAAATACAGAAAGATAGACAATGCAATAGACACTATCACATCACAATACCCAAAGTAAAATAAACTACCTGGAGATAAATTTGATTGAATGTGCACATGAAATTAAATTGTGTCATTGCAGGTTGTGGTAGAATTTGATTCATCTCATCTCATCTCATCATGTTCCTTTCGTACCTTGCGGTGTCGAGGTGAAGTAAAAACATTCGTGAGAGTGCCCGATTATGGGCTTCATGTATCAATATTCCCAGTGACTCTGCTATTCCCTCCGTCCAACGTTTACGTGGTCGGCCTCTTCCTCTGTTTCTATCTGGTCTGTACGTAATTGCTTGTTGTGGCAATCTGTTGAATGGTACCCTGCATGGCCAAACCATTTGACTTGCTGCTTTCTAATAAAATCTAGAATTTGATTGAATGTGAAAAATGAAATTGTGTCATTGCAGGTTGTGGATGAATTTGATTGAATGTGTACATCAAATTGTTTAATTGCAGATTGTGGAGGAATTTGATTGAATATGTACATGAAAGTGTGTCATTGCAGGTTGTGGAAGAATTTGATTGAATGTGTACATGAAATTGTTTCATTGCAGGTTGTGGAAGTATTTAATTGTGTACATGAAATTGTTTCATTGCAGCTTGTGGAAGAATTTGATTGTGCACATGAAATTGTTTCATTGCAGCTTGTGGAAGAATTTGAATGAATGTGTACATGAAATTGTTTCATTGCAGCTTGTGGAAGAACTTGATTGAATGTGTAGATGGAATTCTTTCATTGCAGGTTGTGGAAGAATTTCTTCTTCTGCGTTCATTCGGAGTTTTTTTTCCGGATGTGATTGCGTTGTGCCTGTTTACAGCAGAGCTGCGTTCTTGCGCCGTTAGGCCGACACATCTGACTTCTGCGGGGTGGAAGAATTTGATTGCGTACATGAAATTGTTTCATTGCAGGTTGTGGAAGAATTTGATTGAATGTGTACATGCATTGCAGGTTGTGGAAGAATTTGATTGATTGTGCACATGAAATTGTTTCATTGCAGGTTGTGGATGAATTTGATTGAATATGTACATGAAATTGTTTCATTGCAGGTTGTGGAAGAATTTGATTGAATGTGTACACGAAATTGTTTCATTGCAGGTTGTGGAAGTATTTGATTGAATGTGTACATGAAATTGTTTCATTGCAGGTTGTGGAAGAACTTGATTGAATGTGTAGATGAAATTGTTTAATTGCAGGTTGTGGAAGAATCCTATTTGTCAATATTAATGGAAGACCCTAATCTGTGTCACTTGGACCACGCAGCCAGCAACTCGGACATTGCCAGCGTCAACAGTGAGGAGAGTGGTGGCCAGTCTGCCACCCAGTACACCAGCCAACTGTCCAAGTCCCCGTCCCAGGAGGCAAACAGTGACGGCTCTGTCATGGCCGAGGCAATCAAGGCACAGTACAGGGTGCAGGTATTCCCAGAGCTTTATTCTTTAAAAATTAAAGTTGCTGGATCACCAGGAAATTAGTCTAGAACAATGTCCTGCTACTAGATATGACCATAAAAGTAATAAATTGCCATACTAGACCAATTTTTATGGAAAAATTGAGATTGCTCAAAATTGAAAAATTTTGACATGCGGCCGGTCATGGATTTTTCCCAAAATATAAAAGTTTCTGGATCACTAGGAAATTAGTCTAAAACAATGTGCTGACACTAGACATGGCCATAAAAGTAATAATTTGCACTCCTGGGGCAGTTTTGTTGACAAAATTGAGATAGCTCAAAATTGAGAAATTTCGACAGGCGGCCGGTCATGGATTTTTCCCAAAAAATTAAAGTTGCTGGATCACGAGAAATTAGTCTAGAACAATGTCCTGCTACTAGATATGACCATAAAAGTAATAAATTGCCATACTAAACCAATTTTTATGGAAAAAATTGAAATAGTTCAAAATTGTAAAATTTCAACAGTCGGCCGGTCATGGATTTTTCCCAAAAAATTAAAGTTGCTAGATCACCAGTAAATTAGTCTAGAACAATGTCCTGCTACTAGATATGACCATAAAAGTAATAATTGCCATACTAGGACCAATTGTTATGGAAAAATTGAGATTAGCTCAAAATTGAGAAATTTCGACAGGCGGCCGGTCATGGATTTTTCCCAAAAAATTAAAGTTGCTAGATCACCAGTAAATTAGTCTAGAACAATGTCCTGCTACTAGATATGACCATAAAAGTAATAAATTGCCATACTAGACCAATTTTTATGGAAAAATTGAGATTGCTCAAAATTGAGAAATTTCGACAGGCGGCCGGTCATGGATTTTCCCAAAAATTAAAGTTGCTAGATCACCAGTAAATTAGTCTAGAACAATGTCCTGCTACTAGATATGACCATAAAAGTAATAAATTGCCATACTAGACCAATTTTTATGGAAAAATTGAGATTGCTCAAAATTGAAAAATTTTGACATGCGGCCGTTCATGGATTTTTCCCAAAATATAAAAGTTTCTGCATCACTAGGAAATTAGTCTAAAACAATGTGCTGACACTAGACATGGCCATAAAAGTAATAATTTGCACTCCTGGGGCAGTTTTGTTGACAAAATTGAGATAGCTCAAAATTGAGAAATTTCGACAGGCGGCCGGTCATGGATTTTTCCCAAAATATAAAAGTTGCTGGATCAGTAGGAAATTAGTCTAGAACAATGTCCTGCTACTAGATATGACCATAAAAGTAATAAATTGCCATACTAAACCAATTTTTAAGGAAAAAATTGAAATAGTTCAAAATTGAGAAATTTCAACAGGCGGCCGGTCATGGATTTTTCCCAAAATATAAAAGTTGCTGGATCACGAGAAAATTAGTCTAGAACAATGTCCTGCTACTAGATATGACCATAAAAGTAATAAATTGCCATACTAGACCAATTTTTATGGAAAAATTGAGATTAGCTCAAAATTGAGAAATTTCGACAGGCGGCCGGTCATGGATTTTTCCCAAAAATTAAAGTTGCTAGATCACCAGTAAATTAGTCTAGAACAATGTCCTGCTACTAGATATGACCATAAAAGTAATAAATTGCCATACTAGACCAATTTTTATGGAAAAATTGAGATTGCTCAAAATTGAGAAATTTCGACAGGCGGCCGGTCATGGATTTTTCCCAAAAAATTAAAGTTGCTAGATCACCAGTAAATTAGTCTAGAACAATGTCCTGCTACTAGATATGACCATAAAAGTAATAAATTGCCATACTAGACCAATTTTTATGGAAAAATTGAGATTGCTCAAAATTGAGAAATTTCGACAAGCGGCCGGTCATGGATTTTTCCCAAAATATAAAAGTTGCTGGATCACGAGAAAATTAGTCTAGAACAATGTCCTGCTACTAGATATGACCATAAAAGTAATAAATTGCCATACTAGACCAATTTTTATGGAAAAATTGAGATTGCTCAAAATTGAAAAATTTTGACATGCGGCCGTTCATGGAATTTTCCCATAATATAAAAGTTTCTGGATCACTAGGAAATTAGGCTCAAACAATGTGCTGACAGTAGACATGGCCATAAAAGTAACAATTTGCACTCCTGGGGCAGTTTTGCTGACGAAATTGAGATAGCTCAAAATTGAGAAATTTCGACAGGCGGCCGGTAATGGATTTTTCCCAAAATATAAAAGTTGCTGGATCACGAGGAAATTAGTCTAGAACAATGTCCTGCTACTAGATATGACCATAAGAGTAATAAATTGCCATACTAAACCAATTTTTAAGGAAAAAATTGAAATAGTTCAAAGTTGAGAAATTTCGACAGGCGGCCGGTCATGGATTTTTTCCAAAATATAAAAGTTTCTGGATCACTAGGAAATTAAGTCTTAAACAATGTGCTGACACTAGACATGACCATAAGAGTAATAATTTGCACTCCTGGGGCAGTTTTGTTGACAAAATTGAGATAGCTCAAAATTGATAAATTTCGACAGGCGGCCGGTCATGGATTTTTCCCAAAATATAAAAGTTGCTGGATCACGAGAAAATTAGTCTAGAACAATGTCCTGCTACTAGATATGACCATAAAAGTAATAAATTGCCATACTAGACCAATTTTTATGGAAAAATTGAGATTGCTCAAAATTGAGAAATTTCGACAGGCGGCCGGTCATGGATTTTTCCCAAAATATTAAAGTTGCTAGATCACCAGTAAATTAGTCTAGAACAATGTCCTGCTACTAGATATGACCATAAAAGTAATAAATTGCCATACTAGACCAATTTTTATGGAAAAATTGAGATGCTCAAAATTGAGAAATTTCAACAGGCGGCCGGTCATGGATTTTCCCCAAAAAATTAAAGTTGCTAGATCACCAGTAAATTAGTCTAGAACAATGTCCTGCTACTAGATATGACCATAAAAGTAATAAATTGCCATACTAGACCAATTTTTATGGAAAAATTGAGATTGCTCAAAATTGAGAAATTTCGACAGGCGGCCGGTCATGGATTTTTCCCAAAATATAAAGTTTCTGGATCACTAGGAAATTAGTCTAGAACAATGTCCTGCTACTAGATATGACCATAAAAGTAATAAATTGCCATACTAGACCAATTTTTATGGAAAAATTGAGATTGCTCAAAATTGAGAAATTTCGAACATGCGGCCGGTCATGGATTTTCCCAAAATATAAAGTTGCTGGATCACTAGGAAATTAGTCTAGAACAATGTGCTGACTACTAGACATGGACCATAAAGTAATAATTTGCACTCCTGGGGCTTTTTTGTTGACAAAATTGAGATAGCTCAAAATTGAGAAATTTCGACAGGCGGCCGGTCATGGATTTTCCCGAAAAAATTAAAGTTGCTAGATCACCAGTAAATTAGTCTAGAACAATGTCCTGCTACTAGATATGACCATAAAAGTAATAAATTGCCATACTAGACCAATTTTTATGGAAAAATTGAGATTGCTCAAAATTGAGAAATTTCGACAGGCGGCCGGTCATGGATTTTTCCCAAAAAATTAAAGTTGCTAGATCACCAGTAAATTAGTCTAGAACAATGTCCTGCTACTAGATATGACCATAAAAGTAATAAATTGCCATACTAGACCAATTTTTATGGAAAAATTGAGATTGCTCAAAATTGAAAAATTTTGACATGCGGCCGGTCATAGGATTTTTCCCAAAATATAAACGTTTTTGGATCACTAGGAAATTAGTCTAAAACAATGTGCTGACACTAGACATGACCATAAGAGTAATAATTTGCACTCCTAGGGCAGTTTTGTTGACAAAATTGAGATAGCTCAAAATTGAGAAATTTCGACAGGCGGCCGGTAATGGATTTTTCCCAAAATATAAAAGTTGCTGGATCACGAGGAAATTAGTCTAGAACAATGTCCTGCTACTAGATATGACCATAAAAGTAATAAATTGCCATACTAAACCAATTTTTAAGGAAAAATTGAAATAGTTCAAAATTGAGACATTTCAACAGGCGGCCGGTCATGGATTTTTCCCAAAAGATTAAAGTTGCTAGATCACCAGTAAATTAGTCTAGAACAATGTCCTGCTAATAGATATGACCATAAAAGTAATAAATTGCCATACTAGGCCAATTGTTATGGAAAAATTGAGATTAGCTCAAAATTGAGAAATTTCGACAGGCGGCCGGTCATGGATTTTTCCCAAAAAATTAAAGTTGCTAGATCACCAGTAAATTAGTCTAGAACAATGTCCTGCTACTAGATATGACCATAAAAGTAATAAATTGCCATACTAGACCAATTTTTATGGAAAAATTGAGATTGCTCAAAATTGAGAAATTTCGACAGGCGGCCGGTCATGGATTTTCCCCAAAAAATTAAAGTTGCTAGATCACCAGTAAATTAGTCTAGAACAATGTCCTGCTACTAGATATGACCATAAAAGTAATAAATTGCCATACTAGACCAATTTTTATGGAAAAATTGAGATTGCTCAAAATTGAGAAATTTCGACAGGCGGCCGGTCATGGATTTTTCCCAAAAAATTAAAGTTGCTAGATCACCAGTAAATTAGTCTAGAACAATGTCCTGCTACTAGATATGACCATAAAAGTAATAAATTGCCATACTAGACCAATTTTTATGGAAAAATTGAGATTGCTCAAAATTGAAAAATTTTGACATGCGGCCGTTCATGGATTTTTCCCAAAATATAAAAGTTTCTGGATCACTAGGAAATTAGTCTAAAACAATGTGCTGACACTAGACATGACCATAAGAGTAATAATTTGCACTCCTGGGGCAGTTTTGTTGACAAAATTGAGATAGCTCAAAATTGAGAAATTTCGACAGGCGGCCGGTCATGGATTTTTCTCAAAATATAAAAGTTTCTGGATCACTAGGAAATTAGTCTAAAACAATGTGCTGACACTAGACATGACCATAAGAGTAATAATTTGCACTCCTGGGGCAGTTTTGTTGACAAAATTGAGATAGCTCAAAATTGAGAAATTTCGACAGGCGGCCGGTCATGGATTTTTCCCAAAATATAAAAGTTGCTGGATCACGAGAAAATTAGTCTAGAACAATGTCCTGCTACTAGATATGACCATAAAAGTAATAAATTGCCATACTAAACCAATTTTTATGGAAAAAATTGAAATAGTTCAAAATTGAAAAATGTCAACAGGCGGCCGGTCATGGATTTTTCCCAAAAAATTAAAGTTGCTAGATCACCAGTAAATTAGTCTAGAACAATGTCCTGCTACTAGATATGACCATAAAAGTAATAAATTGCCATACTAGACCAATTTTTATGGAAAAATTGAGATTGCTCAAAATTGAGAAATTTCGACAGGCGGCCGGTCATGGATTTTTCCCAAAAAATTAAAGTTGCTAGATCACCAGTAAATTAGTCTAGAACAATGTCCTGCTACTAGATATGATCATAAAAGTAATAAATTGCCATACTAGACCAATTTTTATGGAAAAATTGAGATTGCTCAAAATTGAAAAATTTTGACATGCGGCCGGTCATAGATTTTTTCCAAAATATAAAGTTTCTGGATCACTAGGAAATTAGTCTAAAACAATGTGCTGACACTAGACATGACCATAAGAGTAATAATTTGCACTCCTAGGGCAGTTTTGTTGACAAAATTGAGATAGCTCAAAATTGAGAAATTTCAACAGGCGGCCGGTCATGGATTTTTCCCAAAAAATTAAAGTTGCTAGATCACCAGTAAATTAGTCTAGAACAATGTCCTGCTACTAGATATGACCATCAAAGTAATAAATTGCCATACTAGACCAATTTTTATGGAAAAATTGAGATTGCTCAAAATTGAAAAATTTTGACATGCGGCCGTTCATGGATTTTTCCCAAAATATACAAGTTTCTGGATCACTAGGAAATTAGTCTAAAACAATGTGCTGACACTAGACATGACCATAAAAGTAATAATTTGCACTCCTGGGGCAGTTTTGTTGACAAAATTGAGATAGCTCAAAATTGAGAAATTTTGACAGGCGGCCGTTCATGGATTTTTCCCAAAATATAAAAGTTTCTGCATCACTAGGAAATTAGTCTAAAACAATGTGCTGACACTAGACATGGCCATAAAAGTAATAATTTGCACTCCTGGGGCAGTTTTGTTGACAAAATTGAGATAGCTCAAAATTGAGAAATTTCGACAGGCGGCCGGTCATGGATTTTTCCCAAAATATAAAAGTTGCTGGATCACGAGAAAATTAGTCTAGAACAATGTCCTGCTACTAGATATGACCATAAAAGTAATAAATTGCCATACTAAACCAATATTTATGGAACAAATTGAAATAGTTCAAAATTGAGAAATGTCAACAGGCGGCCGGTCATGGATTTTTCCCAAAAAATTAAAGTTGCTAGATCACCAGTAAATTAGTCTAGAACAATGTCTTGCTACTAGATATGACCATAAAAGTAATAAATTGCCATACTAGGCCAATTGTTATGGAAAAATTGAGATTCCTCAAAATTGAGAAATTTCGACAGGCGGCCGGTCATGGATTTTCCCCAAAAAATTAAAGTTGCTAGATCACCAGTAAATTAGTCTAGAACAATGTCCTGCTACTAGATATGATCATAAAAGTAATAAATTGCCATACTAGACCAATTTTTATGGAAAAATTGAGATTGCTCAAAATTGAAAAATTTTGACATGCGTGCGGCCGGTCATGGATTTTCCCCAAAAAATTAAAGTTGCTAGATCACCAGTAAATTAGTCTAGAACAATGTCCTGCTACTAGATATGACCATCAAAGTAATAAATTGCCATACTAGACCAATTTTTATGGAAAAATTGAGATTGCTCAAAATTGAGAAATTTCGACAAGCGGCCGGTCATGGATTTTTCCCAAAATATAAAAGTTGCTGGATCACCGTAAATTAGTCTAGAACAATGTCCTGCTACTAGATATGACCATAAAAGTAATAAATTGCCATACTAGACCAATTTTTATGGAAAAATTGAGATTGCTCAAAATTGAAAAATTTTGACATGCGGCCGTTCATGGATTTTTCCCAAAATATACAAGTTTCTGGATCACTAGGAAATTAGGCTCAAACAATGTGCTGACACTAGACATGGCCATAAAAGTAATAATTTGCACTCCTGGGGCAGTTTTGTTGACGAAATTGAGATAGCTCAAAATTGAGAAATTTCGACAGGCGGCCGGTCATGGATTTTTCCCAAAATATAAAAGTTTCTGGATCACTAGGAAATTAGTCTAAAACAATGTGCCTGACTACTAGACTATGACCATAAGAGTAATAATTTGCCATACTAAGGGCAAGTTTTTAGGAAAAAATTGAAATAGCTTCAAAATTGAGAAATTTCGACAGGCGGCCGGTCATGGATTTTTCCCAAAATATAAAAGTTTCTGGATCACTAGGAAATTAGTCTAAAACAATGTGCTGACACTAGACATGACCATAAGAGTAATAATTTGCACTCCTGGGGCAGTTTTGTTGACAAAATTGAGATAGCTCAAAATTGAGAAATTTCGACAGGCGGCCGGTCATGGATTTTTCCCAAAATATAAAAGTTGCTAGATCACCAGTAAATTAGTCTAGAACAATGTCCTGCTACTAGATATGACCATAAAAGTAATAAACTGCCATACTAGACCAATTTTTATGGAAAAATTGAGATAGCTCAAAATTGAGAAATTTCGACAGGCGGCCGGTCATGGATTTTTCCCAAAAAATTAAAGTTGCTAGATCACCAGTAAATTAGTCTAGAACAATGTCCTGCTACTAGATATGACCATAAAAGTAATAAATTGCCATACTAGACCAATTTTTATGGAAAAATTGAGATGCTCAAAATTGAGAAATTTCGACAGGCGGCCGGTCATGGATTTTTCCCAAAAAATTAAAGTTGCTAGATCACTAGTAAATTAGTCTAGAACAATGTGCTGACACTAGACATGACCATAAGAGTAATAAATTGCACTACTAGGACCAATTTTTATGGAAAAATTGAGATATGCTCAAAATTGAGAAATTTTGACAAGCGGCCGGTCATGGATTTTTTCCAAAATATAACAGTTTCTGGATCACTAGGAAATTAGTCTAAAACAATGTGCTGACACTAGACATGGCCATAAAAGTAATAATTTGCACTCCTGGGGCGTTTTTGTTGACAAAATTGAGATAGCTCAAAAGTGAGAAATTTCGACAGGCGGCCGGTCATGGATTTTTTCCAAAATATAAAAGTTTCTGGATCACTAGGAAATTAGTCTACAACAATGTGCTGACACTAGACATGACCATAAGAGTAATAATTTGCACTCCTGGGGCAGTTTTGTTGACAAAATTGAGATAGCTCAAAATTGAGAAATTTCGACAGGCGGCCGGTCATGGATTTTTCCCAAAAAATTAAAGTTGCTAGATCACCAGTAAATTAGTCTAGAACAATGTCCTGCTACTAGATATGATCATAAAAGTAATAAATTGCCATACTAGACCAATTTTTATGGAAAAATTGAGATTGCTCAAAATTGAGAAATTTTGACATGCGGCCGGTCATGGATTTTTCCCAAAATATAAAAGTTTCTGGATCACTAGGAAATTAGTCTAAAACAATGTGCTGACACTAGACATGACCATAAGAGTAATAATTTGCACTCCTAGGGCAGTTTTGTTGACAAAATTGAGATAGCTCAAAATTGAGAAATTTCGACAGGCGGCCGGTCATGGATTTTTCCAAAATATAAAAGTTTCTGCATCACTAGGAAATTAGTCTAAAACAATGTGCTGACACTAGACATGGCCATAAAAGTAATAATTTGCACTCCTGGGGCAGTTTTGTTGACAAAATTGAGATAGCTCAAAATTGAGAAATTTCGACAGGCGGCCGGTCATGGATTTTCCCCAAAATATAAAAGTTGCTGAATCACCAGGAAATTAGTCTAGAACAATGTCCTGCTTGGCGGCCGGTCATGGATTTTTTCCAAAAAATTAAAGTTGCTCGGTCACTAGGATATTAGTCTAAAACAAAGTGCTGACACTAGATATGACCATAAAAGTAATAAATTGTCATACTGGACCAATTTTCATGGAAAATTGATATAGCTCAAAATTGAGAAATGTCAAAAGGCGGCTGGCAGGTCATGGATTTTTCTCAAAAAAATCATATTTGCTGGATTACTAGGAAATTAGTCTAAAACAATGGTCCTGACACAAGATATGATCATAAAAGTAATAATCTGCCCTACTGAAAAAATTTTGTTGGGATAATATAAATAGCTCAAAATTTAGAAATTTCAACATATCGCCGATCATAGATTTTTCTAATGCTGGGGTTGATTGCAACATCTTGTAAAGGTCATGCAGCTGATTTTGTCCATTGAAGTGAGAACTACAAAAGAAATATGAATGCCAAGGCCCTGGAATAGGTTTTGACAGGGTGTTTCCTTAAGTTGTCATGGCTTAGAATGATGGCTGACTGCTTGTGGTACTGAATTACTGTTGGTATTGTCCAGCATTGCTGTCATGAGTGAGCTGAGTTTGAGTGTTATCTTTTAGAACTACAAGATGTCAGGATATGGAACTTGGTATTGTTGTGGTACAGGATTGCTGACTATTATTGAGTTGCTGATGGTATCATTAAGTGGCTGATTATTATTGAGTGACTGTTTATATTATTTTATATTTTAACTCATCTCTCTCTTATCCTCTTTCTATAATTCAGGAATCACATAATGACACACTAATTATAAGTACTTTACAACATGCTGCACAGTTTTACATTGTCTATTCTGCCCTTGAATTCACAATTACATTCACCAAATATACTTTTTAAAATACCCAAGCTATAAAACTTGATTACTAAAATATATCTATATGGCGGCAAGATAAATGTTGCCATTGCCACGAGTCTGAGCCAGTCACTACCATAGTCCCAAATTGAATATGTTTAGGAGAGACCCTTACTCTCCTGGATGCGGTCAAATGCATGCATCTCACACAAGGCACTTTTGACCGTGATAAGAGTGTGAGCTTTAGTCACACTCTTGTTTCCTGACAATGAAGAACAAGGTAATCTTGTTGCTTATGTTTCATTCATTCTTTCCTTGTATTTGTACATGTTTGCACCATTACTACGGCTGACCCTACATTGTGTTTTTTCATTGTTGTCTCTGTCCAAGGACTCACTGCTGAATGAACTGGAGCCACAAATGAAATCTGCCATATTGGGATGTGCCGCGTCAAAGAACCCGGAAGACCTGCATCTGTTTGCCAAGTTGTGTCCGTGGTTTAACGGGAAGCATCACCTGGAGGAGATCATGTTTTATGAGAACTTGCTGCGGTCACAGTTGGAGACCTTGCTGGACAAGTTCCAGGAGGTGTTGATATGGTGTCGACATGACGACCCAGCAACTTCTTTGCTGTAACTTTGTACTGTCATGTTGTGAGAGGGGGAGGGAGGGTGAGAGAGAGACCTTGCTGGACAAGTTCCAGGTGTTGATATGGTGTCGATATGACGACCTAGCAACTTCTTTGCTGTAACTTTGTACTGTCATGTTGTGAGGGAGAGAGAGAGAGGGGGAGGGAGGGTGAGAGAGAGACCTTGCTGGACAAGTTCCAGGAGATGTTGATATGGTGTCGACATGATGACCCAGCAACTTCTTTGCTGTAACTTTGTACTGTTTTGTTGCAGAGTAAGAGAGAGAGAGGGGGGGAGGGCGAGAGATTTTTTTGACAAACTCAAGTTGTTGTTGATATGGTGTCGACATAATGATCTCGCTGTAGCTTTGTACTAACTAAAATGTTTACTTACTTTTTTTTACACTGTTGAGAGAGGGAGTGAGTGAGTGAGATAGTGTTGTGTGAGAGAAAGAGAGAGAGAGAGAGAATCAAAGAGATGCTTATATAATGTGGGCATGACGATCCACCAGTATTCTTGCTATAGCTTTATACTACCATTGTTTTACTTAATTTATTTACACTGTTCTCTTAAACCGTACAAAAAGAGAATTTTGTGTGTAGAAAGAGAGAGAGAGCATGAGTGTGAGAGATTGATTGCTGGACAAATTCCAGCAGCTGTTGATATGGTCAACCCAAAAGAATAGTGAAAATCACAATTTTTAGGCATACAAGGATGCAACCAGGCACAACACATTCAGACTGGTGGGATTAGGCCTGTCTGTGTTGGTCATGTCTTCTCCATGGATGATAGGGATTTCATGGTCAACAGACTCCAGAACAACAATGTCAGAAGAGTAGACTGTGTGAATGCCACCTTGAGGAGTCATCATTATCTCCCACTTTTGCCATCAGACGTCATGAGGAGTTATGTTCTAGCTCTCGAAAGATGGCACCGGATAGTGTCATTTCATGTGATTGTGCAATGTCTATGATGTCGTCAATCCATTTACTTCTCTGGTGTCATCTTACCCTCGTATTAGATCTTCTTTGATGTAGCACTAGTGCTGATAGTTGCTGCACTCTAACTTGATGGCTGAACCATTTCTTATTCTGACTTTTAATATATATGGCTCAAGGTGTTGATCCTACTATCTGTCTGATATCATAAACACAATGTTCGATGGGTTTTTCACATAATTCCCCTATTGTGAATAGTTCATCAATGCAACTTTTACCTTTCCTGATAACAAATTGTGCTTAATGTTCGACTGTGGGTCTAGCTCTTTGTTCCTATACTTTTGCATACATTTTCCCTACATGAGTAAAATATAGAAATGTCTGAAGATTTAATACAGTTGATTGTTCAAGCAAAGACAGGGCTGACTTAAAACTTGCTAGTTGATTGTTCAAGCAAAGACAGGGCTGACTTAAAACTATCTCCTATACTTACATTAGCTATAATTTTCAAGACTAACAATAAAAGTCATATTCATTTTTCACAATGTTAACAGTCATGAATTTAACTTTGAAGCTTGCTTTTTGTATGTTGTTGTTTTTTGTTTTTTTTGTTACTATGTAAGTGTCATGTAAATTTGTGACCAAAGAACTAAATTTGCTGTCAGGTTTTTGTACGTCTCAATATTTTGTCACTTATATTGTATTGTGTTTTGTGTTGTGAAATCTGTTTGGTCAGAAGTGATGGGTTTACGTCTTGTAGGCATGATCACAGATGTATCCTGGGGTGTCCTTGGTGAAATGGTTAAGCTACTTGCTTCATGCTTCAAAGCATGGGGGTCCACGGAGACAAACTTGCATACAAAGCTCAACTCAAAGGGTAGTCTCTGTGAGGTTTCAAATACGTCCACATATATGCAAAAACTGGATGTCTTGTGTTGACACTACTAGAACAGCCAATGAAAGACAACTTCATGTGTACATGTGGCTTCATTAAAACTGGATTTCTTGACACATGAATTGTCCCGACACTCATATATCAAACATACATAACTCATGATGTTCATAATCATAAAGGACTTTTCTATTTCCCACAGGATATTCATAAATGAGACGGAATGTTCATATATCACACTGGATGTTCATACAATAAACAACACATTCATACATCAGACAGCAATTTGGAAAATGTACAGAAAAACACACACACATTTTGCAAAGAACGTTTCTCTTAAACTGAATGAACCTAGAAAATAGACTTGAACTCCCTTTTAGTCTGTACATTCTTTCCCTCAGGTTTGACAATCTAGAGACAAAAAACATCCCACTTTTCATCAAACTCAAAAAGTTAAACATACAAAGGTTAATATGCATCAAAATCATATTTTTATTCATTCACTTTTTAATTCACATAATATCACATTGTAACATTCATGTTCACAATAACATCAATAATAATACATAATACAATAAAAATCAGATCTTCATCAACACACATAACTTAAGGACATCTTTGCGACTGACAGGGTTATGAGATTTCTCATGTCAGTAAGTATCAATGTAGTCAAATTACTATAGTGTTAAAATAAGAACAATTATTGTGAGTATTGATGCTAATACATCTACAACTGAATGAATCAAGAAAAGGCATTTGAACTACTTTAAGTCTGTAGAATCTTTCCCTCAGATTTGACAATCTAGAGACCAAACATCCTAGGTTTCATCACACAAACAATTACAAGAAGTTAAATATACGAAGGCTTATATGCATCGAAGACATGACATTAGTAGAAATGACAAAACTAACATCTAATGAATAATGTCAATGTTTCTAAGTCACTACAGCCTGTAAATACCGAGGCCCATACAGGACGCAAAGAACAGTTAATGTAACCTACCATGTATGCCATATATGGTGACTAAGGAGGGTTGGCACGCGACTAGCTATCTCAGCCTGTAGCAACATTTATCTACAAGATGCAACCAATCATAGCAAGTCTATAAAGGGCTGGGCTGCTTGAGAGCATATTCTCCATGGGAAGTTGAAAGGCTGCAGAAGGTAGCCAGCTGCAGGATGGCATGATCATGACATTGAAATGGCTAATGAAAATTCTGTTTTGCGATCGCTCGTTTTTTAACTTAAGCGTAGTCCATACGCACTACTTCTAGTAGTGCTGGATTTAATTTTGTGTGTGTATTAGCTTTCCCTAGTAAGTGTCCCTCACCATCAGACGAACCCACTCTGACTTCAGAGGTAGTTATTATTTCATTGTTAGTTGCTGGTGTTTGTACGATTCTTGGAGCCACTAACACTTGCTGGAAGAGATGCAATACTGGGCTAGGTCTTCCTTCATCTACATGCTGAGCAGCCTTGACAGACACGAGTCTGGCTAATAAAGGGACATGACACCACGATCTCTGATGTGACGGAAGCTGTCGAGGACTCAGAATTTGCACATTTCTATATAAACAGATTATCCTTACTGCATATTGAACCATTCAATCCTGTAAGTGCTCAGATCCCCTCCTCAGTTCTTCTTCTCTCCTCTACTGAGGGGAGTGTGTCACACCCAGCATTGCACCTCAAAGACTGTCACCTGCATGTATGTCCGGTGTGCTGTCTCTAGACATTCCATCCATGGTCACAGCCTCTATCTACCCATGGCTAGGTTTTCTTTTATAGCAATTCTGCCAGGGCCGCAGCCGTACATCTCTCTGTTTGTGATTCCCAACTGCGGTGGAAGTTCTAATATGCCAGGATCTTCCGTTCAGTGTCTGGCTCAGTGTGCAGCAGTTTACCACACCAGTTCTGTGTTAGTTTACTATTCTTCTTTGCGCCCCCAAATGGCGCTCTGGTTTCCACGTTACAAGGCTGCAGGAAATGAATCGAGCTGGACTGCAGCAAAGCTGCAAAAACACAATAAGCAAAGCAAACATGGAAAGTGAAATCAGCTTATACAATCGTACGTGACAGGACAGATAACCCCAGCTTGATTTTCTAAACAATTTTATGCGCAGTAGTTTGCCATTGCTTTCTGAACAAGAAGTCAATGTTTAAGTCTAACGTAATGCCAATGTAGGGGTTGAATCCCCTGCCTCGTCATCAGTGCACTGGAAGTTTAAGAGCAAGTGCTCTTATCCATTTGGCCACATCAACAAAACACATGGTTAACATGAAATTTATTCAGTGTACACAAATTCACTCCAAAATTTGACGCACTGACATTTTTTTGTTGTTGCTCGCTTTGAACTCAAGCGTAGTCCATCCACACTAATTCTAGTAGTAGTTGGACTCAGCGTAGTCCATCCACACTAATTCTAGTAGTAGTTGGACTGAATTTTGTATGTGGATTAGCTTTCCTTATTAACAGTGTCTAACAATGTCCTTCAAAGGTACTGGTAATTTACGTCCCCAAGTCAAGGATGATAGGTCAACGTTTTAGTCCAACTCTCAGGTGTAGGGGCTGAACCGCTTACCTTGGCATCAGCACACCGGATGCTTAAGAATACTCATTCTTATCCATTCGGCCATGCTGACCTACAGCACTTGACATTTTAGGTGCATTTATAGGCGTGACACACTGGCGACCCCCCCCCCCCCCCCCTTTCCGGGGAGGGACGAAGAAGACAATATAAGCAGACAGGCTAAGAACCGAAACGATAGCACTGGAGACACACACACACACACTGAAGCCTGGTCTCACTCAGCACATGTTGTAAGGTGTGGGTGCCTGCTTTCTGTAACATACTGGTGATATATATGTGGGATTTGTCCCTCCAGACATGCTTTCCTGTTTAAAATACACTTACATTAAAACTCAGGCATTCTTAATTATGTTGTTTCATCTGTTGTTATATCTTTAACTAGTTGTTGTTCATAGACAGTCTTCAGAATGCCTCCCGTGTCCATCATGATTGCCCCAACTACTGGAGCTCTTCAACAGACCATAATTCATAATTCTTGTATACCCAGTGGCTGCCACTTGTAGAAGCTGAAAACTGGGAATCTTGTGTGGATCTATTGTCTCATGCATCTCCTCCTTCACCCTCTCCATTTACCTCAGTAAAGTGTTTGGGGGAGATGTTAAGATCTTTTATGCGCTCTTTCTAATGCTCTTTTGTAAGTTGGTATTGATTGATTGATTGATTGATTGATTTAGGAACCGACATCACAGCATTCGGGACATGTGAGTTGGTATTCATATCTCTAAGGTTGTTCTTGATAACATCACTCCATCTGTTACGTGGTTTGTATCCATTATATTTCCTCTTTGGCAATTGGTACCAGGGCATTCTTGTGAGGTAACCAAACCAGCCAATCTTCTGTTCTGTATTGAAGTGCATGACTGGTTTCAGTGCTAGTCGTCTTCCAATTTTCTCATTCCTAATTCTGTCTCTTGTGGTCAATCCTGCAGTTCTTCTAAGGCATCTCATCTCTGTTGATTTGCTTGTTTCTACTTCTATGAGGGCCAAACAATATATTTGTATTTATTTATGAGCTGTCTTAGTGGCCTCAAGGGGTTCCCCTATTGATATTTCTGTGTAACATGTAGCTTACAATGGTGACCATCAACTTCTGACAGGCGACAGAGCTGAGTTATTCTGGGCGTATCCTGGGTGGTGTGATGTTCATTCTTTACCACAATCATAACAGCCTGCCCTGTCGTTACAGATTACCATCACCATCATGTGCATGGCACAGGCGTTGGTGTCTCTCCACAGATCTCAGTCTGTCGTACTGTGAATCAATTCTACTAATGACATTCACCCTTCTGTCATATACCAACCAGCATCACGTCATCTCTCCCAACCACAGATTATATCTCTCCAATCATCACAATGTTCTCCAATGCCCCTTGTTTCATTATACAGCCAAAGAACACTGTTTGTCTCTTCCTTACAGACATGTATACTGTTCTACTTTAACGAGTCTCTTGCAGGCACTTGATGTTAGTTACTCTGACAGTCCCAGGTAATCACAACATTTGATGCAGAAACCCCATCTCCACTGACCCCAAACTCTTCCTAACTTGTTCATTCACATTCCAAGACTGACTGTCACACAGCAGAACAAGTTCAATACAACATTTCAGTTCTTTCTTACTAACATTCTATGAAAGTGATTTACTACATAAGATACTTTTCATTGTGTGAAATTATATGTTCTATATATGAATGATTAACATGTTCTCTTCTTCTGTCTCTCCCTAATAATTCCAGCCAGATATTATAATCTGGTCCGGCTTGTCTTCAACACAAGAACACACAAAACATAATGATTACATTATAACTTTGGAACAAAACAAACAGCAAAAAAACATGCACATATAACTTACATGATTCATACACTAACATCATCATCATCATCATCAGGTGCTGGGTTACACTAACATCAGAAATCATATTTTCGTCATCATGCATTTTTCCATCATGCATTATTCCATGATGCGCTCTCATTATACATCGTTAGTTTTGATTCTCGTTAGTAATGAGATGATTACACAGTGACAATATTATACATTACACAGACATAACAGCAAGCAGAATTAGACACATCATAGTAGTCTCATCAGCATCATGTGCCATGCGGACAAGTCTGGGCGGCCACAGTTTGCCATCTTGTATAGATCACCAGAGACTCGGTAGTCAAGAGCACAGATCAAATAACCAGGTATTTTCACAGAAAATAAAAGCAACTATGCAGATCACAACATATTTGATAGTTAAATAAATAAAATTCACTGATCCCATTTTATCAACTTTAAATTCGCTAGCTTAAAAAAAATGTAAAATGGATGGATGATGAAGAATATGTGAAGTGACTGCTTAACTAAACGTGCAATTTCATGAACACAATATTACTTCAAAAAAGTCAGTGGCGAGTCCTTTATAGGATATGGCAGTCAACCCCATCACTGATTGGCTGTATATGATTTTCTGGGCAGTTTTACATTAAACAGTTTGCCGTTGTGTTCTGAAAGGCCAATGCTCATCCGGCTGTTAAAATCTGCTCTCAAATCGCCTGTGACTGACTTTGAAGCCTGCATGTCGTGATTGTGAAACTGCGTGCACGCCCTTTAGACCCAGACATCCACACCATGTACATGGTGACACCGACATCACGTACAGTCATATCAACGTCACACTCCATACGGTGGCGGAGGATAGTTGGTTATAATAATGGATATACAAAAATACAAAGAACAGAAGAGTTTATGGTAGGATATATTAAAGGGTTGAATACATCTCATTGACAGAAAGAATCATAAATAGTTATAGCACTCATGGAGTATGCCTCACGTAAGCAGATGGACTGGAAACTTATAGAGCATGTCTCACACACCAGAACACTAAGATAGTCAACTCATGGGGTAAACCTCATCCAGACACAAGATACAATAAACTAATGGGATGAACCTCATACAGACACAAGATACAACAAACTAATGGGATAAACCTCATACGAACACAAGATACAACAAACTAAAGGGGTGAACCTCACACAAACACAAGATACAAAAAACTAAAATGGCAAACCTGACACAAACACAAGATACAACAAACTAAAGGGGTGAACCTCATACAAACACAAGATACAATAAACTAAGGGGGTGAACCTCATTCAAACACAAGATACAACAAACTAAAGGGGTAAAACCTCATTCAAACACAAGATACAACAAACTAATGGGGTAAACTTTATACAAACACAAGATACAATAAACTAACGAGGTAAACTTCATACGAACACAAAATACAATAAACTAATGGGATGCACCTCATACAAACACAAGATACAATAAACTTAAGGGGTGAACCTAGCACAAAACACAAGATATAACAAACTAAAGGGGTGAACCTCATACAGACACAAGATACAACAAACTAATGGGATAAACCTCATACAAACACAAGATACAATAAACTAATGGGGCAAACCTGTCACAAACACAAGATACAACAAACTAAAGGGGTGAACCTCATTCAAACACAAGATACAATAAACTAATGGGATGAACCTCATTACAAACACAAGATTCAATAAACTAATGGGATGAACCTCATACAGACACAAGATACAACAAACTAGAGGGGTGAACCTCATTCAAACACAAGATACAATAAACTAATGGGGCAAACCTCATATAAACACAAGATACAATAAACTAATGGGGTAAACCTTATACAAACATAAGATACAATAAACTAACAAGGTAAACTTCATACGAACACAAAATACAATAAACTAATGGGATGCACCTCATACAAACACAAGATACAATAAACTTAAGGGGTGAAGCTAGCACAAAACACAAGATACAACAAACTAAAGGGGCAAACCTCATACAAACACAAGATACAACAAACTAAAGGTATAAACCATATTCCTGTTGTTTATGAATCCGTTGGAAGACTGGAGTGTAAACTCTGTATTGACATTCAGGATTCCGGAGCCCTGACAATGGCTTACATCCATCAGCTAGGGGATTGTCTAGCAACTCTTCTCCTGATTCTCTATCAAAGCAGCATCTCCATGGGGCTGTGCTGCAGTGCTCTCCTACCCCTCTCCAAGCCCAGAAACCACTGGGGTGTGCAGGACTGGCACTGCAACTTCACATCTTGGAGAGGCATATTAGATGTAACTAGGTCATGATTCGGCACCACGCATCCAGCCTGGCTACCATTAGGCCTAGTTTGGTCAGGTTTGCTTCACAGGTGTTTTGATATTGTGACGACTCCGACTCTACCCCAGTACCCAGACTGGGTAAGCTTTGTACAAACACAAACTGCAGGAAACTGATGCAGAAACCTTCAACATACAGACTGTAGTAAAGTTATAGGTAAACCTCACATACACAAGCTACAGCCAATGAATGGGGTAAAGCTCACACACATACAGAAGACAGAAAACAAATGGGCTAAGTCATACACATACTGAAGACAGTAAACAAATGGACTAACTTCATACACTATAAAAGACAGTAAACAAATAGGCTAAGTTAGACACAAACACAGAGCGCTTATGAAGGTATCCTTGAACAATGGCTATGATCATTTATGAATCAACCAAACACCAATCCTTTACAATGAGGTAATGACACTCCACCTCACTATACCATGACTTAGTATATGTGAAGATCTAACACTAGACACCCCAGCTCACTATACCATGACTTAGTACATGTGAAGATCTAACATGTGATATCCCACCTCACTATACCATGACTTAGTACATGTGAAGATCTAACATGTGATATCCCACCTCACTATACCATGACTTAGTACATGTGAAGATCTAACACTAGACACCCCACCTCACTATACCATGACTTAGTACATGTGAAGATCTAACAAGTGATATCCCACCTCACTATACCATAACTTAGTATATGTGAAGATCTAACACTAGACACCCCACCTCACTATACCATGACTTAGTATATGTGAAGATCTAACACTAGTCACCCGACCTCACTATATCATGACTTAGTACATGTGAAGATCTAACATGTGATATCCCACCTCACTATACCATGACTTAGTACATGTGAAGATCTAACATGTGATATCCCACCTCACTATACCATGACTTAGTACATGTGAAGATCTAACATGTGATATCCCACCTCACTATACCATGACTTAGTACATGTGAAGATCTAACACTAGTCACCCCACCTCACTATCCAATAACTTAGTATATGTGAAGATCTAACACTAGTCACCCCACCTCACTATACCATAACTTAGTGTATGTGAAGATCTAACACTAGTCACCCCACCTCACTATACCATGACTTAGTACATGTGAAGATCTAACATGTGATATCCCACCTCACTATACCATGACTTAGTACATGTGAAGATCTAACACTAGACACCCCACCTCACTATACCATGACTTAATATATGTGAAGATCTAACATGTGATATCCCACCTCACTATACCATGACTTAGTACATGTGAAAGTTCCAACCCCTACAAAACTATCTACTATGTGTGATTTCTACCTTTGCTTCTTTTAGTTTAAAAAAACAACAACCGGACAGGATCTTTCTATCAGGTCTTGAGGTATATATATTAGGTACATAGTGCCAGTCCCATGCTTGTAGAGCCCAACTGGCACTCCATGGTCAGTATCACACCGGCCGCCAAGACTTGCCAGGACATTTCCTGGTACCCAGGTACCCACTGGGTCAACCTGAGAGCCCAGGTCAAGTTTTT
Organism: Cepaea nemoralis; assembly: GCA_014155875.1. Lineage (NCBI taxonomy): Eukaryota > Metazoa > Mollusca > Gastropoda > Stylommatophora > Helicidae > Cepaea > Cepaea nemoralis. The sequence continues at coordinate 619,733 of JACEFZ010026073.1, forward strand.
AAGATCCCTGCCTCAAGGAGTTTTTGAACACATGAGTACCAGTCCAGCATGCTAGCCGCTACACTACCACAGCCACCGTTTGCCTCTTTACCCACAGCTTCATATTAACAGTATGTGGTCAAGACAACGCGAAAATCAGGTTTGATAAGAATGCTGTGCTGTAGATGAAAGTCTTGGGCAAAAGATGCAAATATTGAAGCTTTGGCGTAAAACAATAATCATGTGCCATGTGACAAGCGTGGACCAGCATGTATTGCCACTCACACAAATCATCAGACTCTAACAATCTGTACAGTCTGTGTATTCTTCTTCTTCCTTGTATCCTTTCACTGGAGTATATAGATCCTCAAACCTCATGCCAGGCTTTCCATTTCTTACAGCAATATATGCTAAGCTGTTGACTCTTATAAAACCATACTCAAAGGAGAAGTCCGAGGCAAGCGAGCTAGAGGTAGACAATGATACAAGTGGGAGGATAATATAAGACATGAATGACAAGCAGTCTGTCAGAGTGTACAACTACAGGAGAGATTCAGTGTCAAAAATCCATTGCAGGCAACCTTTATTGTGGAGATGGCACCTGATCAATTAACCTGAACTTGATGGATGTAATAGTGGCAGCAGCAGTAGTTGTCATACAGTGCCAACTTCATAGCAAATTAGTCGCCCATATAACTGCTCCATTCCTGTACCAGCGAAAACCACACAAAATGTTCAAGATTGCCCTGTATGAACTTGTGAAGGAAAAAAGTGGCTTCAACAACAGCATCAGCAACAAGCTGTCCATTTGAGTAAGCAATTTGTTGTCCAATAAGAGGGCCATCCTGAAAAACACTAGCAGCCCGAAAACGCATCATCAGACAAGGCAGCCACTAGTGCAGGCAACTAGCTGTCATTTTCTGAAACTGCATTTCAAAACACAACCGATGTAGACATAAACAAAAAGCATCTCGAAATAAATCCACACCTTAGTGTCGCACCAAGCACTCAACTCAGTAGCGGGGGGGTCGAAAAAGGGTCCTACAAATCCAAACATGGGGAATATGCACCAGCAAACCCAGAGAAAATCAGCTCTCCGAGGTCTTACCGACACGCCTGCCTATTTGCCATGTTGGCCAGGTAATGACTTGACGAATATAGTAACATAATGAGGCTACATACATATATTTCATTTAAACAAACATAAATTGGATAGAAAATATCTTACTATAAAATATCTCATTATAATATCCATTAGCAATGAGTTGGCAGTTCTCAGCAGGTGGAGAGGAATCTGTAGTAGTGGCTAGCACGCTTGCCTTCCAACTTGGTGGTCGTGTGTTCAAATCTTCTTTAGGGTGTCACTGATCTAGGCTTCCAATCTAAAATGGGCACCAGGAAATTTTCTGTGAAGTAAAAGCAACTGGCATGGCCTTTACCACATCACCCAACAAGTGTTGTGATTGGTCTAAAAATATACGGTTAGCACCATATGTCTCATGCGGTCTGTTATTTACTTTTCTGACACAGATAGTGCAGCAACTCATTTTGAATGTGTGAAAAATCTATCCACAGTATGCACATTTGTGTGTGTCTGCAAGAACAATTGCAAATAAAAATATACAATTTTGTGCTAGAGATACAAATTATTTATCACCTTGACTTAACTTCCTACAACAGATGAGAACAAGGAACAAACTACTTCAGAACATCTAATGCTACTTTCAGATTACAACATCTCAAAATACACATTTAACAAAATGTAAATATGTAACTATCAGTTTTATCTTTCTTCATTTCCCCCCTCTCTCTTCTGGTGCAAGTAAAAATGCACTCACTGGGTACCCAGCCGCACACAATACAATTCTGCCTTTTCATCATTTCATCCATTCTTTCCAAACAACTTTTATGCATGTAAATATGACAGGCTTCAAATGGGTGAATACTTATATCTGTTAGAACACGATATACATATTTGAGGACCTTTAAATACAGTAAATGAAAAAACACATTTTACTGTAATTGGATAGCTCAATTTCTGTTAAATTCATTTTATCATGTATATTAATGAACACGTAGATATGCTTGATGATAAATGAGGTAAATATATACTACATGCTAGACCGGGCAAACAAATCAGACTAGAAATCTAGATATAACTAGGTGTGTACAGGTAACACTGGATGTGTAAAAATAAGACTGAAAGTACAAAGAAAAAAGATTAGGTGTTTCAAAAATAAAATTGGTTATATTAAAAATGCTAGGGGAATATAAAATGTGACTATATGTAAGATACCGCTAGATATAAAAACATAATTAACTTAACAAGACCTATCTTACCTGCTTCTTTGAACTTGAGTGTGTCCACACATGCATTTACTATGAGTAGTTGCTTCTACTAAGCAGTGCTGTCATTTACTGCCAATATAGTACCTTGCGGTGTATGGCACTTGACTGATTTTTGCATGTGGCCAGCCTTCCCTATTACCAGTGTCTCTCCCCATCAGGCGAACTCATTCTGACATCTGAGGGACTAGTAATTTACATCGCCAAGTCACACTCTGCCTTCTGAGGTACCAGTAACTTGCTTCCCCCAAGTCAAGGACAAGAAGTCAACATTTCAGTCCAACTGACTGGTGCAGGAAGAGAAATCCCTACCTCGCCACGATGATAAATGAAGATAAGACTTGGTAGACAAAGATAAGTCTTTGTTTCTAAGACTGGATGTAAAGATAAGACTCAGTAAATGAAGATATGACTGGATGTATAAATGGTTGGGCAGCTCTCATCAAACCCGACACCCCACACTGCACAAAGGCTTTGGGCAGGAGGAGCGCAATTTGGAGGGTACAAGCTTTACCCTGATGTAAGGAAATCCAACCTAAAGACTAAATGTCATGGCAGGGTAGACCAGGCCCTACACCTTGGTTGGCAATTGGTCTAGGATCGAAGCTCTGATAGGTGGACAGTTAGAGCATTGCTTTGCTGATCCAGAAGCTTCTGCAGCTTGTCTTGTTCCAGATGTACTGGTGTTACCTTTCCACAGGACAGAGAGAGGGATCATGCTGCATGGGCAATACATGGTCTCTACAATTCAGCCCAGGATTTGTGCTATAAAGAGGTATAACTCTATCAAAAACTATCATCTGTCAAGAGAGCAAGGTGCCAGTGTGCAAGCATAAACAGTGGATATTGCACACACCCGTAAAATGTAATACTGTTACAAAAATTACAAAATTGTAATGATCTTTTCTTTCCTTGTTTAGCTTTGTATTTTACTATTTCTTGTGTGTACCAACATTTTTTAAAAAGTTGAACAAAAGCCATTTATCATAAAATAAGTAATGATTGTGGTTACATCAACTAAACAACAAAATGATAAATATTTATCACATTATACTGATGCCTCATACGTATCATATGCAGCTTTGGTCATCTCCTTGTGAGGGATCTGATTCTGCCGCCACAGCCTCTCACCAATACGCTTCTCCCGTATTTCAGCTATGTCAGTGACTGGTAAAACACGTACATTCGACACAGTGTCCGGCAGTTGCTTTCTGGACAATGCAGATGATTGGTTAGTGAAATTAGATGATGTAATAGAACGATTTGACAACGGAGATCCTTTCTGAATGAGAATATTGCTGCTAGGGTGCACCGTTTGAAGAGTATTTGAAGAGCTGAATGTATTTATGCGCTGAGCATGGCTTGGGGATACAGTCTGTACTTCATCCAGACGTCCGAGGATGGTCACCCCACTCTTGCTAGTGTTGTTAAACTGATGATGATAGTTTGGGGCTGGCTTGTGACACGTGATTCATATGTGGGCCTACTGTCAGAATATATGTTAACATTGTTTCCATATCCTTTTTGGAGCTGATTCTGGTAACTTTCTTGGTAAAGTGTTGTTTCTTCCAACAGGTGTGCTCCCAGACTTTCAAATCGGATTGATCTCTTGGGGGGTCATAGTCAAAACTTTTAGAGCGGTCTCGATCTCTGGGATAATGAGCGTCCCTGGGGATAGATCGATCTTTAGATTGAGTCTCTGATCCTCTTCTGAGAGATGAGCTTTTTGTAAGCGTCTCTACTATCATATCTAGGTAAGCTTCCATCTCTACGGTACTGCTCTCTGTTGTTGTACCTACTCTCAGTGGGCATCTCCCTGACTGATTTTCACTGGTGCCATGACCTGTTGGTGTAATCTTTGGTTCTGTCTCTTGCAAGTGAGTTATTTAGAGGACTTTGCCTTAGAGATATCTCATTTCCCTTTGTCCTTTCTAATGAGCTACTATACTGACCAGTGGATTTTTCATCTAAGCTGTTAAGATTATCCTTCGATCCTCCCATTTTGATTATGGGAATTGGAAAGATGATCAGTCGAACCTTTTCTCTCTGAGATAAATTCTACCGATTTCAACTGTTCTTTAGATTTATTTAAATTCTCCCGCGAGCGACTCGGGTAAAAATTTCTTGCCCGGTCTTTAACCAGAGAAGATGAAGGAGCGAAAGAAGAGTTAGGGTCTTTCATGCCACTTCTGTTTGGCAATGGTGAATGAGGTGATAATGGCGGCCGACCATTACTTCTGTCTCCTGTATGAGTTGGATTGTGAGGTGAGTTGCTTCTAGTTGTGGGTTTCAATGAATATGTCCTTGGAGGCAGGGTCCTCTCCATGCTTGGGCTCTGGATGCCTGCCCCACTGGATGATGAGCTTCTTTTCATAGTAGGACTATTAATAGATGACAGAGAGTGGAACTTTGTATCCTCTTCCTCTTTGACGATTGGGGCTTTGTATCTACCTAAACTACCGCCATTCTGAACACTGGCCAGCATCACTTTTCTTGTTGGGGGATCGTAGGTGTTTCTTAGACTGGGCGGCGTACTGGTTCTGTGAGGACACAGATCCCTTGGCATGGTTGGAGTTAGTGCTAGCTTGTACTACTGCCCCAGAGGCAGGATGTGACTGCTGGTTGCCAACTGAGTCAAACAGGTTTGTGTATGAGCCACCGCGCTTGCGTACTGCCAGGGGAGAGGGTTCACAATCCACAGACTGGCTGCCTTTGTCCATGAACTCGTCACTATCAAGGGCGTTATGGGACTCCTATAAAACAAGAAAATGGTAGCATAAATGGACAAAAGAAAAGTTTTCAAATGTTAATATAAACAGTGACTAGTAAACACTTGCAAATGTTAATATAAACAGAGACACAATACCTGCAAATGTTAATATAAACAGAGACACAAGTAAATACCCGCAAATGTTAATATAAACAGAGACACAAATAAAAACCCGAACAAGCATATTCAGAACGATGGTGGCTGGCTGTTGTTGAATTGACTGGTTTGCCTTTTCGGTTCACGGGTGCATATTTCAGGCAACTCCTGGAAGTTGTCGCTGGAGCTACAGAGTTCATGCTTTGTGCGGCGTTTTCGGTGGGTCAGTCTGCAGACAGAGACCGAGCCATATGGGGTAAAACCCAGGTCAATGAAGTCTTTCTGGTGCCTGCCGATCCCATCGACGATGAACTGTATTTTTCGTGGAGGAATTTTGTGTTGACATTCTGGCGGCGGCATTATGCACAGTATACCTGTGCAGGCTGTTGGCTTGCCGGGACTCCTGTCTATTCCACTGTTCACATAGGGCAGTGAGGAGCATATTGTGTGATATCAATTGGCACAGGAACGGAGCATAATGGGGACAACCCGTTGTCGTGAAGTTGGAACCGTGACTAACTAACTAACTAACTAACTAACTAACTAACTAACTAACTAACTAACTAACTACCTAACTAACTAACTCGTAAAAACCCACAAATGTTAATATAAACAGAGACACAAGTAAACACTTAAAATGTTAATATAAACAGAGACATAAGCAAACACTTGCAAATGTTAACAAACAGAGACACAAGTAAACACTTACAAATGTTAACATACATGCAGACTTAAATATAGCTGTACTGCTTTTGCTTGATCATCATTCTAAGGGCATTCATGGGAAGAGCTACACAAGCAACAACATACCCGTGTGTATGTTTCATTCATTCCTTCATCCATTCAATAGCATGTTCGTTGCAGAACCTCGCTCCCATAAAAACCTTCCAGAAAACCTCTCGATCATAAGCAAGATGTCTCACGTCCGATACACCCATCTGTAGATCATCTGCCACATCCTGCACCCATCTTCTCTTTGACCTTCCTTTTCCTCTCTTTCCAGGCATATCATCTTCTTCTGCGTTCATCCGGATTTTTTTTTTTTGTGATGTGACTGCGTTATGCCTGTTTACAGCAGAGCTGCGTTCTTGCACCGTCAGGCCGACACATCCGACTTCCGCGGGCATTTGTTGACCGGGTTAACCTTCCCGGGGGTTTTTCCAGGCATATACCCCTCCATTATTGTTCTCTCCAAACTGTCATGATGTTTCAAGTGACAATAATATTTCAATTGTTTTTGTTTTATCATCTTTAATAGCCAACCTTCTTCAATATTCAGTTCATAGACAACATAAATGAATTTAGCAGAGTCAGACACAACGCTGTGGCATTTCAGTAAAAGGGAAAACATACTAGAAAATAGGGTCAGTTTTGAGTATAATTATTGACACGGGCGATCATGCTTCTCCACAAATTGTGATCTCCAACGGCATGGATCAACTTGTGTGTTGACTTCCTTCCATGCCATTGACACAAGACTGTCAAGAATTTTCTCACACTGTCTTCTTCTGTCTCTCTTTCCACAAATCTTTCCGGCTGTACAACATGCTCCAGTTTTTGTCTTCTCATAATGTGGCCAAAAAATGATTGCTTCTTTCTGCTGTTTTTTTTTTTTTTTTGGTTTGTTTTTTGTTTGTTTGTGTTCACTTTGAACTCAAGTGTAGACCATACATGCCACTTCTAGAAGCACTGGACTGAATTTTACACTTTCCTCAGGAGTAAACTGTCCCTCGTCATCAGACGAACCCACTCCGACTTGAGGTACTTCTAATTAATGTTCACAAGGACGAGAAGTCAACATTTTAGTCCAAATGACCGATGTAGGGGTTGAAATTGTTACCTCGGCATCAGCACACTAGATGTTTCAGAACAAACATTCTTACCCATTCGGCCATGCTGACTCCTCTTTCCAATGTTTGTGATAAGTTGTCTTTGTGTTGTCCTACAAGTGATTAACTGGTACTTATTTACTTTTCTCCATGAGCTCCACACTGGTGATTCTGTCATACCATTTTTGTCATTCTATTCAGGGCAGGCATCAATTAATAAAGGTGTGTAGTAATTGTTTTAGTTGCCATCCATGTTTCTGATCTTTACAAAAGTACTGATTTAACATAACAGTTAAACATTCTAAGTCTGGTGATATGTTTAACTTCTTTCACTTCCAGAAAACTCCTAGCACTATGAAAGCTTCTTTGATCTTTGGTATTCTTGTTTTAATATTGTCATGGTTCATTTGAAGGTTGAGAGGAGCCATGTTTGGCTCAAGTCAGCAATAAGTGAAAGTGCCTAAAACATGATCGATGATGAAAACATGGCCCATGATGGAACATGTGATATATATCAGTGCCGAAGAGCCAAAAGGACACAAAAAGGCGTCAAGATTCTGAAAGAGAAACCTCACAAGCTGAGTGTCTGAAGATGGCGAACTACGTCGTCCACCATAATATAGCACTGTTTTATAGTTACATAACAACATAATTATTCAGGTATAATGTGAAGTGTATAAGAAAACATGATGATATGTTGAGAAGTGATGAATATATTATTTGATCATATGCAACCACTGTTATGTAATGACTGTTTTCAAAGAGTTATTCAACATGTGCAAAAGCAGTCAGAGTTAAAGGGTGCTGGATATCAAGGCAGCCTTAACATAATTGTATTGTCATGGAGTCAGTTTCAAGACTAGCCAGTGGAAGGACTTCAAATCAGCCACAAGAGAGTGAAGACATGAACCAGGAGAATCCATTACTCAGTATTGTCTAATAAACAGCCTCAAATGAGCCATAACAACTCGGAGACTTGCAGCTGGATGTGGACCTTGAATATTCATAACCAACAGTTAATGGCACGTTCACTCAGCAAGGACATGAGTCTGTTCCCCGATCTTTGCTACATTGCAGCCTCAATAGGTGTATAATCCATCTCTTTAGGTGAGGTTTCACGAAGGGAAATCAGGCTATCATTTGCTTGGTTTATTGTCATTATTTTTATCTTTCCTTTGCAGCTATTCCACATATAAAATGTGGTTGCACACTTTTATCTTTCCACTTCATTGTTGTACCCATGGTGATCTCCGAGGCAAAGTGATTAAGCTGCCTGCCTCATGCTGTGAGGTTCGTAGGTTCGTTCTGGACTCCATAATTTTCTTTAAGATTCCTGTGGGTTGTCGCTGGAAGCTATGGGGTTCATACTCTGAGCAATGCTTTCATCAGGCCACCCTGCAGAAAGAGACTGAGCCATATGAAATAAAACTTGATGCAATGAAGTCGACTGTCTAGCCTCTAAACACCTTTCTAAGCTCTCTCACTCACTCTCCAACACTGAAGGTCTTACTTACATAGTGGTTTTTCCCAACAGCTCGGATACCGTTGGAGTTGACGCCTCCTCGGATGTTGACATCCGTGTCTGCAGCAATGTAGGTCACTTTGTTGGCATCCACTTTAATTGTTCTAGTTTTGGGAGTGTAGCCAACAAGTCTGTGAACAAGAAACAGGCACAAAATATTAGCACCGTGTATGAATGTAAAAATGTTAGAAAAGTCAAAGTAATCCCCTTGGGGAAACTGCTACTGGGCTGTGAAGTATTAGGTCTTTATATTTTCTAGGCCATGTCATATGAGATGTGCAGTGAAGTATTAGGTCTTTATATTTTCTAGACCATGTCATATGAGATGTGCAGTGAAGTATTAGGCCTTCACATTTTCTAGACCATGTCATATGAGATGTGCAGTGAAGTATTAGGCCTTCACATTTTCTAGACCATGTCATATGAGATGTGCAGTGAAGTATTAGGCCTTTACATTTTCTAGACCATGTCATATGAGATGTGCAGTGAAGTATTAGGCCTTCACATTTTCTAGACCATGTCATATGAGATGTGCAGTGAAGTATTAGGCCTTTACATTTTCTAGGCCATGTCATATGAGATGTGCAGTGAAGTATTAGGCCTTCACATTTTCTAGGCCATGTCATATGAGATGGGCTGTGAAGTATTAGGCCTTTACATTTTCTAGGCCATGTCATATGAGATGTGCAGTGAAGTATTAGGCCTTCACATTTTCTAGGCCATGTCATATGAGATGGGGTGGCTTGTTCCCTTCCTTATTACCTTCACTTCCCAATTTCCAGAAAATCATGAAAATTGTCCAGTACCGGTTGTAATGATGCTGGGTCAGCTATACTCATGACTCCCAAAGTACAATACCAGAATTATGACTGTTCAGTGGAGATGACAACTCATGCCTCCCAAACTATTCTAATTGTTCAGTGGAGATGACAACTCATGCCTCCCAAACTATTCTAATTGTTCAGTGGAGATTACAACTCATGCCTCCCAAACTATTTTAACTGTTCAGTGGAGATTACAACTCATGCCTCCCAAACTACTCTAACTGTTAAGTGGAGATTACAACTCATGCCTCCCAAAATAAATACAATACCAGTATTCTAAATGTTCAGTTGAGATTACAAATCATGTCTCCCAAAAGTACAATACCTGCATTATAACTGTTCAGCCAACTGTTGTTCATTTGGTTTTAACTGTCATGAACATCTGCCCAATACTTACTTTGGCCATCTGGGTCCATAAAATACATAGCAGCAGTTCTTGATGCAGCCCCTGGTGAACGGATTGGGCCCACCTTTAAATTTCCCCGTCACCTGTGAGGACACAATATGGAGCAGATACAAACTCAATTCTAAATAATGGTTAATGCAGAATTGACATCACAACACTATGGGGAACCCTGTAGAAGCTCTGTCTTCTTCAGCAAATGTCACAAGATGTACATGCTAACTGTTCCAGGAAAAAAGTTAGTTCGTATCCTTTACAGGGTGTTACAATCAACCCCAGCCTTTATTGGCTGTGTGTGATTTACCAGTAATTTACTCTCAAGTGTTGTTGCTTTCTGAACAGTTGATGTTCATCAAAACCAATGCAAGACGGTCTGCTTCCAAATCACCTGCGGCTGATTTCAAACCATGGAACAATTCAATATCAGTTAGATTGCATTATATAATAGAGGCCAGCATGGCTGAATGGATAAGAGCACTTGCTCTTAAACCTCCGGTGTGCTGATGCCGAGGTTCAACGCCTACACTGGTCATCGTCATCATCATGAGCCTTCCCAATAAGCATGGGCAGTCATGTTGTGCATAACCTGGCGTGATGCATTCCACTCTAAAACGGAACAAAGAGGAGGAGGAAAGCACATCAAACATTGAACAATCCTGACTCACCTGCTCATTTGTTGTGGCACCTTTGGAGACTAGAAATATATGAAATCCTGTCAGGCCGAACACAGGAAACAAAACCAGAACGATGATAACTGATACAACTATACTGTGTGACAGTTAAAGAAAGCAAGCAACAGACTTTAGTCTAGGCCAGTCCATCACTAAATTCACAACATAATTTATCAACAAGCCGACAGGAACATTTTGTTTGAAGTTATTCTGTCGTCTTGATCTGAGAGGAATATCAACCACCATAAGTTTTCTCAAGAGAGCTGCAGTAGCGCAGTGGATAGCACACTTGCCTGCCAGCCTGGAGGTCATGCATTCGAATCTCAACCAAGGCAAATATTCTTTAATTCACCTGGGCTCCCAGGTCAACTGAGCCTAAAATAGATACCAGAAAATGTCTTGGGAAATCAAGGCTGCTGGTGTGCTACCGCCCACATCGCCCACGAGTGCTGATTGGTCTAATCAAATAAGGCTAGCACTATTATATGGCTAATACGTAATGGCATGAGAGAGGTTTCTTTATTTCTTACTGTACATCTTTCACACACTAATTTTTAATTTAACATACGAGGGCGAGTCAATAAGTAAGTCACACAGTTCAGTGGGATGGCAGGTAAATGTAGTTGGTGTTTTCTACAGGTGTCATTAGGTGACAGCAACATCGAATTTTATATTCCCATTCGTCAGGTGGCGCTAAATGTCAGTGCATAAACAAAATGGCGACTGTACTGACGGAGTGTACAACCAAAGAGCAATGTGATGTTGTGCGTTTTTTGTGGGCAAAAGGACTGCCTGCAAAGGACACTCATAAGGAAATGCTTCCTGTTTATGCTAACAAATGTTTGTACCGTAAAGCGGTGCATAGCTGGGTAGTAAAATTTTCTCAAGGACGTTCTAACATTGTTGATGAAATCTGATCTGGTTATCCTGTTGAGACTGCAACAGAAGCATCCATGCAGTGGGTGGAGAAGATGGTTAGAGGTGTCAGACGAGTAACGATAGACTCTGTAGCGATTTCCACCTTTTTGGTCCACTGAAAACCCACCTTTGCGGGAGACATTTTGTGAATGACGCCATAGTTGAATGTGAAGTGAAAACACGGTTTAGAAAACAGAGCATGCAGTTCTTTGCAGCTGATGTGGGAGGACTGATAAAACGATGGGATAAGTGCATCAATGTTGGTGGAAATTATATTGAGAAATAAAGGGACAATGTATGTATAAAAATCAACTGGTTTCAAGTTGTTATCATATTTAGTTATTTTTCTACAGCCATTTGTGACTTACTTATTGACTTCCCCTCGTACTTGGTTATTTGCATGTCCTTTAGAGGATGTCGCAGTCAACCCCAACATATTTTTGGCTCTGTCTGTGATTTACTAGAAAAGTTTATGTTCACTAGTTTGCCGCTGCTTTCTGAACGACCGATGCTTATACCATTTCATGAAAACCAGCGTAAGGTGGTCAGCTTCCAAATTGCTTGTAGCTGTGTTTCGAATGCGGTATATGGGACTGCGAACAGCATTCGTAAACCTTTGCTACAACACCAATGCACTTAACAAACTGCATATTTAATTAATGTTAACAGTACACAATTAAGCATGCGTGCAAACACAAACATATATGCGTAAAAAATAAACAGAACATGTGTGAGTTTCTCTCTCTCACTTTTTGTGTGGAGATGCACATGTGTGTGATATATTCTGAGAACAACAGATGTAGATACTCGACTTCAAAAGGATACACAATGATGGGACCGGGGCGTAACAAGTCTTCTTCGTGCTGGATGATGTAGAAGACACTCTGCGCAAGTATCGTCAGTATGTGCAGGCATAAGGTCAACAAAAATGTTAAAAAGTAACGGTAATTTCTACGCCCAATGCAGTTGTTCAGCCACGGACAATGATGGTCAAATGTCTGTAATACAAAAAACACATCTGTAAAATATTTAATATCAAGAAAAGACGTGTGTGCATGTGTTATTTTAAAGTCTTACTTTCCGCCCTTCCAACCGACTAATATTTGCTACATCAATTATCTTTTGTTCACGTTACTTTCCTATTTTTAAATAAACTGTCAAATGAATCAGAGAAAGAGAAAGAGATGAAAGTAAAGAGAGAGAGAGATGGGGGAGAGAAGAGAGAGAAAAAGAGAGAGAGAGAAAAAGAGAGAGAGAGAGAGAGAGAGATAGAGATAGAGAGAGAGAGAGAGAGAGAGAGAGAGAGAGAGAGAGAGAGAGAGAGAGAGAGAGAGAGAGAGAGAGAGAAAATCCACCTTAATATACATTGGTTCATTTATTCAGATGAATACAGATGCACTATTATAGGTTCTCTCTACACATTTAATTATTATAGATTCATTTTATTGACAACAGCATAGATTCAATTTAATACAAATCAGCATAGATTAAATATAAAACAAGTCAGTGTTGATTCAACAACTGCTCCACCAACTCACCAAAATCTGTACAAAAAGACTGTGATAACATTTTCACAGATCCCATGCAGGTAATAAATTCACTTTCACTGAATCTCAGAAAGAGAGTACTGAATCTGCTCTTCTGTCTGGTAGTAAATCTTGGAATATGAACAAATTAATTAGGAAGAGTGAGAAGGGCAGTGGAGATGTGGTTTCTGAGATGAATGTTGCAAAAAAACTTAGACAGCAGAGTAACTAACAGCAATTGCCTGGGAAAGGCTAATGAAAGTCAAACATTATTCAACATTAAACACAATTATAAGAAAGAGAAAAAAAAGTGTTCTTCGGTCATATAATGAGAGATCTTAGGGAGCATGCTGTTTACAACTTACATCTATACAATTATCACAAGAGCTACAGTGTGAACTTCGAGGTGGACGATAGAACTGGCAGGTTGTGCACCATTTCATTCGTGTAGGGACGCCTCGGATCTCAATGTTTTTGTACAGTGGTGAACGGAAGTCGTCATCTTTGGCTTCATCATCTGGGGCTGGAAGTGAGACAATGTTAACCATGTTACACAGATAAGATCATTGATGTTACACAGATAAGGTCATTGATGTTATACAAATATGATCACAGATGTTACACAGATAAGATCATTGATATCATACAAATATGATAACAGATGTTACACAGATGAGATCGTCAATGTTATGCAGATTAAATGTTAAACAGATAAGATCACTGATGTTATACAGATAAGATCGATCATTGATACTATACAAACAACTGTACATCAGTTGCCTCCTACTACAATTGGAAAGTGATGTGTGTGTGGTGAGTGAGTGAGCGAGCGAGCGAGTGAGTGAGTGAGTGAGTGAGTGAGTGAGTGAGTCAGTCAGTCAGTCAGTCAGTCAGTCAGTCAGTCTGTCAGTGCCCCCCCCCCCCCCCCCACACACACACACACACACACCAGATACTGAAATAACATTAAAAATAAATGCATATGTCTCGGTTCACAGGCACTTTGCCATCTTGACAGACGATAGTTTGATACATTGTGCTTCACAAAAGGCATTATACCTCTTCATAGCATGAAGCCTGAGCTGAATTGTAGACACCATGTGTTGCTCATGCAGCATGATCCCTCTCTCTGCCTACCAAGTTTACTCCAGAGGAACAGTAACACTAATAAATCTGGAACAAGACAAGCTGCAGAAACTGCCAGATCAGCAAAGCAATGTTCTAACTGTCCGCCTGCCAGAGCTTCGATCCTAGACCAGCTGCCAACCAAGGTGTAGGGTCTGGTCTGCCCTGCCATGACATTGAGTCTTTAGGTTGCATTTCCTTACACCAGGATAAGGCTTGTACTTTCCCAATTGTGCTCCTCTGCCTGAAGCCGTGGCACAATGTGGGGTGTCAGGTATGGTGAACGCCGCCCAACATTCAGCACTAACAGAAAGCAGGTAGTACAGTCAACTGTCACACGGTAGCTCAGTCACAATGACTTAGACCTGACTTTGAGAACTAGATAAGGCTAGAAAAAAGATACAGTATTCAAAGTGAGTATGATAAGCTTTAAGAAAAGATTAGTATAATATAGTATAAGTACAGTATAAGTATTGCATAGTAACTACAGGAGTTAGGGTTGATCTAGATAAGAGTTGGAAAAAAATTCACACTCATAGACAATGTAGGAAAGAAGGAGAAATTAAAAGACACGGGTCCTACTGTATTTACACAATACACAGACATACCAACTACTAGAAAATCCTTGAGGCCACTAAAATAACATGAGGAACCAATGTACAGATATTAATTGGCGCTTATAAAAGACAGGAAAGAAGTAGTAATTGTGTTCTCTAATCTCTCTACGAGTGACAATTCAATGCTGTGCATTTGTGTTTCTACAATGGTGTCTGACAATTCCAGTGAACACAGAGGTGAAGAATATGTGCTGGTGCTTGATAGGACATCCACTGAGAACACCTGAGAATAGTCTAACTAGATAGGACATCCACTGAGAGAATACCTGAGAATAGTCTAACTAGATAGGACATCCACTGAGAACACCTAAGAATAGTCTAACTAGATAGGACATACATGGAGAACACCTGAGAATAGCCTAACTAGATAGGACATCCACTGAGAACACCTAAGAATAGTCTAACTAGATAGGACATACATGGAGAACACCTGAGAATAGTCTAACTAGATAGGACATCCATTGAGAACACCTAAGAATAGTCTAACTAGATAGGACATACATGGAGAACACCTGAGAATAGCCTAACTAGATAGGACATCCACTGAGAACACCTGAGAATAGCCTAACTAGATAGGACATACATGGAGAACACCTGAGAATAGCCTAACTAGATAGGACATCCACTGAGAACACCTGAGAATAGCCTAACTAGATAGGACATCCACTGAGAACACCTAAGAATAGTCTAACTAGATAGGACATCCACTGAGAACACCTGAGAATAGCCTAACTAGATAGGACATCCACTGAGAACACCTAAGAATAGTCTAACTAGATAGGACATACACTGAGAACACCTAACAATAGTCTAACTAGATAGGACATACACAGAGAACACCTGAGAATAGCCTAACTAGATAGGACATACACGGAGAACACCTGAGAATAGCCTAACTAGATAGGACATACAGGTAGGCTCTAGTTAACGTCGGGGTTACGTTCTTGGACAACGCGACGTTAAGTGAAACGACGTATAGCGAAACACTATTTCCCATAGAATTAAATGAAATACAGTGTATTGTGTACCACAGTAATGTTTATTTTGATGGTTGTTGATATTAATTGGCTAAATAGAGATGGGTTGGAAGGCGAGTAGTAGAGTTATTGGGACGTAGCGGCATTAAATTCTGCCTCTTCATCTGAGGATGAAACTGTAACCTCTTCCTGCCTCTTTTCCTGGCTCTTCTCTGCTTGAACAAAAAATGTGTCCAATGTCTGCTGCACAACCTGTTTCCTTTTCTCTATGTAAAGCTCCCTGTAACAGCTGATGGCGCTTGTTACTACTCTCAACACTTTGGAGCTCCGTTCTCTGTTCGGGTCATCCTCATTTATTATGTCCATTGCCACATCAATCAATTGAAAGAATTGTGACAAACGTTCAGCTGTCAACATTTGAGGTGTGGGGGTTGCAACAGGGTGCTCCTCTTCCTGCTGAGCTCTCTGCACTTCAAGTTGCATTAGGTCCTCATTAGACAAATCTTCTCCATGTGATGCAAGCAACTCATCAATGTCAGCTTCCTCCATCCCTTCAAAGCCAGCTTTAGTGGCTACGTTAGCGATCTGTCGTCGAATAGCATGAACATCGTCAAATTCACAAAAGTCGTGCACACATTCTGGCCAGTTTTCGCCACACAGCATTCATGCATGCTGATGTTATCTCACTCCATGAATCCGCAATGTTGTCAATGGCCTTGAGGATGTTGTAATCTTGCCAGAATCCCTTAATGGTAGGCTTACCTTTACCGTCCGTAGCCTTGATGAGCTGTGAGAAGGTGCGACGCAAATAATAACTTTTGAAAGTTGCAATTACACCTTGGTCCATTGGCTGGATCAACGAAGTCGTGTTTGGTGGCATGAATACGAACTTGACGTTCTCGGACAAGTCATCCAGATTGACTGGATGACCAGGGGCGTTATCCAATAGCAGCAATATCTTAAATGCTAGGTTTTCTCTAGCACAGTATTCCCTTAGAGCAGGAATAGCATAAACAGTTACCCATTCCTTGAATAACATTCCTGTTATCCAAGCCTTTTTGTTGGCACACCATATAAGTTTTCGTAACAAAGCTCCATCCCTAAAAGTCTAAACAAAAAAGATCAATGACATCCATGAATCCAGCTGTCACTAGAAGGACATCCTGTCACAAGTCATGTCAAAAAATAAAAATCATAGATGAGTTGAGATACCAACTTATGTATTAGCCTGTACGTAAAAGCTACAGAATCTTCGGTCTCCACAGAAGCTGAAGGATGGTCTAATGCTCTGCCCAAGAAACACCAGAAACATCACACCAGGGAGGAGAAAGTAAATGGCTGTCAGAAATGCTACTTACCTCTGGGAAATATTCCAGGATCCATGAAAGTTGACAGGCACAAATTGAGCATCATAAAAATTGTGATCACTCCCTGCACAATTGGAAAGGCATAGCTGTATAGTTCTGTCAAATATCGACAGCTGAAAATAGTCCCAGTAAAGTATAATTAACAGTTTCACCCAGTCAATAACAAGCAGCTCAAACATTGAACAATAACTACACAAACAACAGAGGGTCACTTTTTGGCTCATTCTACATCAAGCAATGTGGGAGTGAATCTCTGAGGCAAAGTGGTTAAGCTGCCTGCCTCATGTACCAAAGGTTGTGGGTTCAACTCCAGGCCACATTGTTTGGTCCATGAGTGCAACTTTCTCTGAGACTCCTGGGGGTCATCGCTGGAGCTATGAAGTTAATGCTTTGTTCGACGCTTTCGGCAGGTCACCCTGTGGAAAGAGACCAAGCCATATGGGGTAAAAACCAATGCAATGAAGTCGAACCTCTTGCCTTTAAAACCCGTTTTTAAACACCAAGCAATTTATATTCAAGGTAAACTCCACGCATCAAATAGGTGTCTTTACAGAGAGAAAAATATATTAAAACAAAACAAGAAGTAACTGTCAGCTTGTTATTTAGAGAGTGAATTACTAACATACGGACATATTCTTGATACAGAATAAAACGAATAACATCATCATCATCATCATATGCAATGTCGATAAGCATGGGCGGTCATGTTTCGCCATCTCACACGATCACCAGAGATGTGGATCAGCTCTGTGTTCTGTCTCGACCATATCATGTGGCCAAGCCATCCACGCTGTCACAGGCCTCATATTACACATGAAACTTAATCAAGTTTAATTACATTAGCTACTGGCCCGGGGCGTGTTTAATGTACACACAGCTCAGCGCATGTGTGTTGCGCATGCGCGGTGTAAGATGGCAGATGGAAGAGGTCATTGCTGTTGTGGTCAGTTAGCGTTTAAGATGGCGAATAGAGAGGGTCGGGTTTTAGAACCATGTTAGTTACGGGGTTGGTTTTAGATAGACAATAATACGTAGAAGGGTTAGCAAGTATTTAGTGACTGTGTGATTCTCTTGGGACAAGGATTGTAATTCATTTGTGGTGTAACTAATGCTCGTAACCAATAAACATTAGTTTAATGTTATCACAACGTTGGTTCTGTTGATTTCCATTACATTGTTTGCAACCAGTTTCGGTCGGTTGGGACATCATTAATAACATTACTTTCTGTCACAAGCCATAGGTTTATGACACACATATTTACTTCTCTGTCTTCCTCTTGTTCTTTTCCCCTAAATCTTGCCAGTTGTCACCAAGTTCTCCAATTTATTTTTTTCTCATAGCGTATCCCAAAAAATTTGACTGTCTACGTCTAATTTCTCTAATCATTTTACAGTTGTCATTTGTTTCTTATAGAGTTGGTCAATGGTTTTTCTGTCTGTTAATGGTATTCTTTGCATTTTCCTCAGAAACCAAATTTCCACAGCCATCAGAAGTTTTTCAGCTTGTCTACTCATTGTCCATGCAATACATCCATACAAAAGTGCAGGATAAATGTAGCACTTCAACTCTTTTTCTCGTTGCAGATGATATTTTTTTATATTGGTCAGTATGTTTTCCATCTTGCAAAAGGCTAGCTTTGCAATGGCGATTCTTGTTCTAATCTCTTCAAGGCATCTCCCATCAGATGTTATTACTGTTTCGAGATAATTGTACCGATTCACTCGTTTAAGAATATTCCGATTTAACTTTATATTACATTGTGGTATTTCCTTCTTCCTAGTAACTACCATAATTTGTGTCTTCTTACAATTTAATTCTAACCCTAGTTGTTCACTGTGTGTCTACAACAATGGCCAGACTGCGAGAGCAGCAAATTAAAAGAGGGGTGGCCAAACAAGAACACTACGCAGGAAGCCAAAGAAGATTGATAAACCAACACAGAACTGGCGTCGTTAGCCGCTACACGCTGCGGGATTTGCTGAGGAGGGGATCCGAGCACTTATGGACTGAATGGTTCGATGTGCAATGAGGATGATCTGTCGACTAACTAACTAACTAACTAACAGCATCTACTAAATGTTGCAGATCCTGCTCATTGTCTACAATCAATACTGTATTATCTGTGTATCTAATCTTATTGATGTTACGTCCCCCATTGGTGATTCCTCTCATATCTTCTAAATTTATGAACATATTTTCACTGTAATGGGGAATAAAGAAGAATAATAGTGAGATAGGTACAGAATTACATCAGTAACTTATGATGATCTAGGTACAGAATAAAAAGAGTAATATATGGTGTCTTCTAGGTACAGAATTAAAACAGTAGCATGGTGTGGTGATATTCTAGGTACCGAATTAAAAGAGTATAACATATGATGATATTAGTACAGAACTAAAATAGTAGCATGGTGATCACCAAAGTACAGAATTATAAGAGCAGCATTGTGATCTTCTAAGAGCAGCATGGTGATCTTCTAAGTACAGAATTAAAAGAGTAGCATGGTGTGATGATCTTCTAGGTACAGAATTAAAAGAGTAGCATGGTGTGATAATCTTCTAGGCACAGAATTAAAAGAGTAGAATGGTGTGATAATCTTCTAGGTACAGAATTAAAAGAGCAACATATGGTGATATTGGTACAGAACTAAAATAGTAGCATGGTGATCTTCAAGGTACAGAATTATAAGAGTAGCATGGAGTAGTGATCTTCTAGGTACAGAATTATAAGAGTAGCATGGAGTAGTGATCTTCTAGGTACAGAATTATAAGAGTAGCATGGAGTAGTGATCTTCTAGGTACAGAATTATAAGAGTAGCATGGAGTAGTGATCTTCTAGGTACAGAATTATAAGAGTAGCATGGAGTAGTGATCTTCTAGGTACAGAATTAAAAGAGTAGCATGGAGTAGTGATCTTCTAGGTACAGAATTATAAGAGTAGCATGGAGTAGTGATCTTCTAGGTACAGAATTATAAGAGTAGCATGGAGTAGTGATCTTCTAGGTACAGAATTATAAGAGTGGCATGGAGTAGTGATCTTCTAAGTACAGAATTAAAAGAGTAGCATGGAGTAGTGATCTTCTAGGTACAGAATTATAAGAGTAGCATGGAGTAGTGATCTTCTAGGTACAGAATTATAAGAGTAGCATGGAGTAGTGATCTTCTAGGTACAGAATTATAAGAGTGGCATGGAGTAGTGATCTTCTAGGTACAGAATTAAAAGAGTAGCATGGAGTAGTGATCTTCTAGGTACAGAATTAAAAGAGTAGCATGGAGTAGTGATCTTCTAGGTACAGAATTAAAAGAGTAGCATGGAGTAGTGATCTTCTAGGTACAGAATTAAAAGAGTAGCATAGTGTGGTGATCTTCTAGGTACAGAATTAAAAGATTAGCATGGTGTGGTGATCTTCTAGGTACAGAATTAAAAGAGTAGCATGGTGTGGTGACCTTCTAGGTACAGAATTAAAAGAGTAGCATGGATGTAGTGATCTTCTAGGTACAGAATTAAAAGATTAGCATGGTGTGGTGATCTTCTAGGTACAGTATTAAAAGAGTAGCATGGTGTGGTGATCTTCTAGGTACAGAATTAAAAGAGTAGCATGGAGTAGTGATCTTCTAGGTACAGAATTAAAAGATTAGCATGGTGTGGTGATCTTCTAGGTACAGAATTAAAAGAGTAGCATGGTGTGATGATCTTCTAGGTACAGAATTAAAAGATTAGCATGGTGTGGTGATCTTCTAGGTACAGAATTAAAAGAGTAGCATGGTGTGATGATCTTCTAGGCACAGAATTAAAAGAGTAGCATGGTGTGATGATCTTCTAAGTACAGAATTAAAAGATTAGCATGGTGTGGTGATCTTCTAGGTACAGAATTAAAAGATTAGCATGGTGTGATGATCTTCTAGGTACAGAATTAAAAGAGTAGCATGGTGTGATGATCTTCTAGGTACAGAATTAAAAGAGCAACATATGGTGATATTGGTACAGAACTAAAATAGTAGCATGGTGATCTTCAAGGTACAGAATTATAAGAGCAGCATGGTGATCTTCTAGGTACAGAATTATAAGAGTAGCATATGGTGTCTTCTAATTAACTGATTCTTTGCAGCAGACTGATAGGTCGGTTCCATGGACCTATTTTGGCACCTGCGAACCGACCTATCGGTTCGGTATATATATAGTGCGTTTATTGATCCATTTCTCCTTTTTAGTCCACAATTTTTAGTGTCCCATTGAATTAAACTTTACAACGAAAGATTTCGCTTCCGCCCATGTGCAAGAGCACGCTAGGCTCCATTTCTTGTTTAGGAGAAATTGAGTTTGGTGTGATTCGAAATAATTGTTGTGATTCGAAATTCGAAGTGACAATACCCTCTGGTTCTGGACCTCATATATTTTAATAAAATTACAGTTTTAAACAATTTTATATGATAGTTATTGTGGCGTAAAGGACTTTGTGAAAGATTCTAAAACTTATACCACGTGCAGTAGTCAGTTAATTTAGAAGACGGTCGTAATTTCAAAAGAAATCTAACAGTGAAAGTTCCTCATATTATGATGGCAAATGCCAATTTATGCTTGCGCTAATATGCCACACTTGTGCCACTAAATTTACTTTGCTTATCACAAAGTATTTAAGGAGTATTTAAATAATTAAATTTAGAAGAATAATAATTATAACTAAATAGAAAATAGTGCTTATTTTGTTTCTCAGGACTCTACTCCTCAGTAATCTGCCTGGTGTGTTCCTGACATTTTCCATTTTGTGTGAACATTATATGCTTCAAAATAATATGTATTAATTATGTTTTACTGGTGTTGTGGTGCAGTTCTTGTGATATTATTGAACAAAAGTGGTGTATGTAACAATATTCAGCAAATTTAACTGGATTAGCTGCCGTGGATACAAAATAAAGCCTTGGTAAGTGAAATGTTTAAATATTTTTTAACCTTTTTAATTTCAATTGTTATTACTAAACCTCTCATTATTGTCATAATATTTATATCATATCAATTAAATATTAACACAGTCATGTTCCTTGTGCAATCCTCTTTAATTTGATATGTAATACAATATATCTGCTACCATTTTAACCATTTTAAAAGCATTATTGTGACACACCCCTACTTAAAATTTTCTGCCTTGAATTTGTTTGGTCAGGACCACTTTTTTGTTTGGCAGGCAATCAGTTAAAAGAGTAGCATATGGTGATATTGGTTTAAAAAAAAAAAATTAAGTTGCATGTCCTTCACAGGACGTAGCAGTCAACCCCAGCATTTTCGCTGTTTGTGATTCCTGGGCAACTTTTACAGTTCATTAGTTTGCCATTGCTTTCTGAACGACCGGCTCCTATACCTTTTCCGAAAAACCCAGCACCGCTGTGTTTCAAACCCGGGTATACGGGCTCACAAACCGCGTTCACAAGCCCTTAGCCACAGAGAAATAGTAGCATGGTGATCTTCTAGGCACAGAATTTAAAGAAAAGCATGGTGATCTTCTAGGTACAGAATTAAAAGATTAGCATGGTGTAGTGATCTTCTAGGTACAGAATTAAAAGAGTAGCATGGTGATCTTCTAGGTACAGAGTTAAAAGAGTAGCATGGTGATCTTCTTGGTACAGAATTAAAAGAGCAACACAAGGTGATCTAGGTACAGAATTAAAACAGTAACATATGGTGATCTAGGTATAGAATTAAAATAACATATGGTGATCTAGGTACAGAATTTAAAAAGTAGCATTGTGATCTACGTACACAATTAAAAGAGTAGCATATGGTGATCTTGGTACATAATTAAAAGAATAACATATGGTGATCTAGGTACAGAATTAAGAGTAACTATGGTGATCTTGGTACAGAATTAAAAGAATAATATATGGTGATTTTGGTACATAATTCAAAGAGTAACATATGGTGATCTTGGTACATAATTCAAAGAGTAGCATATGGTGATCTTGGTACATAATTAAAAGAATAACACATGGTGATCTAGGTACAGAATTAAGAGTAACTATGGTGATCTTGGTACATAATTAAAAGAGTAACTATGGTGATCTTGGTACATAATTCAAAGAGTAATACATGGTGATCTTGGCACAGAATTCAAAAAGTAACATATGGTGATCTTAGTACAGAATTAAAAGAGTAACATGTGGACATAATTAAAAGAGTGACTTATGGTGATTTTCAAGGTACAGAATTAAATGAGTGATATATGATGATCTTTATCTTGATAAACAATTAAATAAGTAACTTATGGTGATGTAGGACACAAACAAAGACCTGATCCAAAACTCTGGTGATCATGTGCTATGGCTAACAATGAACACCCATGCTTATCAGTGTGGCATATCATGATTATTATTTCAGCATCTGATTTTATATTTACATCAATCAATCAGGTGCTGTCTCCACACTGAAGGTTGGCTGAAATGGAGCTCCAACACTGTCTGTTTCTCACCTTGATTGTACATTCTGCCAGATTGCTGTTCACCATCTCTTGATGTTATCTTCCCACTTGTATCGTTGTCTACCTCTTGCCCTCAACCTTGCCCTCCTATATGGTTTTTATATCAGTGTTATGGCTTTTAACGTGTCCAAAATATTCCATTTGCCTCTTTTTATTTTTTTCATCAACGCTCTTTTAATTCTGTTTTTCTTGAATCTATGTATTTGATTGTTTTTATTTTGCATGAAATACGACATATTCGTCTGTATATCCACATCTCCGGGGTCTCTATTCGACTTTCTAATTGCTTGTTCATTGTATAGGCTTCCGCACCATACAGTAGTGTTGAATATACATAACGTTTCACATTTTTAATGCTGGTGTTAACCTCTCTACACGGTGTGGGAATAGTCATCGAACCACGGCTAGCAAGAGGAATACTAGAAATAAAATATATATCAGAAAGAATCATAACAGTGAGAATAAAAGAACAAACAATCACAACATATGTACAGATATACGCACCATGTAATGCAAACAATAATGAGCAAGAATGTGAGGACTTCTACGAAGACATACATGACGTGCTAAATAAAATAGATAAGCAGGACAACATCATAGTTATGGGAGACTTCAATGCAAGACTAGGACATAACAGAGTGGGCATAGAAAAACACCTGGGAGCATTTGGAGATCAGCAAAATGAAAGGAATGATAACGGAAGTAGACTGATAGAGTTTTGCAGCCAACACGACCTCTATATAACAAACACATTCTATAAACATAAAGATTCGCAAGTATACACCTGGTATAAATGGAACGATCTAGATACTAAAAGCCAAATTGATTTTATATTAACAAGAAATAACAGAAAGAGAAATATATTAGATGCAAGAGCAGTGCCCAATTTCAGTATAAACACAGATCATAAAGCAGTCGTTGCCACAATAAGAACCATTAGAAGAAGAAAACAAAGAGCAGGAAAATACATGCCATGCGAATCAGTAAACTTAAAAAACCTTAAAGACGAGGCAGTAAGGGAAAATTATGAGAAAGAACTAACTGAACTCTTTGTAAAATTACCTACAGAAAGAAAAACAGTGGAAGAAGAATGGGAGATGTTCAAATCAAGCATTTTAAATAGCTGCAAAAATAACATGCGGAACCACGAAAAAACGCAAAACACGGATAAAGAAAATAACAAGTTGGTGGAACGCAGAAGTAAAGAAAGCGGTAAAAGAAAAAAAGGAAAAATATAAAAAGTGGTTGAAGAGCAAACAGGAATGTGATTACAGAGAATACAGAATAGCGAGAAGACATGTGAGTAGAATAGTAAAGAGAGAAAAACAAAAAGACTGGGAAGAGTATGGAGAAACCCTAAATAAAAACTACAAGGAGGCAACCAGAAACTTCTACAAAAAGATAAGTGCAATGCGAACCAGAGGAGAACCCTTTGACCCAACTGAAATAATTAACAGCGAAAATGGAGAACCAATAAGTGAACAAAAACAGATCCTAATAAGATGGAAGCAGTATTTCGAACAACTTCTCAACATCCCATCAGATGTCACAGGAATTCAAGAGACCTACACAGATGTCACCGAAGAACTAGAACCAGACATACTAAAAGAAGAAATTATAGAAGCCATCAGATTAGCCCCATTGAACAAATCACCAGGACAGGATGAAATACCAAATGAACTAATTAAAGCAGCAAGAGAAGTAGGAACAGCTTGGCTACATAGACTATTCAACCATGTTTGGGTAGAACAACAGACACCACGAGACTGGGGAAACGCCATAATTATCCCAATTTGGAAAAACAAAGGCAGCAAAAGAGATTGCACACAATACAGAGGCATTTCACTGTTGAGTCATACTGGGAAAATATTTTGCAAAATTCTTGAAAAAAGATTACGAACTACTTTAGAACCCCAGCTAAGCGAAACGCAGCTTGGATTTAGGAAAAACAAAGGATGCACAGACGCCATTTTTGCTCTTAGACAACTTATAGAAAAATCAATCGAATTCAATGAAACACTCTACTTAGCCTTTGTCGACCAAGAAAAGGCATTTGATAGGGTAGATAGAAACAAGCTGTGGGAAATCCTTAAACAATATGGAGTGAGTACACATCTAACAAACCTATGTAGAAGTTTATACAACAACAGTGAATGCATAGTGAGAGCAACTGGAGGACACTCAGAACCCTTCACCATAAGATCTGGAGTACGACAAGGTTGTGCCCTGTCCCCTCTCTTGTTCATAACATATATAGACAACATATGTAAAGAAACCAGCCAAGCAGAGACAGCAAGAATACCGCATGACGAGAACACAGAAGAAGAACCATCTGCAAATCTAACCATTAGAGAACTCCTGTTTGCGGACGACCAAGCACTAATAGCAAAATCAGAAGCTGAATTACAAGACCACATGAATAGTCTAAACGAAATGTGTAGGGAACATAACATGAAAATTAGCACAAGCAAAACAGAGGTAATGACTATAACTAAAGAAGAACAAACAGCAACAATTCACCTAAACGAACATCCCTTGAAACAAGTAAAGAGCTTCAAGTACCTAGGAAGTATAATATCATCAAATGGCAGATCAGAAGACGAGATCGAAAATAGGTGCAATAAGGCAAATCAACTCATTGGACAAATGGCACCAATACTAAAGAACAAACATGTATCAATAACTACTAAGAAAGCACTTTACAACACAATCTTCCTACCAACTCTGTGCTACCAATGCCAAACCTGGACAATGACAGAAAAAGAGAAAAGAAAAATCACAACAACAGAAATGAGGTTCCTGAGAAGAATACTCAACATATCAAGAAGAGATAAGATCAGAAATGAAGAAATCAGGACTAAAGTGGGGGTTAAAGCTGCTCTAGATTTTATTAGAAAGCAGCAAGTCAAATGGTTTGGCCATGCAAGTAGGTTACCAGTCAACAGCATGCCACAACAAGCAATGATGTACAGACCAGATGGAAACAGAGGAAGAGGCCGACCACGTAAACGTTGGACGGAGGGAATAACAGAATCCATGGGAATGTCGATATACGAAGCCCATAACCGGGCACTCTCACGAAGTTTATACTTCACCTCGACACCGCAAGGTACAAGAGGAACATGATGAGATGAGATGAGAGTTAACCTCTCTCTAGACGTTAATACTGATTTCACGATGTTGAAAGCATTTTTGGCCACTCCTATTCTCTTTTTTATTTCTGTTTCACTTATGCCATCATTTTTCATTGCATGTCCAAGAAAGCAAAAACTTGTTACTTGTTCTAGTATCTCCCCGTATGCTGCGATGTTCATTGATGACCTCTCCTTTCCACTTCTTATTATCTTCTTCTTCTTCTTTAGCGTTCCGAGCCATTGAGGTTCTTTGCTGCAGATACAATCCGTCTCCATTCGTCTCTCTGGTGGACCTTCTCTTGCCAATCGTTGATTCCAAGTGCTTGTAGGTCTGTATATGTATTATCTCTCCACCGTCTTCTTGTTCTACCTCGGGGTCTATGGTTATTTATTTCCTGAGTGTAAGCGAGTTTTTTTCCCTATTATCTTCCATTCTTTCTATATGCCCCAGCCATTGTAGACTATTAGCCTTCATGATACCAGTGATTAGCGGGGACTTAAACAGATCATAAATGTCTTTGTTACTTCTTCTTTTCCACTCTCCACTTTGTGTATCCCTAATGGGTCCAAAGCTGCGTCTTACAATTTTGTTCTCAAAGGTTTGTAACAAGGCTTCGTCTCCTTTCGTTGTACTCCAGGTTTCAGAGCCATACAGCACAACTGGTCTGATCAGTGTTTTGTATATTGTGATTTGGTGTTACGAGATAGCGCCTTTGATTTTAGTAGATGTTGTAGTACATAGTATATCTTATTTCCAGAGTTGATTCTACTTCTTATTATCATAGTTTTAATTGTTTGGATGTTAATATCTAAACCGGTCTCTGTGGCTGAGGGCTTGCGAACGCGGTTTGTGAGCCCGTATACCCGGGTTCGAAACACAGCGGTGCTGGTTTTTTCGAAAATAGGTATAAGAGCCGGTCGTTCAGAAAGCAATGGCAAACTACTGAACGTAAAATTTTCCCAGGAATCACGAACAGCGAAAATGCTGGGGTTGACTGCTACGTCCTGTGAAGGACATGCAACTTAATTTTTTAATTAATATCTAAGCCACATTCTGCACTATGCCTGTTTACTTGTTCCACTAGTTCTTGTAACTCTTGCTTGCTTTCTGCTATTAACACTGTATCGTCAGCATACCAAAGATTGCTTATGACTCTTCCGTTGATGTTAAGTCCAGACAGTTCGACTTGTTTAAAAATTCTTTCTGTATATAAGTTGAAAAGGCTTGGAGACAACATGCATTATATTTACATGTATGTTTATAACAAGTAGGTACAATTTATAAGTTATTGCAGAGATGTGTAAACATCAGTGCGCTGGTGGTGCTCTGTTACACATATATATTATGTTCATTTAGAATTCTAGTTAAGTGTATGAAGGAAATGGGTGTGCCCCCCCCCCCCCCCCCCCAAAAAAAAAAGTTTAACATATTGGCAACCCAATTTATTTTACTATCTTGCCTTTACGAAAATGGAGTAAACAATTAATTCACAAAGAATTAACATTTCCACTTTTAAATGATACAGAAACCTGAATGAGGTATCACTGGATTTGTTTGTCGGCTCTATCCATTAAATGTTTTTTCTTAACTCTTGAAAATGAGAGAAACTGCATTATCATTACAACATCTAGCTCTTAGCAGCACAGTGTTTACAAATAGATTGATTGATTTAGAAACCTGACATCACAGCATTCGGGGCATTCCCATAAGCGCTCCGTCCCCATCCTCAGAAGCCAGCGAAGAGTTCCAACACCAATAGTACCAGTAGCAATCTGATTATATGTGCATCTCGCCTTTCCTCTAAGCGACGAGCATCGGTCAGATCCCCTCGTCACTCCACGCTGTCGCATTCTTGCCAGACCATGGTGATCCATTTGCTCCTCCGAGGTGTACACATGCTCCCACAAGGCCGCAACCACGTCTGCCTTATCATGTATCAATACTCCACCAAGTTTTGCAGAGCCAGCCAATCTGTCTGGCTGTTCATTCCCCAACACACCGGCATGCCCCGGAGAAAATATCCAGACGATGCTTGCCACCCGTGACAAATAGTTGGGTGGGGTATCATATTCTTAATTTTACAACAAATTACAAACAACATACACACATCCCATAAACTTTATGATAAAACTAACAGTGCAAACAACAGAATGAATTAACATATTATATTCCTTACATGATGTGACCACACACAAACGAATAAGACGAATGTTGAATTTAATTTTTTTTCTTTCTTAAATATGATGGGGACTTACACAAAGGCAAAGTACAAGCCAGTGCACACAATTATCAGCGACCATGCAAAAGTTGCTGGTATTGTCTTCGTAGATAGCCCGCACTTAGACATATTTCTATGCTAACTGTATCACAGCATTATTAATTAAGTAATCGGAACGGGGTAATCAGGTAATCCCATTTGGCTGCTAGTGCTACTTTGTCGACTGCTGCGTTTCCCAATAATTCATTTTTTCCGGAGTAATTGCTCCACACCACATCTCTCGCAAGCCTCGGATAATGTATATATTATACAAGTAGATCCCTTTAAACGTAAGAACGCTGATTACCACGCCCCATATACCGTGAAATTATTAAAACTAAACAATTTTGTAAAATGATGTTGATAGAAATTCTCCAGGTGCGAAAAGTGATGCAGAAGTGATGACTTCTGCTGGTGTTATTGCGCATGCCCGTATCATTTCCGGTTACGCAAATCCACAATGGCCGCTGGTATCAACACAGAGGCAAGCTACCCACACTTCTCGAACTCCAAGTTGTAGCCACATTAGATTAGTTACAGACCACATTTGTTCACATTTCAAGACAGTGTTTATCTGTAAACAACAAGTTTTACAAGTAATTAAGTTTGAGCCGATATCAGACCTTCTATCATGGGAAATAAGCTGGCGTTACACATTCAATCGCATCTCCATCACCCGAAGAGAAAGATTTTAAAGGCCACAAATGACCATAGTAATTCTAACAGCCTGGATGATGAAGACGGGGAATTGGACAAAACAAACAAGAGAAAAAATAGGAAACAGCTGACAATAACTCTTGTGAAGTTGTTCGAGGTGAGTTTTCTATGTTGTTTGGTCATCTATAATAATGTGTTAGTTATTCATGCAAAGTCGGATGTGAATTGAAGGTCAAAAAACGCATTTATACCATCTTAAACATTGTTAATTATTATATAATTTTTAACTTGATAATCGCTATAATACTATAATTATAATCTTAATTTTATATTACGCTAATTCGATTAAGATGTTTAGCACCTAGTTAACATATAATGTTTTATGTCAGCTATCATGTTGTAAAAAATATCTTTTATTTAAACTTATAGTTTTATAACATTTGCTGTTTAGTTTATAAAAATTTAACAATTATATCATCCAAATTTGACTTCTTCTTATAGTCTGTGCCATATGGCTTTGGTCATGTGTCTCATGTACCTCCAGTAATTTCTTTCTAATATTACAAATGTTTCTCCATGCCATGATCTGACTCGACAAAACAAACTGAAACTGTTTGACTAGCATCTTGATGATCTTCTTTCTGAAATCCCCTGCCTCTCCTCACCTCCAACTGTCCCCATTGTCACGACATACACATACCAAGCTTTCCCTTGCTCATCTCATGATGTGCCCAAATAATCTGGGCTGCCTAATACTCAATATACCATTTATAATTAGAACTCAATATAAATTAATATTTATAATGGGCTTGTAAACTATAAACAACTTAATTAGGTTCACTGAGTGAAAGTTTTCGTATACTTTTTTTTTACAGAAACTTGAACTAACTCAGGATGAGGGCAACAAACACCCAGGGGAGTTGTCAAGAACGGCATTTGAAGTGAGAATTTAACTGAATATTATCATTTAAGAAAGCTGATTAATTTTAATTTACATTCAGTGATATATGCAGTCTTATTAGTGTAAATTAAACACACCGTTAGTCCAGTCCTTATGGTTTGGATATTGTAGCTTGTGTGAAACATGTTAAGAAATCACTTTGGTATCAGCATGACACATGAAGATAAGCGTGGGAAGTCAACGTTGGACATCTCGCCAGATCACTAAAGTCATAAATCTTGTTCTTGTTCTGATTATGCCATGTGGTCAGACCATCCAGGTATTATCTCTCTGCTTTTCCCTAGCTCTTTTCCCATAAATTTTGCCACTTGTCAGTGAGTTTTCTAGTTTATAAGATCTAATGGTCTACATCAAACTTTGCTAATCAATTTATGATGTTTATTTTGGAATTGCTCATTGCTTTTTTTCTTCGTAATGGTATTCAATGGATTTTCCTTCAAACTCATCCGTGTTTCACAATATATAACAGTGTAGGTTCTATGTAGCTTTTATATAATTTGTAAACAACGTGACTCATACTGCGAGGAGAGCATCTTCATCCAACTCACAGTTCTGTGACTTAGCATATATAATATAGTGATTCCAGGCCTTGCTGTTTGAATCCTCCTGCTTATAGGGCATATTGACTCAATCTGGGTCAGACAGACTGAACTTGGTTATTATTGTTAGCATTTCACTTCCCAACCAGACAGGGGTCATAGCTGGCCGGGAAAACCCGCGAACTGCAGTTTCAAATGTAACGATAAGGAAAATGGGAAAAGAATGAAAAGCTCTCAGTTGTGGCCTGGAAAATCAGAATTAAAAGTTAGTCGTGATAGGGTGTCTGTTGTCTCCGTTGCGTTTGTGTCAGTTGGTGGGGATGACTTTGTCATGCCTCTGTTCCTGTCATGTCTTGAGGACATAATTTAGTGCTTTTCTCTTCCCACGTGGACACATGTCTATTTGCCCCATGTTCATTTTGTTGAATACATGTTTGAATTAGTAATAGCCAGTTTTTAGTTTGAATATTATCACTATCACATATCATTATGAGTAGCGTTGTTGTGCTGTGTGTATGTTGTCTATGAGTTTTCCCTATGTCATTATGCCATAGGTTTTTTTTTAAATCTCTGTATACGTTGCTCTGAATTACACCTCTTCGCCTTGCCTCACTCTATCCATTACCTTACTTAAAAGTGTTGGTGATCCCATGACAATACTGCTATTGGGGTATGAATTATCAGGCCTCTCTCTACATCCAAGACCATGGCATAATGAGATGGTGTGACCATTTTCCATCCTCACCACCTAAATACAGTCAATTCCCAGAAAATTGAAAATCAGACTGGTGCTAATTTTATGAGGTTGTGTTAAAACCAGAGAAAGCTGTATCTTTCTTATTGGCCTCTTTATTATATACAACAGTAAGAAAGAGACAAACAGCTTTCTTTTGTCATGTGATGAGAAGGGAGGCATTGGAGAACATCAGGGCAACGGGAAAGATCAATGGGGAGAGAGGCAAACCAAAAGAAATTATGCTGGACGATCTGAGGTAGTGGCACGGAAGAATATCATCAAGAGTTGATCCAGAGCATTAAGTACCATGATCTGTGGAGAGACATGAACGCCCACGCCAGCTGGATGGCACTTAATGGTGATGGCTCAAACCCAGAGCTGCACTGATAGGACAAAATAACCCTGCGATTGTTGGGGTGTGAGTCCACACCACTGTCGTACAAAATCAAGTACTCTAACCACCACGCCTTTGTGGCATCCTCCACTTCACTCACATACACTGCCACAGGATTGGTGATTGGCATTTTGTTGTTAATTGTTATAAAGTGATTAATTTACCTGTATCACAATTGTCTTCATCTATGCCTGCAAGCTTCATTGCTCTAGTTTATATTAGGTAAACACCATTTACTAACAACATGTGTTTTATATATTATATTACATTATTTTATCAGAGTGCATTTCAAGGGCCCTTGCACTTGTTTGGCAAATTGCTGTACCGACACATGATGACAGCTAGCGTCACCACAAACCGGGAAAGGATCACACGAGAGCAGTTTGTCAAGGCCGGCAAGGAAATCCTGATGATGTATGAGGAGAAACAGCTTGTGAAGTTCTACTTTCATTTCTTTGCCGAGGGCAAGGATTACATCACCATTGATGGTAGGACAGCTGTTGTTGTTTCTTATACTCTAGTGCAATCTTGGATATCTGTGGCTTTCTTTAGTTGTAGCAAATCTGTTTTGTCATATTTGCTGTCAAACCCTGTCAAATCAGGTGTTCTTTATTGCACCTCTTGATGTCCCATCATATTGCAAAGTACCTGGACATTACAAGGCCTGATAACTGGCAAATGAAGGTATAGGACTACCTCAGCCTGATATAAATATAATGATAAGGTCGAGAGGTTTATACAAAGCACTTTTAGAAGCAAATGGGAATTAGAGTATCCAGGTCTCTAGCAGATGATGTATATTACCAGCTTGACCGAGGTGAACAAGTAGCAATCTGACCCCCCCCAAAAAAATTCTAAAAGCATGCACATTGTCTGTGGCAACATAATGGGTGCAAAACTTGGATATTTTATATGTCTGTCTTTGAATATAAATTATACTGAAGGGTATTGAATATTCAATGGATGGAGAGAACAAACAAATATATCCAGCCAGAATTCAGTATTGAAGAAGACTGGTCATTAAGGCAAACAAAAATGAAGATAATTATGAAGAACATATTGAGAGATCTGAGTACTAAGATTTTCTGTACTAGGATGGATGCACTGGTTTATTTGGTCACAAGAAGTCATATTATGGCTTAATGTTTCTCAATGCTGGTGTTACAATTTCTGTATTCTTTTGTGGGGAGGGGGGTGTCGAACATTTCCCACACAAATTGGTCTTTTCAGTCACATTTGCTACCATCATGGGTTGTCCTCATTTTTTTAAAGCGCAATGTAACATACTATCATCTGTGAAGATGGCAAGGTGCCAATGATAGAGAGAGAGAGACAGCTAGCTACTTACACATATATATCACATCTCTGTTTCTAGATGCCAAGCGAATGTTTGAAGTCTCATTTGCGCTGACTTTGTCCCTGTCTCAAATTCTCTACAAAGAAGATGAAAGAGATCCTCGTATGTTTTCAGCAATGGCCGCTGGTTTGGTAAGAAGCAATTTGTATTTGTCCTTTTATTGATTTATTTTTTTATATTAATCCCTAGGGATGTTTATTATTTTTAAAGGAATATAAGGAATTTGTCAAAAAGTTTTTCTCTAGTATTACTGTTTGAGTGTACACAAGTGTTTATTTGAATATGAAGTGGGCAGTTTGCAGGGCAGGCCTTTCATATTTACAGACACGGGTTCATACCTCTAGAAAATGTCTCAGTTGTGTGCCAAACAGTCTGGGAAGGTGTGTATCATACAAGGGCAGTTTGGGATATTGTGTATTATACAATAGCAGTGTATGATATTGTGTATCATATAGCAACAGTTTGTGATATTGTGTATCATATAGCAACAGTTTGGGATGTTGTGTATCATATAGCAACAGTTTGGGATATTGTGTATCATATAGCAACAGTTTGGGATATTGTGTATCATATAGCAACAGTTTGGGATATTGTGCTGCAAACAATAGTTTGGGGTGTTGGACATTTTGTAATATTATGCTTCATACAGCAATTTTGGAATGTTGTGCACCATATAGCAATTCTGTGATATAGTACATCATACATCAGTTTGGGATATTGTGCAATGGTCTTGGATAGTGTGCACCATACGTCAACAGCTAGAACATTGCACACCAAACAGTAACAACTAGGATATAACATATCATACAACAATAGTCTTGAACAGTGTGCACCATACGTCAGCAGCTAGAACATTTCACACCAAACAGTAACAACTAGGACATAACACATCATACAGCAATAGATAGAACATTGCACATCATGTCATCATTTGGTAAGTTCCTTGCATAATGTTGCACATATGTGAACAGACTGCCAAACTGACGCAACATGTGAAAGTAACACAATGTGAACAGGTGATACTGCTGAACATATACCTCAATTTACTTGTTTTTTGTTGTGCTATAATTTTATCTTCATTAATTTGTTTGTTTCCAGTTTGGGATAAAGACAGAAATAAATCATGATGAATTCAGCAAGTGGTTAAATGAGTCATGTCCTCACTTATTCCACTCCGTCCACAATTGGGTCTCACAGATTCTGACAGGCTCATCATTACCCCAAGAGATGGTATGATATTGTGTCTTCTCTGTCTCCATTATTGTGCCTCATTGATTTGTTATTACAGATCTGGATTTTAAATCTTTCTGTCCAAAGCAAATTACCATGTGTGATGAGCTATTGTCCGTGTGTACACTGCAACACATGTTGTGTTATACTTTGTATGTTTGGTCTAAGTATGCCAATGAAATCTGGCTGGTTGTTTTAACATGTATATGTCGCCTGTTTGAAAATAACATGGTTTTTTATTGGGGGGGGGGGGGGGGGGGGGGCCTCCCCTTGGTAATCTGCTGTAAACGTTTCTGAGACCAAGTGTTTATAATGACACTGATACAGCTGCAATGCCCACTCCTGCTATAAATTGCAGTATGAATCATTTTATCAGAGGAAATGTTTCACCTGATCAGGAACTGTTCTCTTTAAATAGCATCCTTCGGTATTAGAATTGAGCAGAGGCACAAGTCAATGTACACTTTCAGGAGCCAGCTTCTTTCCGACTTCTGTGGACATTTGTTGGCCAGGTTAACCTTCCCGGGGACTGCTGTTTAAAGGGGTCATAGTGATCCTTGAAAATGGAAGTCTTAAAAAGCTTTTTCCGGTGAATCCCAGCCATCACGTAATGTGTTCTGGTTATATTTGATCAAGCATGCTAAAGAAATCTGGTTCCCCCACTGAAGAAATCTGGCCACTCCCACTGTGTATTTAGCCTGTTTGAAATATAATAAAAGATCCCATAGTAGATACTCTGTTAGGTCATCACATATTCTAACCTGTGAGGGTGGCCAGTTACCATCTTCATCGCGTTTCCATTCTAGACAATCCTGAAAATTGTCTGGTGTCCATTTTTATGAGATTTACCTGATCAAACTCAGTCCCAGTTTGATCAGAAAAATTATTCTGCTTCTGCTTGGGGTTGAACCCAGACCAATGTTTTGGAGGGCAAACGCACTGACCATTATGACACACAGTGGCTCCTCTGTATTTAGCCTCTTAAATACAATACACACTGCTCCTTCTCTGTATTTAGCCTCTTAAATACAATACACACAGTGTATCGTCAGGGTAAGGATAGAGAGGAGGTTGCTGTGGAACTACAAACCGAACTCAATCGCATAAGTACTTGGTGTGATGAAGCTGGGGCAATGGTCAACCCAACAAAGGCAACAGTGACTTGGTTCTCGTTGAATAATCATACTGTCAACAATCCAACACCAACTGTAATGCTGTGTTCAGAGACGGTGGAAAGAACGCAGGCAATGAATTACCTGGGGATACGGTTTGATCGAAGCCTTGCTTATAATGTGCACATAGACCAGGTGATAACAAAGGCCAAGCGGGGTTTGGCAGCGATGCGGGTGATGGCGGCAGCAAACTGTGAGCAGCACCATCTATGTCTTCTGTACGAGGGGCTGGTCATGTCTGTTTTGGAGTATGCAATGGCAATCCTGACTCTCAGCCATAAGCAGATGGAAAGGATACAGAATGAAGCTATGCGCATTATTCTTGGATGTACAAGAGATACAGCATGCAGGGCGATGCGCTACCTTCTTGATTTTCCAACCATTGGAGAGAGAATACAAGTTTGCAGGGCATGCGCCTACCTCAGAATTAACGCAAACACACAACATCCACTGCATAGTGAAATTAGGAAGGTGAAGGGCAGCAGGTTAAAAAGAGGACGGTCGTGGATGGGTCAAGCCGAAGACATTCTTCAACAGGTGTGTTCACTTGAGGACTTAGAACCTGGCGAGGAGTGGGTGCAAGTGCCAACAGACTTCTGCACATCCTTTTCAGTTTGCATCCAACTAGATAGAAAATGCAGACACGAAAATCCGGCTGCTGTTGAGGCTGAAATACAAGCATTGATTTTCGAGAATTCGCTAGACGGTGACGCGGTCATCTACACAGATGGGTCGGTCGTCCGACATGTGAGAAGCTCATGGGCCTTTACAGCTCGGGCTGGAGGGAGAATTGTGAAGGAGGACTCTGGTGCTTTCACTGAAACCACAAGTAGCCTGACCATGGAAGTCATGGCAGTAAGTAAAGCAATAACATGGCTCGGGACACAGACATTCACTAGGGCTTGTTTCCTTAGCGACTCAATGAACATGATCAAGAGGATAGAGGGGTCGATCCAAAGAGAATGATTGCTGCCTCTGAAGCGGTCTCAGCTGGCAAAGATTAGTTTCATCTTCGTGCCAGGGCATGCGGGAGTACAAGGAAATGAGCGGGCTGACAAGCTCGCAGGTGAGGCTACTGTGGAGGGCTGACGTGCCATGGACCAGGCTGACATTCTGAATGCTCTACGAGAAGTGAGACTTTTGCGAGAACCAAGTGATGACTGTGAATCTACAACAATGGCCAGACTGCGAGAGCAGCAAATTAAAAGAGGGGTGGCCAAACAAGAACACTACGCAGGAAGCCAAAGAAGATTGATAAACCAACACAAAACGCGTCGTTAGCCGCTACACGCTGCGGGATTTGCTGAGGAGAGGATCAGAGCACTTATGGACTGAATGGTTCGATGTGCAACGAGGATGATCTGTCAACTAACTAACTAACTAACACACAGCTCCTCTTATTTAGCCTACTAAGTACGACACACACAGCTACTTTTCTGCATTTGGTCTTTTAAATACAATACTCTCATTGTTTTTCATTGTGTTTGCTCCCTTGGGAGTCTGCTGTATAAAACTTCTAGAACTGAAGGCTCCAGTTAATCCAGTGTTCTTTTGACTGAACTTTCAGGAAGTGGCCAGGGTGCCACAGCTGGAGGGGGTGGTGGGCACCAACAACTGCACCTCCATGGCCATCTTGTGGCTGTTGTCCATCACACTTCCTGCAATCTACACCAAGCCTCCACCGAATCCAGCTGCAGAGGCAGCCTCTTCCAGCTCAACAAAGGACCCCATGTTGACTTCTATGCTGCTGCTGAGAAAGATGGTACTGTCATGTGTGTTTGTTGAGAAAGATGGAACTGTCATGTGTGTCTGTTGAGGAAGATGGAACTGTCATGTGTGTCTGTTGGGTTAGATCATACTGTCATGTCTATATATTGAGAAATCTGGTAGTCTATTTATTTGTAAATGTTGAGAAAGATGGTACTGTCATGTGTTTATGTTGGCTACATTGTATGTGCTTTTCTGTCTGTCAATCTTTTCATTAAAATATTTCATGTTTGGATTTCCACTTCATGAAGGTGTGCAGTGATGGTTCTTTTTGTCTGCATTGTTACGGTTAGAGAGGGGGGTGCTGGAAATCCTTAACTCTCTACTGTTGTGATTATGCACCTGAATAATCGTGACATTTGCTATTAACATGAGAGGAGCGGCTGGCCGAGTGGCTAGAATGCTGGGCTCTCCTTCGGGAGACCCGGGTTCGATCCCTCAGTAAGGTGTGGGATTTTTTCTGTCGGGGGCAAAAAGAAAATCCTAACCTGCACAGTTCGCGGTGACTGCACTAGCCAGGCGGCCTTAATTCCTCAGGCTCCAAGACCCCTCTGCCATACACCGCAAGGTACTATATTGACAGTAAATGCAATGTGGTTGTTGGATCTGTTAGAAATATTTCATGGCATTACTTCATCATATCATAGCATGAAGCAAGTTTTTCCATGCAACTGGGGGGGTCAGCGTGGCAGAATGGGTAAGGGCGTGTGTTCTTAAACATCCTTGTGACTCAGTAAAAATACTTGGAAATAAAACAAACCAGCGAATTTAAATACCTAGGGTCAATTTTCACATCAGATAGAGAAATCAACACACATTGTGCAAGGCAAATCAGGTACTGGGACAACTAGCGCCATTTCTGTCGCTTAGAAAGATACATATAAGTACTAATGCAAACCTCATAAGAACTATTTTTGGCGGACATTATGCTACCAATGTCAAACATGGATGTTTACTGCAACTAATGAGCGCAAAATCATAACAACAGAGATGAGGTGTCTTAGAAGAGCTGCAGGAGTAACCGTGAGCGATGGAATTAGGAAATTAGAAGACCACTGGAACCATTCATGCACTTCATTAAAGAATAACATTAAATGGTATGGTCACCTCACAAAAATGCCCTGATACCATCTGCCACAAAGAACCACATTGAAGAAATGTAATTGATACAGAGCAAGGGGAAGATCACATAAAAGATGGAGTGATGATATCAAGAACAACTTTGGAGAAATAAATACCAACTTAGAAACAGCATTAGAAAGAGCATGTACAAGATCTTTACCTCTCCCCCACTTAACTGAGGTAAATGACTTCATCGAGCTGAATGAAGAAGTAAAACTTGCCAATTCTACTTGTCATTTTCATTGATTCACCCACAAGACCACCAATGTTTGAGATGATGTTTCATTGTTGCCCTTGTTTCACTTTCACTGATGTGAACATAACTATCATAATTTTGCCTTTCTGTTTGTAAACATATCTGTTGCCACTGATGTCATATATGTCTTTGTGTTTATTGTACGTATATATCATGATCTTTGATGTCGTTTTTTTTTCTCTTTTTTGAACATAACAATCATGTTTGATATCATTTTTTTAAACATATCTGTCAGGATGTTTGATGTCACTTTTCTTTGTCTGATACATAGGCCAGGCTGTCTCTAGTGCAAGGCTGGAAATTGCTGTACAATTCTAGTGAACATGGAGTCTCTCTCAACAGGTTAGTGCTGGGCTGGCTAGTCAATCTATAAATTGGTCAGTGGCGTAGTGAGTTTTGTTTGTTTGCAGATGAGGGGAAGTATGGCTGAGAAGCAATGGTATTTACTGTTGTCTTAGAGTGCAGCTGGTTCCAATCCCAGCATAGAACTGGGAATATTGCACAAACTATTGAGAGTCTAATGATATCACATCGCCTTGGTCTCTTGGGTAGTGAGATAACATACCTAGTTTCTCAAGTATGGGCGAATAACAGGAGGTCGCTATGCCAGTTAATGAAACCGTAGGCGTTGGACTGCACAAAGAGTAGGGTGTTAGACCACTGCCCTGGCAAACTTGTTATGTAAAGAAGCCTACCACAGATAGATCAAGCCCATTACATTGAACAGCCTTTGTCTAGAGGGAGCAAACCTTACACAGATGTATACTGAAGTTAAACACTCACCTCTGAGGTTCATAACTAGATGTAATTACTTCCCTTGATAGAGGAAAGAAGTTTGTTGAGAAAAGCTTGCCGCCAAAACATCTTCCAATTTTTTTTTATTGTGTTATTTTGAAGTTGACCTTCAGCATGGCCTTAAGCCTTGTGAGTAATTTAAGCCTGAAGTCTGAGGCTGTGACATCCCAGTCGTTTGAACCTTTTAAAAGGCTTGCTTTCATTAGGGAGGCATTGGTGTTGAGACTGTCTTCCCGACTTGGTACCAGTATGCCCATCTTGACAGAACTCTTCTTCTTTTCACCAAGCTCAGAAACCATTGGGTGTGCAAGATAAAGTACTGAAAATTAAGATCTGCACACATGTATATTAGTTTGTCACCAGTTCATGATTCAGCACAGCACACACAGACTGTATGGGGTTAGGCCTGGGTTGGTCTTGCTTCTTCCAGGGGTTTTAGTTACTTCATTGTTCACAGACAACCACCGCCATGCCCAGGGTAGGTTAGGCTGGGCACTGCTACATGTTTCTAGTTGTATGGTCAGTGATTAAAAGATGTTTGGTCTGTGTCACTTTGTTCAGGTTCAACAATCATGTGTCAGCTTACAATGCCCCGACTGTTACCTTTATGGCATTCGAAGGAAGAAATCTCTACTGTCTGGCAATTGATCAAAGTTGGCAGTAAGTACTTGTTTGTTTGTTTGTTTGTTGTTGTTTGTTCGTCGTTGCCTATAAATGAGTTTTGTACATGGCTAATTCGAGCAATCTCAAGCTAAGTATTCTGTTTTTGTTTTGTTTTTCTTGCTTTTTGATGAAGTATTCAGTCGAAACATTCCATGTATCTTGTGTATTTTTCCTTTCATTGAGCTTGCTAGTCGTATTTTGTATTTTCATTTCAACCCATAGGTGTCTGATCCGATGGGATCAGAAGAAATGACCATATGTCTTGACAATGAATTTAAGTGTGGGAAAGTTGTGCAATGTCAGCATAATTCCTTTGTCCTGATTCCATTTAATCCAGTGACAAGGACATGATCAAGACAACTGGAATAGAAACCACGATGTGCTGGATGATCAATGCTATCTTCTGTGTCTTGCTTTACTCTGTTCGCTCCAGTGTATTTTTGGTGGTTGTCTTTCTTCCAGTAGATCCTCCACACATTCATCTGAATGTAGGCTTCGCATGCTTTGTTAGACAAGCCATATATTTCTAGGATTATTTCTTAGAATGAGTGACCAGGCACCTGAAGCAGAAAATGTGCATACTGTTTTTCTATACAACAGGTGTGGTGGTATAGGTAATGGAACACTTAGGTGATCGTATCTTCAGGTCCACTCAGTATGAGATTGTTATTTTCTATAATATTTGGCTCCGGGGTTGGCCTATCGTAAAATAAGCATCAGAAATTGTAAGGGAGGTAGTAGGCCTGTTAGCATCCTGCTGATTATGTCCCTTCATATAAATCTGGACATATCACTGTATCTCATTATATTCGTGCTGCTGTGTGGATCATGAACAAGGAGACTGGCTAACACAGTTACTAATAAACTACAAGTGAGGTTGGCATGGCCAGATGGATAAGAGAGCTTGTTCTTAAACATCCGGTGTGTTGATGCTGAGGTAACCTACACTGATCAGTTGGGGGGAAAATGTTGACTTATGAGACGTAAATTACAAGTAATTCTGAGGGGTTCACCTGATGGTGAGAGACACTGGTAAT
Source organism: Cepaea nemoralis (assembly GCA_014155875.1). NCBI lineage: Eukaryota > Metazoa > Mollusca > Gastropoda > Stylommatophora > Helicidae > Cepaea > Cepaea nemoralis. Next base: position 661,252 of record JACEFZ010026073.1, read on the forward strand.
AGAGAAAGCTAATTGACGTGCAGAAAGCTACCCAGTGCACTAGAGTTAGTAGCGTGTGTATGATGGCTACGATTGAGTTCAAAGCGAGCAAACGTTAATTTGAAAAATCTACAAAAATGCATTACATGGTGCCTGTGCATGGTAAAAGGTGCAAAGTGGTGTGACATGATGACTAGTGTGTAAAAACATTCACAAATGCTGGCCTCTTGATCTGTAAGAGCTAACAGATCCTACTTTTGTTTATTCAGCATAACTGGTTCAGTTTGTGTAGTCAGATTATGGTTAACTGCATGCAATTTTTCACTTCAGCGAGGGGCCAAAGAAATTTGGAAAAGATGATTGCATGCTGATCCAGTTATTTCCTGTTTACCGAGTTGTTCAAGGTATGTATTGATTGCTATCATATCATGTACTTGATTTTTAGTGATTGATTGATTGATTGTTGCTATTTAGTGTACTAGGTATTTAGTGATTGATTGATTGTTGCCATGTCATGTACTTGGGTTTTAGTGATTGATTGATTGTTGTTGTATGATGTACGAGGTTTTATTGATTGATTGATTGTTGTCATATCATGTACTAGGTATTAGTAATGTGGTCAAATCATAATGTACTAGGATTTAGTGATGAGGGTTTTTGCCATTGCTTTCCATCTTGGGTGTGGCCACGCTGGTTGGTGATCATAGCCATTGTCCTAGTATGGATATCTTTTGGCTACTGTGATGAACTGAAACCACAGCCAGCTATCTGTCAGCCCACCCCGCCACCTGCTCCTGTGGTTTTGTGTTACCCTGGTTCGAGCTAAACTTTGCACAGGGGTATCCCAAATCCTAGTGTAGGGAACAAGGTGACACAAATTAATTAGACAAATTAGATGTAGATAGTGAAGATTTTTTGGGGGCACTTTATGAGACGAAATTAACTTGAAAACTTATTGGCAACTGGTAAACTAGATGGGAAATAAGCAAGGGGAAGACAAGGAGGTGAGTACGTGGATGGCTTGGCCACATGACATCATCAGGACTAGAACATTCTAGCTGGTCCAAGAATCTGATTATGCGAGATGCTGAACTATGTCCACACATTGCAGATAACATTTGGATTTGTTTGACTTTTGTTTTTATCCTCTGTATTTTCTGATACATTTCCTGCATGAACTTTTGTGGGGTTGATGTTTCCAAGGTTTTGAGATGGGATAATTTCTACTAAACTTTTGGTTTCATTTTCCTCGGGTGATAATTATATGTAGGAGTGAGTGGCTAGAACGCCGGGTTCTCCTTCGGGAGACTTGGATTCAAATCCTCAGTACGGTGGATTTTTTTTCCGTAGGGGGGAAAAGAAAACCATGACCTTCACTAACCAGGCGACCTTAATTCCTCAGGCTCAAGACACCCCTGTCCTACACCGCAAGGTGCTGTAAGCAGTAGATGGCAGATAATTATTAGTATGCCCTTTATGACATCAGTGTTGTGTTGAAAAACATGGAAGTAAATAGCACTTATAGCCAAAAAAAAAAGGATGACTGTGAGAGTAAGCTGAGGGCGTAAGCTGTAATTGAGAAAAAGGGGCAGAAGAAAGTGTAAGAATCAACTGTAAGTCTGCAACAGTAAAGTGGAACTCCCATATTGCATAGCAGGTGCCGAGGGATAATCACAATGAACATAGCATGAGTGTATGGTTTCCAAAGGGGCAGCGCATATGCCTTTTGTATAAAACACTGCTCCATGTTAAAATATCTAGCCAGATACCTCAGAAGTGAATGGGTTCACCTGATGGCGAGTGACACTGGTGATAGGGAAAGCTAATCCACATGTAAACATCAGTCCAGCATGCTCCCCTGTAGTGGAACCTACTAGAGGTTGCAACATGTGTATGGGCTACGCTTGAATTCAAAGTGAGCGAGCTAAACAAACATCTAGCTAGAGTTTGGTATGCTCAGGCCAAACATAAAAAATACAATAGCATACCACATGCTCCAACTACCTGGCAATGAAAGTGTTTAGAAAAGTACATGCTGTTTGGGGTAATCAACGAACATATGTTTAATTTGCTTGGTGTAGAAAGAGTTACAGTTTTGTTCTATTTCTGTTCAGCTGGGCCAGGGATGGTGCGATGGAATGAAAATGCCAGAGAAATCCAGAAAGGCATCAGTGTTGGCTGTGATGGCAAATCTGAAGTTCTGCGGCTGCCCCCAGAGTTTGACAAGATTTACCACTACAACGCTCCTTGTGAGATCCATAAAATTGAGGTTGGTCTTTCTAGAGACATCAGATGTTCACCATCATCCATTCCCCTGCCTCATGCTTATCCATTCTCATGGTATCTTTAGTCTTGTGTCACTGTATTGTCATCATCTTCTGCTTTGTCTTCAAGAAGCTGTGCCCGCCATAACTGTTTTTTTTAACCTCTAGGATGTTTTGATGTGGCTAAAGTATTTTAGTTTCTCGAATATAATACAAGGTGTTTGTAAAGTCTTGCTATATTTTGTATGTAGAACACATTTGAAAAAAGTTCTTCTTCTGTTGATACCACCATTTTGTTTGAAGTGCAAAGAATTACTCCAGCAGACAGCCATTTGCTGCATATTGCTTCACGGTGGACTGTGGAGCACATTTTTTGATGACATCATTTTTCTAATTTGTTCTACAAACAAAGTGTAGTGAGACTTTACAAACACCCTGTACTTTTTATGGGCCAGTTTTCTTGATGAACTGTAATTCTAGTGGTGGGAATTTGGCAGCAGCCTTATGCAAGATTTTATGTGCATGTGCATGCTGTTGGGTTTCTTTGAGACTGCTGTCTCTTCCACTTTTGACATGAGACAGTGGGAAGGTTTTTGTGTGATATTTACTGGCACAGGAGCAGAGCATTATGAGGTGACCCATTCACTGAATGTTTTAATTGCCCACAAGCAAGACCTGTAGCAACAGTCTCCCGCCGTGCACTGTTCTGAGACTTTTCTAGAGTGCCCTAAGAATGGACGCGATTGGAGTATTATTGAGTAAATTTAAGCGTGGTGAAGATAGCCCTCAATCCAATCATGCATTCCATTGACTGTACAGATTTAGGTTTGTTTCTTTCACCATGTTGGCTTTTTTTTTTTTTTTTTCCCTGAATCTTGTCATTCATCCCATTGATGTACAGACTTAGGTTAATTCTTTCACTGTTGTTGACTTTTTGTTGGCCCTCAATTCACCCCATTGATGTACAGGTTAATTCTGTCACTGTTGACTTGTTGTTGGTTGCAGGTTCTGGGATGTGGAGCAGAAACCGTTTTGCAGGCTCAGAAGAACCAGAAGGACTGGGAAATTAAAGCTGTGCACAGAGAGCAGTCACGGAAGGTAAGCGTGGAGAAACTTCAGTACATTGTTTCAAAGTAAATGATAGTACTGTCCTTGGAGGTGTGGTGGCAGTGGTTAGTGCATGGCAAACTACAGTTACTAGATTTCACAAGGCACTAGGCGACTTGTCTACATCATATTGGGTATATGGTGCTGGCCCCCTGTTTTTATAGATAAACTGAGTCATTACACACAAACAGACTCATTAAGTAATGTGGTTGATGTCAAGGCGACAACTTTTGCTTCCTGGCACTCTTTTAGGCTGGGTCAGCCTTGAGGCCCAGATTTTTTTTTTAAACTCCCTATCAGGGGTCAGATTCAAACAGTGGCCAGCCGGCAAGCATGCTACCTACTGCTCTACTGCTGATCTCCTTAAATTACATTATTTAACAGAACAAAAAGATGTGTATACATCCGGCAGAGAGACAGTAAATACGGACACAGACCTAATTAGGGCCTCAGACCAGATAGGCAGAATTGAGGGGGTTATCTTCACAAAATAATGTCATAAGATCATTACCAAGACAAGTATTAAGTAAGATAAAACACAGTGCATCTGTCTGATGTTTTATTAATTCAGCACAATTGTTTGGAAAGAATGTTAATGAACAAAATCTAGGTACTTTGTTGAAAGGGGAATTTAACTGGTCACTTGGCCTCATGAACTGATGATTTAGTATTTGTGAAGTCACTATTTCAGACACTGAACATAACATTTCCTAGAAATTAACAATAAATGCTGGGATTGGTTGCAATGGCCTGTAAAGAACATGCAACTAACTTTGTTGTTATTTTAGAGATGAGTTGGGCACCACTATGTAAATCTATAGTCCTGTGAAATGCTATGATGCGTGGACTACACTGTTGATGCTTCCATTGTGGTACCCCTGTGAGAAATGTAGGATTTTTAGGCATGAAAAATGAAATGGTTTGAATTGCAGTAAAGGTGTAAAAATACAATTAACCCTTTACAGGGCAGACGCTTGTCCGTTTTGTAGCCCTGAACGGGCAAGATTTTTTCAGGTTCTGTAAAATTTTGGGTCGCGTTAGTAAAAACATCACAAATAAGGTGTTAGTCAACCGATTTCAGTTAAATAAACAACACAATGAAGGGAAAAGCATGCAGAATATGTTACTCACGTGATTGTTGCCGGGAATCCATATATGAACACAAATATTTACGAAATACAGCATGTTGTTTGTGATTTTCCGTCACCTATACGGCAATTTACAAACACATTTTCAGAATCATAATCACTTTCTTTAAAGTCCGACTCACGACTGCTAATGCAAAGTAACGCTTTGCACTGATATCTAGCTCCGATTAGTAGTCAACTTCGTGCCCTTTAATGTCATTTAAATTGAACAGAGCGAAATCTCGGCTATCACTTGAAGAATCGCCAAAATCCATTTTGAAAAACGGCGTAAAAATCCCGAAAACTATCCGTAAAAGTCCGTTCAAATTCATAATGGCGCGTTTACAAATGGCGGCCACGTTGTCAAGCTGTCGGCGAAAGTGGCCGCCGGAAGTGTCGGAAAGCCGAGAGATCGCGTTTTTACAATGCATAATAGTATCGGACGTAAACAGCCGATCCGCTCGTTTAAGCGATCGGCCGCTAACGGCCGCTCTGCCCTGTGACGGGTTAATAAACCAAAGTAATAAAAAGGAAAGTATCTTTTTAAGATAACAACCACAAGCTGTGGAATAGATGTTGCTTGAAAGCCATTATCGGCACACAGAAGCAAAAAGACAGTAATGCTTCAACATTGAAAACTATTTAAAGAACTGCTGTTAGCTGTACAATGTGGATCCCAGAAAGAAAACGTCACAACCATCTTATAAATCAAAATATCTGCCACCCTCCCAAGAGATTGTTGGTTCTTTTTCGGGCTGTCATTCAGTTAACGAGTGGAGTTTTTTCGGATAGCGTTGTCGCTGGAGCTGTGAAGTTCGTGCTCTGTGTAACCCTTTCGGCAGACGCTAGCTGTTCTGTGGATAGAGACCATGTTATACGGGATGCAACCCAGTGCAATGAAGTTGACCCTCTTGTCTTGGACTCCCTTTTAACCATTCAGACTATAAATTACTCATCTGTCACCCCCGCCTTTCTGTTCTACCGTCTGTAGCAGGAGAGCTTTTATTAGACTACAAATCACCTTTCTGCCTACCATCTGTGGCAGGAGAGCTTTTGCAGGCTGAGGAATAAGGGCCACTTGCTCAGGCAGTCACACACCTTGTAGTGTACATGCCAGGGTTGCTTTTGAAACCTAGTCTGACTGAAGAGCAAACACATTTCCCACTTTATGTACACTTGACCACCTTCGGCCCACCCACTTCTGAAATCTCTAGTACCTTTTATTGTGCAGCAGTACTATTAATGTTGCCGGCTTCGTATCGAAGTGTTACGGTCGCAGTTCATAGTCCTGTAAAGGATATGCAATCTAACTTTTTTTCTAAACTATTAATGTTAATGTATTGTTTTACTGTTTGCTCTTTCAGTTGGCCACTACTCCTTTAATTTCTAATAGTATTTTTGCAGTAGCAATATTCATGTTAATGTATTGTTTTGCTGTTTGCTTTTTTCAGTTGAGACCTGAAGCCTATGGCGAAGACTGGAGAAACTGCCCAGACAAACAGATTTTACAGTGGGGCGGGGTAGATGTTGGTAATCACTCCTACAACCGATAGTTCAGCCCATTTTACATCCTTCCCCACCACAGTTAATCCTTTTTCGGCAAGCGGTAGATCTTTCTTGGCTTTCACAGGCTCTGCTTATCGTTGCCCAGACAGTGCTGCTCAACACAAAGGATATGATCTACAGGATTTGTTGTTGTTTATAAAGGGGTAGTTAATGTATCATTGCTCATTGTACAAACTTATGAATATTCATGTGAAATGTATTGTGTTGGTTCTTCTTCCTTTTCTGCGTATTCTCTTCCAGTGGAACATAAACCTTTACTCTCATCTATCTGCACTGCTGCATCAAATGAACGCTCCGAGAAATCCTCCTTTCATCTCGGTTGGCCGAGGTATTTATCCTTCCTTTATTAACTCATGTATGCTTGGTTGGATTTTACAGAATGAGGTAGCGCCTTTTCCAGCCCTCCTGAGTCAACTCTTATGATATGCATGGTCGATTACAGTGTTACTATTCATTGGGCCCCAATATTACATGGGAGATTGTGCTGGTTCACTTAGAAAACGTGGTGCAGAATAGAGTAGCCGAGCTGTTGCTTTTGTTCTGCCGGCTCCGGTTCTCTTACAAGTACTTATGTTTTGTTTCCATAGATTTTTAGTCCATAATCAATGTGGTTTTATACATAAATATGCTAATAAACATGTTTTATGCAAAACTATGCAAATGAAATTGAGCAGACTTATTTTATACGTAACGTTGTACATAAATGCATGGGAGCTCTCGCAGGTGTAGGATTGCCTCAGGTTCTGAAATAAAGATTTAGGCCGTCGCAGGTTTTTTAAGTGATTGGATGGTTTTAAATACAACATGATGTGCGTTTGTGTTGCGTATTTTCTATTGTGTATGTTGGGGGGATGGTGTAGATGTTTGGAATTCACTCTTGGAGCAAAAGGGTTTTCACATATTTGTTACTTGTCTTGGTTTTTCTCTCTGTCTCTGAGACATCATCATCATGTGCCATGCTTATCAGCATGGGCAAGCATGGTTTGCCATCATACATGGTCACCAGAATCTTGAATCAGGTCTGTTTTCTTGTCCAGTGCGGGGATGTCGTGTGGAGATCTGTTGCTCAGTTCAGGGGGGGGGGAATTTTTAAGAACTATAGGTGTTGTCAAGGTGCAAAGTTCATCCTTTGTGCGACACTTTTTGGTAGGCTGACCTGCAGAAAGATGACTGAACCGTGTGGGATAGAACAAGGTGCAATGAATTTGAACCTCTTACCTTTAACCCCTGTTCAGCTTTGCCAGATTTTTCAAGTGCCTTCTACAACTATATTTTCCTTGGCAGTTGGTATTCCATGACAAGTTTGCCAGGATCTTTCATACTGTTTTTTTAATGCAGATAAGTAATCTTGTGGAATGTACTATTGAATAGATCATATTGGACATTTTGGAAAATTTGCTTCTGTGTATACAAGGGCTAATATTAGTGCCTTATATGAATTTTGCTTTCTTAAGTCATTTTGTTTGTGCTTTTTATAAAAACCATTCTGGCTTTTTTAGGTGCGAGTTTACAGTGTATAAAAATATTGCTTCATGTTTTTGTGAATTTTTGATATATTTTAGTATGAGCTTTCAGGATTTCCAGTGTCGCTGTTTATATATGTGTCATCCCTTGTTTTTTAAAATAAGTAGACTTGCAAGCCTAGCTTGTCTACATTGAAAGTCCAACATTCCATGTTTGATCGCTTGCAAGTCTGATTCATTTATTGTGAAAGTCCCTGTGTGCTAGACTGCTTGCCAGTTTGGTTTGTCTACATTGAAAGTCCAACATTCCATGTTTGGTCACTTTCAAGTCTGATTCATTTAAACTGAAAGTCCGACACTCTGTGTTTGACCACTTGCAAATAAGATTAATTCAACAAAGTCAGGCATTCTGTGTTAAATCAGATGCTTGTGAGTTTCACTAGTTTACAATGTATCCCAGTGGGAGTCCATGTGATTCAGAAGACGAGCAATTGCTCTGTGGTCTTAAGATGTGTCCACTCAGTTGTGATACCGAGTCCCATTTGATCTATTAAAGTATGGGTCCAGATCCTATCCCCAACACACCTTGGGTGTGTGAATTGCTTTAGGAGTGTTTGCACTTGTGTGCAGTAATGTTCACCTTATACTATGGAATACAATGAACTTAGTTCAACAGATAACATGTTAAAAATAGTTGTACATTATGTATACGTGATTTAAATGTTTTACTGTTGATGCTGCCAACTCAGGTTCAGATTGCTTGCCTTGTGCAGTAATAGTTGTGTAATTTAATTGTGTAGTGCCTTGCCTTTTAAGGCAGCCAGGATTGTTTGAGTGAATCCTGTTGATTTGAGGTAGCACATTAATGTTATAATTGTTTCCCTTTCTGTTTCTTCATGTTTGTTTGAACATGCACAGTGGTTCCCCATGTTAGTACATACACAGTGGTTCCCCATCTTAGTACATACACAGTGGTTCCCCATCTTAGTACGTACACAGTGGTTCCCACATGTATTGCAGTGTAAATATATAATACATGAATTCATTCAGACTCAAGATATGCATATGGAACTATCCTCGTCTTAAATAGTGCTAAGGGATTGGAGGAGTTAATCGGTCGAAGAATCCAGGGACAGATCAAAATCTGTTTCTGAACTGAGAACAAAACAAAAATAATGTCTGCAGACACTTTCAGTATCTTGGCTCCGTAACTGACAACAATGGGGGAAGTTTTAAAGGAAGGCAGATAGGGACACGTTATTGCAGTGGAATGATTAAACAGTAATTTCAGAACTATGGCACACCAGCAACCAAGTTAAAGTAACATTTTGGAAAATATGCATCTGTCCTGTGGATGTGAATCATTTACCATTTCACAATCATTAAAAAGAACTCACAAAAGAAAAGAAAATTTGGGCTTTTTAACTCGCAATGTTACATAAAAATTCTGAGAATATTGTGGACCAAGAAGGAGGAAAACACTGACATTCAAAGAAAACTGGCAGATGAACAGTATCCTGTCTGGGAAACAGCATCCTGCGTCAGAAACTTTGGCTGTATCAGACATCACTGTAAGTGGGAAATCCTGTTTATGCCTTTAGGTGAATGCAGTTCGTAATCCCGTGCACCACATTGGAAACACAGCTGTGGGTGATCTGGAAGCAGACCACCCTGCCTTAGTTTCTAAAATAAAAGTATTGTAAATTTTTGTTCAGAAAGCAGTGGCAAACTACAGAGCGTAAACTTGCCCAAAAAAATCACAAACAGTCAAACAAATGCTGAGGTTGACTGCGACGTCCTGTTAAGGACATGCAGCTAACTTTTTTGTTTATATGAACAAATCTTGGACATTATCCACAAGTGCACATTGCACGACAGACCATTAATGCCATCTCGTACATGACATTTCTGTCGTTTCTTTTTTGTTTTCATCGCTGTTAGGGCCATGTCTGACATTAGTAACATAGTTATTAAAAAAAATAAAGGGCCTGTTTATAGAGCATTTGTTGCTATATGCACATTTGTATCAAACCAGCACCACTGGGTCGTTGACGTGGTCGGTTTCACACCGGTCATTTTTACTTGTGAAGACATTTCCTGGTGCCCATTTTAAGCTTGGGCGAGCTTAGGACAAATGTTAAGATTTGCGGAAATGCAGATTACAACTCTTGACCACTGGCAGGTGACGAGTGGCTAGCCACTACGCTGTTGTGGCTCCCAGCACAATAACAGTTATGAAGTAAATATTGTGTATGCCTTTATATGAACAAGCTGTTGAAGTTGAGGGCTGAGCGCTTACATGAATGTCCTGAGTGCAGTGATGTCGGTTCTTGACTGAACTCAACTTAGTTGATCAGAAGCTGGCAAATTATCAGTGATATGTGTGGGATTACCGATAATCTATTCTGTGTTTAAAGTAAGTTGAAATCCTGTGTTTTCCACGACAATGAAGTACAAGCCGAATCAATATCAGAGTTAACATGGCTTTGTCTTCAGTGTTCTCCTCGAACATCCTATATTATTACTTTTTTGTGTGCCTTTAACAGACAAAATGCATTCCATTCTGTGTCAGTTTTACATTGTACAGATTATATGACAAAATCAAATGTTTGCTTTTCTACTGTGCATATTAACTGTGTGACTGTAGTTGACTGTATGAGTGCCAGGCAGTTGTTGGTTTAACTTATTCTGTCAGAATCTGTGGTGAAACTAATAATGTTATGTTTAAAGGTGGTCAAATAATAACCTAATTAAACAGAAGGAGTTACAGTAACAATTAGATTAGATGGGTTAAAGTAACAACTGGATGAAACAGAAGAGGTAAAGAAAAATATATCATGCAAGGAGTTATCAATACATGTATAGTGAGATGTTTGGCCCTTAAATGAGTTAATATTTGAATAGAAGTCTAATGTACAGCCTGCTTGCTATGTATATAACACTAGTAACTTCAAAGGTTCCGTTTACCTGTTGACCAAGTGGTTATGAGTGTGAATTCTCGTCACAGTGAATTATCAAATTAACCTGAGCTCCCAGGGCAACCTAGTCTAAACTGGGTACCACAAAATGGCTTGGGAAGTAAAGGCTGCGGGCGTGTCGATGGTTGGTCTATCAATGTATGTGTCTAGTGCCATATATCCTACGTGCTGTCAGGTGTGTTGGCGGGTGCTTTACTTGTACAGCTGAAGACCTGGTCCATGACTGTGAACAGTAATGGACAACACGGTTGCTGCAAGAAGAGGCCGGGGACATCCATCTCGGTAGATACTAGACAATAAAGACATCCTGGACATTAACATGAGACAGGAGTCGACTATCTCTAAGGTAGATACTATACATTAAAGACACCCTGAACAGGCTGTGGAACTAATGAAAGATGAATAGTCCTTCCAGCGGGTGTAATAAGTATATATAGCCCATGTATTCCAAATGTTTGTAATCTAAAACCTAATCTTCTTGTAGTCTGGAGTGTATCTTATATACATGTCAAGTACTCTTTCATCTCTTTTGTTATATTTATTTCATATAATGATAACACTTTTCGTGGCTTGCTAGTGAGATTCCAGTTATATTTGTTTATATCCATTTGCCAATCTCTTTTTGTATCCGTTTATCTTGACTGAGGTGTGCTAAGTGTTTTTTTTTAATTTTCTGTCAGTATATGATGAGTGCGGTTGGAAAAGGGTTTTATATCAGTTCTCAGCATTCGTTACGGGAGGGAAAGATTGGACACCTGTTCCCCCATACACTCAGACAAAATGTAAAAGTCTGGAAAGATTTGCCACCTATTCCTCTATGCTCTGAGATCTACAAAATGTAAAAGTCTGGACAGATTTACCACCTATTCCTCTATGCGCCCGGATCTACAAAATGTAAAAGCCTGGAAAGATTTGCCACCTATTCCTCTATGCTCTCAGATTTACAAAATGTAAAAGTCTGGACAGATTTACCACCTATTCCTCTATGCGCCCGGATCTCCAAAATGTAAAAGCCTGGAAAGATTTGCCACCTATTCCTCTATGCACTCGGATCTACAAAATGTAAAAGTCTGGACAGATTTGCCACCTATTCCTCTATGCACTCAGATCTACAAAATGTTATAGTTCTAAAGCTTATTTAGCCGCTTAGGCTCCTGCGACGGGACTTCTATAATGATGTACTACCCAGCTTTTAAGTGACAAGAGTAGAGGACCCTGTTATTTGCTCTGAGGGATCTAGGATATCAGGTTATTTATATATAGACCAATCAACACACAGTGGGTTTTGTAGTCAATATCACACTGTCAGCCTTTACATCTCGGGATATTTGCGGACATCAATTTTTAAAATCCACCTCAACACGAATACGGAAGATGGCGGCCAGGTAAAAACGCTAGCCGCTGCACTGTTATCCAGCTTTGGAGTTGATTAATTTCCGGCTGTGCTGGTAGATTTTCTACATTCTCATAAGTTATATCCACCATTATATTTGTATATTTTACCAGTTATAGAGCCATTTCAGCGTTGTGGTTAGTGCACTGCTTATCAAGACCGTGGTCTTGATTCGATCCCTGGCTGTGACAGGATTCTTGTTTCCGACCAATGTTCTGTGGTTGACCCAGCCTCGTAAAGTTGGTACCGGATAGTTTTAAGTTTTCTGGACAGGGAACTCTCCACTTCACTTCATTATGCCATGACCTAGAATATATGAACACATACACCTCAAAAGCAGTATCTGTCATTGGACCGTCTTTACTTTGTTTTATTCCAACCAGTTTTAAAACAAAGAAGAAAAAACAATTCCCCATAGAGGGAACCGGCTGGAGGTATATGGTGTGAAAGGACCAACACATTTTGTAGGCCTAAGTGCATGGAGGAATAGGTGTCAGTCTTACCTTCCCAGAGCTGATGTCAAGAACGTCTTCTTTCGTTCGCTTCAAATTTGTCTATATCTGCAATATTGTATGTCAAGAACTAACATCGAACCCTCGTCAAACTGCACTCATGCCATTGCCAGCGTAACAGCATAACTGTTGGACCAATATTATAAAACACACATTTTTTTGTTTCCAGAAATATTGTTAAAGTGCTTATTACTTGGTAGCATCTTTCAAAATGTAGAACAATCATTATCAATGGCTCACAGATCTTTCAGACGTCTTCTATGACTCACGCTCATGATAATTTTCTTTCAGAGCTAACATTTGTGATAATGTTCTGCCTGAGCTAAAGTTTGTGATCAAATTTTTCAAAGCTTACACATGACAAATGCCCATATTATCAAAAGCTTATAATTATGATCATTGTCTTCCAGTTTTTTTTTGTTTTTTTTTTCATGTTTATAGTCTTTTTCTTTTTTTCCCATTATTATAATCTGGTTTTCATATTTATAGTCTACCAGGTTTTTTTTACCCATGTTTATAGCTTTCTGGTTTTAATGTTTATAGTCTTTCAGTTTACATGATTATAGTGTTCTTGTTTCATGTTTATATCTTCCTATTTTTAACCATGCCTTCTAGCTTTCACATTCATAGTCTCACTTTTTTCATATTTATAATCTAGTTTTTCTTTTTCTTTCCATGTTTATAGTCTTCCTTTTGTTCATATTTATATCTTCAAGTTTTCACATTTACACCTACCCAGCATCTTGTGTTCATTGTGATGCCTTCCAAATCTGAATTTCAATATAATCTCAAATATAAATGACAAATATTTGTTAATGAGTGTTGGCTCTTAACTTTTAAAGGATGGCTGGAGCTTAAACTTCCAAATGTGTGTGACAGGAAGTTGATATACCATAACCAGTAACTCTTACTAGATTTTTACATTTCATGTTCTTCTTCTTCTTCTTTGCGATCATCCGGAGTGTTTTTTCAGATGTGATTGCGGTGTGTCTGTTATGCGCCCTTGGGCCCGAAACCCGTAGGCCAACACAACCGGCTTTAGCGTGCTTTTTTGACCAGGTAGCATTCCTGGGAGACTCTTTCTGTTGCGGTACCGTCCACAACCCAGCTGGCCAAGTTGGAACGGGTTAAGACAACGGTCGTCCCTCAAAGGAAGGCAGGGACAGTCCATGGCATTTTCCGCCATCCAGGGTGGCTTCCATAATTGCAGGGCCGGCACATAGCGCCCTGGTGCTGGGCTCACCGAGGGAATCGTCACGTCCTGCTCATGGCTTCTTTAATTCCTCACTTCAATATATTGGGCATTTCGTTCGCTGGTCTGCAGTCAATATCCACTCAGCAAGTTTTTCGGACATGTGCTTGTCGTTGTGTCCGTCAGAGCTGTTCCAGACACGTCGGACATTCGGAAACTACCTAGTCAGAGCTGTTCCGAACAAGAGCGGCATTCGGAAACTAGGTAGCTGTTCCTAGCACGAGGGAAGACTAGTTAGAGCTTTTCCGGTCACGAAAGACATTTCACTCGGACGTAATTGCGTAGTGCCATTTTTATTTTGCCGCCCGTAGGCTGACACTTCCGGCTTCAGCGGGCATTTTTGATGAGGTTAGCCTTCCTCGGGTTTCGAGACTTATTTCGACTTCCACACAGCAAGCTTTCGCTTCGGGCTGCCACGTAATGGATTCGCAAGACAGGCGTTCCATTTCGTGTCAACGAGACAATTTTCCACCTTTGACTACACTCACTCCATGAGTACGGTTACAGACTATCTACGGGACGTGCGACCGAGGTGTTTTTCCTCCTTTTGTACTCGCTCACGAGGTAGGCTACATGTGCTGCCGGCTCAGCACCTTACCTCCGTGCGTCTGTGGGCGAGTAACGGTCAGGCCCTCTCATCCGGGGATACCTCATATCCCCCAGCTAAGAGCCATCGAACGAGTATCTGCGCCAAGCATGTAGCGTGCTCAGCACCTCACCACAATTTTGATGTAGGTTTGTGTCGGCCAGGCTCTCACTTCCGAGGGTTTATGGCTTAGAGACGTTCAGCCATACACCTCGGCTGGGAGCCTTAGAGGTTATGTCCGAACTGAGATTTTTGGCATCGTTTGCCAGACTTTGACTGCTATCCTCAGTCTACCTGCAGAGCAGCAGGTTGTGTCTCTCTTAGTCTGGTCCCTATCCCAAGAGCTGTCCGATATGTAGTTTTCATCCATCGGCAAGCACATGGGGTCGATGGGACATGCAAGCTCCCCCACCACGGCAAGGTGGAGACACATCGGGGGAGCATTTCATGTTCTATTTAAAGCGTTTAGATATTACCTTTATAACAATGTTAACAGCAATATTGTTGTTGATAATCATTTAGGAAATAACTTGCCATTGAGCTTGTAAAAGTAAGTGGCAATTAGAAAGGGGGACAAATATTTCACATTCTTTCAGAGTTACTCTTAGTATGCTATAGTAAAAGTTCAGGAGCCTTCTAGGAGGCATGTTCGGGTATATGGTGCTAGCCTCATATTTGTTTGTAGACCAGTGGATAATCAGTGGCCAGTATGACTGGTTGTTTGTAGACCATTGGATAATCAGTGGCCAGTATGACTGGTTGTTTGTAGACCAGTGGATAATCAGTGGCCAGTATGACTAGTTGTTTGTAGACCATTGGATAATCAGTGGCCAGTATGACTGGTTGTTTGTAGACCAGTGGATAATCAGTGGCCAGTATGACTGGTTTGTAGACCAGTGGATAATCAGTGGCCAGTATGACTGGTTGTTTGTAGACCAGTGGATAATCAGTGGCCAGTATGACTGGTTGTTTGTAGACCAGTGGATAATCAGTGGCCAGTATGACTGGTTGTTTGTAGACCAGTGGATAATCAGTGGCCAGTATGACTGGTTGTTTGTAGACCAGTGGATAATCAGTGGCCAGTATGACTGGTTGTTTTTACTTTCCATAACATTTTATGGGACCCATTTTAGTCTGGGCGGCCAGGGAGTCCGGGTCAGTGCTTTAATAAAATCCACCTGGATGGGGATTAAAACACATGACGTCTGGGCCACCAGGCAAGTGTATCATCTGCTCCTGGACATGGCTCAGAAATCAGCCCAAACATGACTCAACTCACCTTGGATAGAGTAACTCCAGTAGTTGTCTTTTTAGGTCCAGATTCAGTATAATATATCGTTCATATTCCATCACATGGTCTCTTCACACCGCTTCTAGTCACCTGTGTGTTAACTTGTGGTGTAAACATTAGTTATAAGTCAGTGTGAAGCAGACAACTTCACATGGCTTTTACCAGTCATGACCTGAACCTGATGTTAACTCTTAAAAATAATCTTGTTAAAAGATGGCTTTTATAGTTTGTACACTATGATTTAAACTTGTTGGGTTCCAATCGTTATTTCTCTTCTTCTTCCACAATCAACGCGTGCTCGGCATCTATTCCGATGTGTCATGAACAGGTGGTTTACATGAAGTCTTCTCCGGTCCCCCAGAATTTGTCTCGATGGGTCTCTTCTGAGGGCCAGACTTCTTCTCTCGTTCTGGCCAAGATAGGTCATGCTGTGGGGTTGCCAGTGGCGGAGTCAGTGATACCCTTTCATTCGAGGTGTATTCAGTGTTGTTGATATCTTCTTCTGCGTTCATCTGGGTTTTTTTTTTTTTGGGGGGACGTGATTGTGTTGTGCCTGTTTACAGCAGAGCTGCGTTCTTGCGCTGTTAGGCCGACACATCCGACTTCTGCGGGCATTTGTTGGCCGGATTAACCTTCCCGGGGGTTTCTTAGGACATTTGACCTCCCTGTTGTGGTGTTATCCCCCATTCCAGCTGGCCCATATAGAACAGCCAAAGACATCTTGGTCAGCCCTCAAGGGAAGGCAGGGGCAGACCATAGGAATCTCCGCCATCCAAGGAGGCTTCCATACTTGCAGAACCGACACACAGCGCTCTGGTACTGGGCTCACCCAAGGAATCGTCACGTCCTGCACGTGGCTGCTTAGCCTCACTTCCGTATATTGGGCCTTCCGTTCACCATAGGCTGTTCCTCCGGAAACCAGAAGAATGCAGTGTTCCCATCAGAAATACTCCCTCTGTCAGTCGCTTTATTGTGGATTGTGCACATCGCTCTTGTTTAAACTCAACAATACCTGTGGGCTGTGGGCTCTCATCTAGTGTAATAAAACATCTCTTGACATTGCCAAACTGTGAAAAGGTATAAGCCAAAAACTCATTTGAAACTTGTGGTCTAAGGTTCTTCGCTTTCACCGCAGTATCAAGCCTGGCAATACTTCCCTTTTTCAGAAGTGCAGCTTTGGCTGCTTCTTCTTTATCCTGAGTTTTGGCAGCAGTCTCTACAGTTGTAGCAGATGTGTTGGCCCTGGGCAGCAGTCTCTACAGTTGTAGCAGATGTGTTGGCTGTGGGCAGCAGTCTACAGTTGTAGCAGATGTGTTGGCTGTGGGCAGCAGTCTACAGTTGTAGCAGATGTGTTGGCCCTGGGCAGCAGTCTCTACAGTTGTAGCAGATGTGTTGGTCCTGGGCAGCAGTCTCTACAGTTGTAGCAGATGTGTTGGCCCTGGGCAGCAGTCTCTACAGTTGTAGCAGATGTGTTGGCCATGGGCGGCCGAGGTCTACCTCCTACTTCATCATTTTTTGAAAAGCCTGCCTTATCGTATAACGTGTCTTTCTTATATATAAATAACAGGGACGATTAACTGAGTTTAGCCGTTAAACACTCAACATTCGCCGACGATTATTTTCGTGTTGTTGATATAATCAGCAACATGGTGATTCCTGGAGTTGTTCAACTTCACCACTGTGTGTGTTTTTTCTGTGTGGTCATTTTTTACCAGTATAATCATTCCACAAAGCCCTTTTTTTATGTATCAAAGATGGTCAGTTGTATACTTGCTGCTGCGTTCATCCGGATTTTTTTTTCAGATGTGACTTGCGTTGTGCCTGTTTACAGCAGAGCTGCGTTCTTGCGCCGTTAGGCCGACACATCCGACTTCTGAGGGCATTTGTTGACCGGGTTAACCTTCCCAGGAGTTGTATACAAATGTCCGTAATTTGTTTGAATGATCACGTGTAATTTGTTCTGGTGTCGCACTTAAGAAAAATGCCAAATCCGATTGTAATTAGAAAGAGGTGCCAAATACAGCCAATTTGTCCATTTCGTATATTTTTATTTGTTGATCATGCATATTTAAATTGTCACTGTTTTATCAGAAAGAATAATCTAGAATTAATTGCAGTTGTTGATCTGAGTTGAGTGTTTATGTAAGGTCAGCTTGGCCTCTGTGTGTGTGTGGTGGTGGTGGTGGGGGTTCCAATCCCAAACAGTTGTAATATTTTTGTGCCTAGGCCAGTATGGCTCTGATGTGGACCTAGTCTTATCAGATGAACACTAAATAATTTCCCGAACTTGGTGGAATTGTCTAAAGGGAAAGGGAGCTGGTCGCCTGCTTTATGATGCCATGACAGAGTATATGTGAAGGTCTACACTTTACACTGATGCAACATTGTGTCACCTTTACTTGTTGTACCTGGCAGAGTGATGGAAGTGCTTACCACTTAGGTGTCAAATTTTGCCACATCCGTTGCTGGGCCCTCAATTGAGAGTTATGCTGTGGCTACAGTTATGCATGTCCTTTGAAGGGGGCTGCGATCAAGCCTCGGTTGGTTTTCTAGGCAATTTTACATTCGGCAATTCAACAGTATTCAGATCATGTCGTATGGATGGATACAGAAAAGAGCAATTGCATCCATACGACAAGATCTGAATATTGAAGAAGGTTGGTTACTAAAGACGATAAAACAAAGAAAATTGAACTATTTTGGTCACTTGAAATGTCATGAAAGTTTGGAGAGAACAGTCATGGATGGGTATGTGCCCGGGAAGAGAGGAAGAGGAAGTCCAAAGAGAAGATGGGTGCAGGATGTGGCAGATGATCTCCAGATGGGACATTTTGCTTATGACCGAGAAGTTTTCCAGAAGATTGTTATGGGAGCAAAGAACATGCTACAGAATGAATGAATGTGTTTAACAGTATAACTATGTGGTATAATTGTGATTAGAGCTGTTGATTATAAATAAGGTCTTTAGGGGTTCAGTTTTTATTTTTTCTAACTATTAGGGATGTGGGGACCAACCCAATCAAAAAACAAAATTTGAACACCAAAGAAGTGATTATCCAGATTATGAAGCTTTGCATGTTTCTCCCGCTACATGGTCTGTCCTTAAAAGACATAAAATGACTTTTGCACAAGTACACACCTGCCTGTCTTCTCCGCTGGCAGAGATCACAGGGTGATCACACTATAAGCTTTGTGTTCTTCCAGTACTAACCCCATTTGATGAAGCTGGCTAGTTAATGGGAAGGCCTAACTCTTCCTATCATCTGCCTATCATGAGAACACCTGTCTCTTGTCTAGCACTTCAAATTAACAGCAATATCTGCCATGTGATCACCTTTCTCTTGATCTAACACTTCACATTCACGGTAGTATCTGCCATGCAATCACCTTTCTCTTGATCTAACACTTCACATTCACGGTAGTATCTGCCATGCGATCACTTTTCTCTTGATCTAACACTTCACATTCACGGTAGTATCTGCCATGAGATCACCTTTCTCTTGATCTAACACTTCACATTCACGGTAGTATCTGCCATGAGATCACCTTTCTCTTGATCTAACACTTCACATTCACGGTAGTATCTGCCATGAGATCACCTTTCTAAATTGTATTAAACTTTATATTCACAGCAGTCTATGCCATGAGATCACCTTTCTCTTGTCTAAGACTTTACATCCACAGAAAGTATCTGCCTCGAGATCACCTTTCTCTTGTCTAACACTTGATATCCACAGCAGTATCTGCCATGAGATCACCTTTCTCTTGTCTAACACTTTATATCCACAGCAGTATCTGCCATGAGATCACCTTTCTCTTGTCTAACACTTTATATCCACAGAAAGTATCTGCCATGAGATCACCTTTCTCTTGTCTAACACTTCACATTCACGGTAATATCTGCCATGAGATCACCTTTTCCTGATCTGACACTTCACATCCTTAGCAAAATCACGAGATCACCTTTCCCCATGACCTAACATGTCACATCCAGTCTCATCTTACATAAGTTCACCTTTCCCATGACATTCTTACTTGATCAAACTAAACATTCCAAACAAATCAAGCCAAGATGAACAAGTTATTCAGTATAGATAACACTCTTAATGCATTGTTCAATTTTGCATAACTTTGTACTGAATTTCATGTTTTTTGTTTAATATTGTTTTGTGTTTGTAATCATTTCAAGGTCATATTTATAATTCTGACAGACATTCCTGCTATTTGTTTCATATCAGAATTATTGCAAATGATTTTCTGCTTACTTGACAGTTTTATACGACTATTTTGAAGGTGTTTTTTTTTAGCGTAATCTGCCTGTAATACATAAAGACATTTTAGTATTTGTATTTAGTTCGTGTTGTGTGTGCTCCATATAGCTTGTCCTGAGTGATGCATTGATTGCATGTGTAGGAGATTATAGGGACGTATGTTGTTGAGAGAGGACATGAGTGTTATTTCAAAGGTTTAAAATTGGGCATATCATGTCCGGTATCTTCTTCTGCATTCATGCGGAGTGTTTTTTTAGATGTAATTACGGTGTGTCTGAGTTGGGCACTGTTGGGCCGAGACCCTTAGGCCAACACATCCGACTTTAGCGTACGTTACTTTTCACCAGGTTAGCATTCCTGGGGGACTCTCACTTTTGTGGTGCCATCCACAGCCAAGCTGGTCAAGTTAGAATGGTCGAAGACTTCATGGTCTGCCCTCAAGGGAAGGCAGGGACAGTCCATAGGCATCCCCCCCCCCCCCCAATCCAAGGAGGCTTCCATAAATGCAGAGCCGACACATAGCACTCTGGTGCTGGGCTCACCCAAGGAATCGCCACATCCTGCACATGGCTGCTTGAATTCCTCACTTCCATGTGTTGGGCATTACGTTCGCTACAGGCCGCTCCCCGCACAAACCAGGAACGGTCAGTCTGCAGACTGACTTCCACTCAGCAAGCTTTCGGATCGGATGTGTGCCCAGAAATCAAGATTGTCAGAGCTGTTCCAGCCGGAAATACAAGATAGTCAGAGCTGTTCCGGCTGGAAGACAAACTAGGGGCACGAGGGACATTTCAGTCTGACGTTTTTGCGTTGTGCCACTTTATTTGCTACCTTTCGGCTGGCACATCTGACTTCTGCTGGCATTTTAACGGGTTTGCCTTCCCGGGGTTTCGAGGGACATTAGACTCTTACTGTTGTGGCGTCGCCCACATCTTAGCTGGTCAAGGTAGAACGGTCAAAGACATCATGGTCAACCCTCAAGGGAAGGCAGGGGCAGACCATGGGCATTCCCTGCTATCCAAGGAGGCTTCCATAATTGCAGAGCCGGCACATAATGCTCTGAAACTGGGCTCACCCGAGGAATCGCCACGTCCTTGCTCATGGCTGCTTTAATTCCTCACTTCCATGTATTGGGTATTTCGTTTGCCAGTGGTCGCTCCCCGCACAACCCAGGGACGGACAGTCTGCAGACGACATCCACTCAGCAAGCTTTCGCTTCGGATTTCCACGTAATGGATTCACTAGCCAAGCGTTCCATTTCGTGTCAATGAGACGCTCTTCCACCTTTGTCAACGCTCACTCTGTGAGTATAGATACCGATTTTCATCGTAACCACTGCGTGCGATTGGGACGCTTTTCCACCTTTAGTAATGCTCACGAGGTAGGCAACATGTGCTGCCAGCTCAGCATCTTACCTCCATGCAGCAGTGAGAGAGTAACGGCTAGGCCCTCTCATCCGGGGATCTCTCATATTCCCCAGCTGAGCGTGTAGCGTGCTAGTATCTCACCTCCATTTTGAGGTAGGTGAGTGTTGGCCCAGCTCTCACATCCGAGGGTTAATGGCTTAGAGGCTTTCAGCCATATCCCTCAGCTAAGAGCCTTAGAGTATGTGTCCGGACCAAGAATAAGTGGCGTCGTGCGCCTGATTTGAACTTTTGACTGCTATCCTCAGTCTACCTGCAGAGCAGCAGGTTGTGTCTCTCTTGGTCTGGTCCCTATCCCAAGGCCTGTCCGACATGTAGTTGCGCTTCCGTCGGCAGAGTTCTTGGGGTCATTGGGACACGCAAGCCCCTCTACCACGTCAAGGTGGAGACACGTCAGAGGGGATTCCGGTATTATACCCTACCCTTCCTACCACACTTGTCTCTGTTGCGAAGGGGTTAAGGATGCGATTCGAGATCCCGCATACCCGCGTTTGAAACACAGCTGCATGCGATTTGGCAGCAGACTGCGTTGCGCTGGTTTTTTTATGAAATGGTATGGATGCCAGTCGTTCAGAAAGCAAAGGCAAACCAGCCAAGACATCAACAACAGCAAAGTGCTGGTGTTGACTGCAACGTCCTGTAAAGGAAAGGATATGCAACTAACCAACTTCCTACCACACATCTAGCACACACTCGTATATTCTATCTGAATGCATCTTAAACTCATTTAGCACTGAACGTATTATAAAACATTGAAGATAGTCATAGTACTTCTTCGTCTTCATCCTCTTCATCTTCTTATCCTAATGGAGCAAAGCCCCTCTTCCCCCCCCCCCCGTACTTTCTCTCCTCTTCCCCCCCCCCCCCCCCAAATCAATATGCACTAAACGAATCTGCAACCTTGCCCAGACTACAAGTAAAATCAATCCCAAGAGATAGCAACATACCTGGAAAGGAAGAAACCAACCGATTAGCAAAGAAAGGTGAAAGACTACCTCAGCCTGATATAGAGATAACCTATAATGAGGCAAGAGATTTATAAGATGCAATTTTATAACCAAGTGGAAATGAGAGTATCCAAGTCACCAGACAGATGATGTATATTACCAGCTCAATCGAAAAGAACAAGTTACAATCTTCAGGCTACGGACAGACTACAATATGCTGAAATACCACATATTTAAGAAACTAAAGATAGGAGATACTAATCAATGTAACTGCAGAACTGGTAAACTGACAGTTATACATTTGCTGCAGGAGTGTCTGACATATGATCCACAGTGCCGTAAACTTCTACCATTGTTTTATAAAGAGTTTCCTTAAATTTACCCTACGTTTCACTTGCTGTACAAATTTCTGATGTATCAGTGACAGCGTCTAGAAAATTACTTTGGCCTATGCATCTCCATTTGAGGACAAACTCTGTGTGAATATCAACAAGCTTAAGTTGACTGCTGCTTTATTTGTATTTATTTATATTGACGTCTGAAGGTGAACAAAGAAGAAGAGGAAATCCTTGGCTGCTAGCTGCGCACAGCGTGCTTTTTAAAAGGGCACGTTGTCTTGAAGCAGAGGAATATTTTGAGTGCGAGTTATCTCAATAATACATACTGCTGTAAATGAATGTGTTGTCGCGAGGTAGATAATCTTGTATAGGACACATTTGACGTCCCAGTAAATAGTAAGCATAATTTGTCATGCATATTTTTAGTCCCACGGCTTGACAGGTGTTGGGGAGCCTGGTTTTTTTTCTTTGTATGATGGCAATGTTGGCTTGATGATAAAAATGGTGAATCCCAGCCTCATCTAATGTCACTATGACCACCAAAATGTTTTCTGGCTGGCACATGTTAAGAAACTTGACAGCAATTGTCCCCATCAGATCAATGAGATATATTGATTTATTTGGTTGTTTCGGGATTTGAGGTTTAAAGATTGATTGATTGATTGATTGGTTTAGGAACCGACATCACAGCATTCAGGAAATTCCCATAAGCACTCCGTCCCCATCCTCAGCAGTCAGCGAAGAGTTCCAACATTAATAGTTCCAGTAGCAATCTGATTATATGTCCGTCTCGCCTTTCCTCTGAGCGTCGATCGTCGGCCAGATCCCCTCGTCACACCTCGCTGTCTCATTCTTGCCAGACTATGGTGATCCATTTGTTCCTCCGAGGTGTACACGTGCTCCCACAAGGCCGCAACCACGTCTGTCTTGTCATGTATCAATACTCCACCAAGTTTTGCCGAGCCAGCCAATCTGTCCGCCTGTTCATTCCCTAGCCCCGGAGAAAAGATCCAGGTGATGCTTGCTACCCGTGACCCTCCGAAGCGAAGCAAGCCACTCTGCACGAAGCTTGTCTGTGCTCACCCTCCTCAGCATGCTTTCTGAGTCAGTTACAATCACAATGTGTGTATGTGTCATGTTCTCTATCCATTGATTGAGCACAACCCACTACTGGCAATGTTGATCGCATTCCGGTAAGAACCCAAGACCTAAGATTAGATATATTCTTAAGCTTACATTCTGTCGAAATTAGAGACATACGAGATAACCAGGTTAAATACGTACATTGTAGACACACAAATATTCACTTGTATTGAATAATGTCCCCTCTGCCGTGCGTCCACCTTGACGAGGTAGAGGGGCTTGCGCGTTCCAATGACCCCAAGAGCTATGCCGACGGTAGCACAGCTACTGGTAGGGTCACCCATGTCGGACAGGTCAAGGGAGAGGGACCAGATGAAGTGACGCACAAACCTGCTGCCTTGTAGGTAGACTGGGGACAGTCAAAGGCTAGGGAAAGCATCCCGAAAAATGCTTGTCGAAATCGGATGTACTGAGCCACAGGCTTGACAAAGAAGTGCAACGTAACTGTATAATTTCATGATGCCACAGATGAAAATTAATCGTTATGGTGCTAATCCCGTGAAGTCCCATCAGGCGGTGATAGTGCCGGGCCCCCTGCCTCGAGGGGGTCCACCCATGACTACTGGTGGTCACCTTCCCCTGTGCTGTGGAGTCAAGGCACAGAGGAGTAGGTTAAGAGCTATTGACCAAATACCCAGGACACTCAACATACTACAGTGGAATGCCGAAGGAGTTTATAACAAGAAAGACTCCCTAACACAGCGTCTTCATAAAGATAGAATAGATGTGGCATGCATTCAAGAGACACACCTCAACGCCAATCGCAAATTTTCAGTCAGAGGATATCAGGCCACACGTTTCGACCGCGAAGGACATAAAGGAGGAGTTCTAATACTTACACGAAATACAATACCTTGCAGCGAAGTATCTGTGATCTCTGACAACCAAACAGAAATTATAGGTGTTGATATAATGATAAAGGACGTGAAAATAAGAATTTACAATCTTTATAGCCCAGCAGATAAGGATCTTACACTCTCAAACATGAAAATAACTGACACAAATTGCATTATTGTCGGAGACTTTAATAGCCGTTCAGAAAGATGGGGATACCCAGATACTGACAAAAGAGGAGATGAAGTGGAGGACTGGGAAATAGACTCAAATCTCCATCTACTCAACAAAGCGGATGACACACCGAGCTTCTACTCCAGAAGATGGATTACCACTTCTACTCCAGACTTAGCTTTCTGCACAGGAGACATCCTCCACAAAATCGATCGCCATGTGCTGGACCAATTAGCAGGTAGTGACCACAGACCAATCAAGCTTGTAATGAATATGGAGTATGTTCCACAGGAGCAAAAGCCTTTGCCCCGCTGGAATTACAAACGAGCAGATTGGGACAGATTTGCCATACTAACAGACAAATATTGTGAAAACATAAATACACGATATGGCAACATGAAGCAAATGGTGGAAAGTCTAAACAGAGCAATAATACAGGCAGCCACTGAGTCCATTCCAAGAGGAGCGAGGAAAAATTACAAACCATACTGGACTGAAGAACTACAAAGTTTGGAGGACAAAGTTGAAGATGCCAGGAAGACAGCAGAGAGAGAACAAACAACTGAAGCGAACATCTCTCTCAAAGCCATCTCAGCAAAATATAAAAGAACAGTAAATCAAACAACAAGAGATTGTTGGAGGGAAAAAACAGAAAACCTGAATTTTGACAGGGATGGAAACAAACTATGGAAACTAGTGAAAGCCATGAACAATGAAGGACCTAGAAACAAACAAATAACAATTAAACAAGGAAATGCCTTGCTTACAGGAAAAAAGGCTGCAAATGCACTAATGGAACACTATGCCAGTGCAAACCACATTGATATTACAACCGAACAGAAGAAAGCAATCAAAGATAAACAGATACATCATAGTAATACAGAGACAGAAGCAGAATATATGATGGCAAATCTAACAATGGAAGAAATGGAACAGGCAATGAATACCCTAAAAAAGAAGAAATCACCAGGAAAGGATGGAATCACAAATGAAATGCTAATAGGACTAGGCACTAAGGCAAAAAGAAACTACTAGCAGTCCTAAATTACAGCTGGAAGAGAGGAATAGTCCCACAGGCATGGAAGGAAGCTATACTAATACCAGTCCCAAAGAAAGGAAAAGACCTGGAAGAACCAAATGGCTATCGACCTATCAGTCTACTTAGCTGTGTAGGAAAATTAATGGAACGCATTATCAATGGCAGGCTAACATGGCATCTGGAAGAAAACAAACTCTTAACACCACACCAAGCAGGATTAAGAAAGTACAGATCCACTGAAGATCAAATAACCTATATAGCTCAGGAAATAGAGGATGCCCTCCAAGAGAAAACGCACACACTAGCGGTCTGGATAGATTTAGAAAAAGCATTTGATAAAGTATGGAAGGAAGGACTGAAAGTAAAACTGCAAAAAATGCATGTTTGTGGGAAAATGTATAAATGGATCAGCCACTACCTTGAGAACAGAACTGCCAGGACAAAAGTACAAGGACAAACCAGCAAAATGATGCTGTTGGAGCAAGGTGTCCCCCAAGGAGGAGTTCTTTCACCAACATTATTCCTAGCATATATAAATGACATCACGGAAAATTTTCCAGCCAGAGTACACACATCCTCCTTTGCAGATGACCTAGCCATATGGACATCTGAAGAATATATTAGTACAGCTAACAGCAGAATACAGCAAGCCTTATTAGCGCTAGAGGACTGGTCAAAATCATGGCTAGTGAAGATAAGTGAGGAGAAAACAACATGCACAGTGTTCTCCCTCTCAAATAAAACTCAGCAACCTAAGCTGGTATTGAATGGAAAAATATTGCGCCATGAAGAAAATCCAAACTATCTAGGAGTCACCTTTGATCGTCGCCTGACATGGAAGACACAGGTTGAGAAAAATCGAACAAGAGCAAGGCAAAGAATGGCAATCATGAAAAAGCTTGCTGGTACAACGTGGGGAGCAGATGAGAAAGTTCTCAAGAAGTTATATACTGGACGGGTGAGGCCAGTACTGGAATATGGCATTGCAGCTTGGGCAACAGCAGCTAAGTCAAACTTTAACAAAATAAGTAGAGTCCAAAATCAAGGAATGCGAATCATAACTGGAAGCCTGAAGACAACGCCTATTAATGAACTAGAAAAGATCACTTGTTTACAACCAATGCAGGATAGAAGAGATAGCAGAGCCCAGCAACAAGCAGAAAAATTTAGAAGATTGACAGACCACCCTATGTATAACAGGTTTAATGGTTTTGGAAAGGGAAGACTGAAGCGTAGCAACTTTGTAGAAACTGCAAAACGAAAGATTAGGGCAGATCCTATACTTAACATATCAACAGTCAAACCCATTTACAATGCACACAACTTCCCAGCTTGGAGACAGCAGCAACTGCCTGAGATGATAGAAAACATTCCTGGTATTGAGAAAAAGAACACTCAGCATGAAACCGAAAGAAGAGAAATAACCCTAAACTACATAAAAGAACATTACCCAAGCAGCAATTGGACCCATGCATATACAGATGGATCAGCCAAAAATTCAATAGAGAATGGAGGAGGAGGAATTCTCCTAAATTTAAAAAATGGAGTGAAAAAAACACATTCAGTGGCAACTGGAAAGTTTTCAAGTAACTTCAAAGCGGAGGTAGAGGCTCTGAAAACTGCAGCAGAAATGCTCTTGATGGAGGAAAATAAAGAGAAGCAAATAGCTATCTTCACAGATGCAAAGTCAGCTGTCTCAATACTGAAGAGCAATAACAGCACAGAAATAGCTGACCTAAGAGCAGCACTCCATGGTCTATGCCAGAAATCCAAAAAAGTTGTAATACAGTGGATCCCATCACATTGCAGTATACCTGGAAATGAAGAGGCTGACAGACTGGCAAAAGAGGGCGGACGACTACCACAGCCTGACATAGACATAACTTACAATGAGGCAAAGAGGTTGATAAAAAGCACCTATAGAACCAAATGGGAATCAGAGCATCCAGGCCACCAGAAGGATGATGCATATTACAAACTCGACCGAAGAGAACAAGTAGCAATCTTCAGACTCCGCACAGGACATAACAGGCTGAAATACCACTTGTTCAATAAACTAAAGATAGGAGATACCGATGAATGTAATTGTCGAACTGGAAAAATGACAGCAAAACATTTGCTGCAGGATTGCCCAATATATGCAGAACAGAGAAAGATATTTTGGCCCACACCTGCTTCATTTGAGGACAAGCTCTATGGAGATATCAACAAGCTCAAGTTGACCGCAGCTTACTTTAACTACATACAGGTTGACATTTAAAGGTGTATGAAGAAGTATTCAGACTGCCACACTTCATACCACAGGTATGTCGGTTACAAAAGCCTCCCAGAGGCATGAAATGGAATATTGCTTGGATAGCAAATCCATTACGTGGAAAGTCCGAATCAAAAGCTCACTGTGTGGGCTTCATAAAAGGTGGAAAAAGTGTCCTAGTGGCACGAAATGGAATATTGCTCGGATAGCAAATCCATTACGCGGAAAGTCCGAATCGAAAGCTCACTGTGTGGATGTCATCTGCACACTGCATTCTTCTGGTTTCCGGAAGAACAGCCTATGGTGAACGGAAGGCCCAATATACGGAAGTGAGGCTAAGCAGCCATGTGCAGGACGTGACGATTCCTTGGGTGAGCCCAGTACCAGAGCGCTGTGTGTTGGCTCTGCAATTATGGAAGCCTCCTTGGATGGCGGGGAATGCCCATGGTCTGCCCCTGCCTTCCCTTGAGGGCTGACCAGGATGTCTTTGGCTGTTCTATATGGGCCAGCTAGGATGGGAGATAACACCACACCAGTGAGAGTCAAACGTCCTAAGAAACCCCCGGGAAGGTTAACCCGGTCAACAAATGCCCGCAGAAGTCGGATGTGTCGGCCTAACGGCGCAAGAACGCAGCTCTGCTGTAAACAGGCACAACGCAATCACATCCGGAAAAAACAACTCCGGATGAACGAAGAAGAAGAAGAAGAATAATGTAAATGGCGGCAACTTGTGACACGCCTTGCGTCCACTGAAAACAAAAGTTAATTAGCTAGCTAACTAATTGGTTGGTTTGTTAGCTAATTAGTTGGTTGACTGGTTAGATAGTTGAACCATTCGATAGAGGTGTGCCCTGAATAGCTATACGGATAATGTGAATATTTATCCATTTGGTTACTACTATATCAATATACTTAACAAGGGTATTACAATTTTTTTTTAATGTTGCATATCCCTTACAGGATGTTGGAGTCAACACCAGCATTTTTAAGCTGCTGTTGATGTACTAGGCAAGATTACGCTCTGTAGTTTGCCATTGCTTTCTGAGCGACCGGTTCACATACCCCGTAAGTTACCAACGCGGCGAAAACCGCTACCAAGATGCACATGAACACTTGACTGTGAGATGGACATGAACATTTGACTGTGAGATACACATGAACACTTGACTGTGATGCACATGAACACTTGACTGTGATGCACATGAATACTTGACTGTGATGCACATGAACACTTGACTGTGAGATGCACATGAACACTTGACTGTGAGATGGACATGAACATTTGACTGTGAGATGCACATGAACACTTGACTGTGAGATGGAAATGAACATTTGACTGTGAGATACACATGAACACTTGACTGTAAGATGCACATGAACATTTGACTATGATGCACATGAACTTGTGACTGAGATGCACGTGAACACTTGACTGTGAGATGGACATGAACATTTGACTGTGAGATGGACATGAACACTTGACTGCATTATGGACATGAACACTTGACTGTAAGATGCACATGAACACTTGACTGTAAGATGCACATGAACATTTGACTGTGAGATGCACATGAATATTTGACTGCGTTATGGACATGAACACTTGACTGTGATGCACATGAATACTTGACTGTGAGATGGACATGAACACTTGACTGTGAGATGGACATGAACACTTGACTGTGAGATGGACAGGAACACTTGACTATGAGATGCTTATGAACACTTGACTGTGAGATCGACATGAACACTTGACTGTAAGATGCACATGAACACTTGACTGTGAGATGGACATGAACACTTGACTGTGAGATGGACATGAACACTTGACTGTGAGATGGACATGAACAGTTGACTGTGAGATACACATGAACACTTGACTGTAAGATGCACATGAACACTTGACTGTAAGATGCACATGAACATTTGACTGTGATGCACATGAACTTGTGACTGAGATGCACGTGAACACTTGACTGTGAGATGGACATGAACATTTGACTATGAGATGGACATGAACACTTGACTGTGAGATGGACATGAACATTTGACTGTGAGATACACATGAACACTTGACTGTAAGATGCACATGAACATTTGACTGTGATGCACATGAACACGACTGTGATGCACATGAATACTTGACTGAGATGCACATGAACACTTGACTGTAAGATGCACATGAACATTTGACTGTGAGATGCACATGAACACTTGACTGCATTATGGACATGAACACTTGACTGTAAGATGCACATGAACACTTGACTGTAAGATGCACATGAACATTTGACTGTGAGATGCACATGAATATTTGACTGTGATGCACATGAACACTTGACTGTGAGATGGACATGAACACTTGACTGTGATGCACATGAATACTTGACTGTGAGATGGACATGAACACTTGACTGTGAGATGGACATGAACACTTGACTGTGAGATGGACAGGAACACTTGACTGTGAGATGCTTATGACCACTTGACTGTGAGATGGACATGAACACTTGACTGTGAGATGGACATGAACGCTTGACTGGGAGATGGACATGAACACTTGACTGTGAGATGGACATGAACACTTGACTGTGAGAGGACATGAACATTTGACTGTGATATGGACATGAACACTTGAATGTGAGATGGACATGAACATTTGACTGTGAGATGCACATGAACATTTGACTGTGAGATGCACATGAACATTTGACTGTGAGATGCACATGAATACTTGACTGTGAGATGGACATGAACTTATGACTGTGAGATGGACATGAACATTTGACTGTGAGATGGACATGATCACTTGACTGTGAGATGGACATGAACACTTTACTGTGAGATGCACATGAACACTTGACTGTGAGATGCACATGAACACTTGACTGTGAGATGCACATGACACTTGATTGTGAGATGGACATGAACACTTGCACTGTGAAATGGCATGAACACTTGACTGTGAGATGGACATGAACACTTGACTGTGAGATGGACATGAACACTTAACTGTAAGATGGGACATGAACATTTGACCGTGAGATGGCATGAACACTTGACTGAGAGATGGACATGAACACTTGACTGTGAGATGGACATGAACACTTGACTGTGAGATGGACTTGAACGCTTGACTGTGAGATGGACATGAACACTTGACTGTGAGATGGACATGAACACTTGACTGTGAGATGGACATGAACACTTGACTGTGAGATGGACAGTGAACACTTGACTGTGAGATGGACATGAACAGTTGACTGTGAGATACACATGAACACTTGACTGTAAGACGTACATGAACACTTGACTGTAAGATGCACATGAACATTTGACTGTGAGATGTACATGAACACTTGACTGTGAGATGCACATGAACACTTGACTGTGAGATGGACATGAACATTTGACTGTGAGATGGACATGAACACTTGACTGTGAGATGGACATGAACATTTGACTGTGAGATACACATGAACACTTGACTGTAAGATGCACATGAACATTTGACTGTGATGCACATGAACACGACTGTGATGCACATGAATACTTGACTGAGATGCACATGAACACTTGACTGTAAGATGCACATGAACATTTGACTGTGAGATGCACATGAACACTTGACTGCATTATGGACATGAACACTTGACTGTAAGATGCACATGAACACTTGACTGTAAGATGCACATTAACATTTGACTGTGAGATGCACATGAATATTTGACTGTGATGCACATGAACACTTGACTGTGAGATGCACATGAACACTTGACTGTGAGATGGACATGAACACTTGACTGTGATGCACATGAATACTTGACTGTGAGATGGACATGAACACTTGACTGTAAGGTGCACATGAACACTTGACTGTGAGATGGACATGAACACTTGACTGTGAGATGGACATGAACACTTGACTGTGAGATGGACATGAACAGTTGACTGTGAGATACACATGAACACTTGACTGTGATGCACATGAACACTTGACTGTGAGATGGACATGAACACTTGACTGTGAGATGGACATGAACACTTGACTGTGAGATGGACAGGAACACTTGACTGTGAGATGCACATGAATATTTGACTGTGATGCACATGAACACTTGACTGTGAGATGGACATGAACACTTGACTGTGATGCACATGAATATTTGACTGTGAGATGGACATGAACACTTGACTGTGAGATGGACATGAACACTTGACTGTGAGATGGACAGGAACACTTGACTGTGAGATGCTTATGAACACTTTTTGACTGTGAGATGGACATGAACACTTGACTGTAAGATGCACATGAACACTTGACTGTGAGATGGACATGAACACTTGACTGTGAGATGGACATGAACATTTGACTGTGAGATGGACATGAACACTTGAATGTGAGATGGACATGAACATTTGACTGTGAGATGCACATGAACATTTGACTGTGAGATGCACATGAACATTTGACTGTGAGATGCACATGAATACTTGACTGTGAGATGGACATGAACATTTGACTGTGAGATGGACATGAACACTGACTGTGAGATGGACATGAACATTTGACTGTGAGATACACATGAACACTTGACTGTAAGATGCACATGAACATTTGACTGTGATGCACATGAACACGACTGTGATGCACATGAATACTTGACTGAGATGCACATGAACACTTGACTGTAAGATGCACATGAACATTTGACTGTGAGATGCTCATGAACACTTGACTGCATTATGGACATGAACACTTGACTGTAAGATGCACATGAACACTTGACTGTAAGATGCACATTAACATTTGACTGTGAGATGCACATGAATATTTGACTGTGATGCACATGAACACTTGACTGTGAGATGCACATGAACACTTGACTGTGAGATGGACATGAACACTTGACTGTGATGCACATGAATACTTGACTGTGAGATGGACATGAACACTTGACTGTAAGATGCACATGAACACTTGACTGTGAGATGGACATGAACACTTGACTGTGAGATGGACATGAACACTTGACTGTGAGATGGACATGAACAGTTGACTGTGAGATACACATGAACACTTGACTGTGATGCACATGAACACTTGACTGTGAGATGGACATGAACACTTGACTGTGAGATGGACATGAACACTTGACTGTGAGATGGACAGGAACACTTGACTGTGAGATGCTTATGAACACTTGACTGTGAGATGGACATGAACTTATGACTGTGAGATGGACGTGAACATTTGACTGTTAGATGGACGTGATCACTTGACTGTGAGATGGACATGAACACTTTACTGTGAGATGCACATGAACACTTGACTGTGAGATGCACATGAACACTTGACTGTGAGATGCACATGAACACTTGACTGTGAGATGGACATGAACACTTGACTGTGAAATGGACATGAACACTTGACTGTGAGATGGACATGAACACTTGACTGTGAGATGGACATGAACACTTAACTGTAAGATGGACATGAACATTTGACCGTGAGATGGACATGAACACTTGACTGAGAGATGGACATGAACACTTGACTGTGAGATGGACATGAACACTTGACTGTGAGATGGACTTGAACACTTGACTGTGAGATGGACATGAACACTTGACTGTGAGATGGACATGAACACTTGACTGTGAGATGGACATGAACACTTGACTGTGAGATGGACATGAACACTTGACTGTGAGATGGACATGAACACTTGACTGAGATACACATGAACACTTGACTGAGATGCACATGAACACTTGACTGTGAGATGCACATGAACACTTGACTGTGAGATGTACATGAACACTTGACTGTGAGATGCACATGAACACTTGACTGTGAGATGCACATGAACACTTGACTGTGAGATGGACATGAACACTTGACTGTGAGATGGTGCAGACAAAACCAAGTATGCTACAGTTACCAGATGTTTTGGCAAAATAGGATACAAACTGTCATTTACTGCCTATATAGTACCTTGCGGTGTATGGCAAGGGGGTTCTTGAGCCTGAGGAATTAAGGCCGCCTGGCTAGTTCAGTCACCGAGGCAAAATAGATGTTGGATACATTTATAAAAATTAAATCAAGTGAACAATAAGTCGACATATAACCTTTAATCATATAGTAATATAACATATAATATAGAAAATAATTCACGGTAAATTTCAGTATATGCCTTTTATGTGTAATTTGGTATAATCCGTCCCATTTTCCAGAACCATTGCAATAAGACCAAGCTGCCATGCAGCTGTGGATCCACTCCCACCAAAAACAGCCTCGGCAAAGTTGACTATTTGACCGGAAACTTCCCATGTTGAATTATTTTGACTGGGAGTGTTGTCACTGAGTTTGGTTTTCCACAGGAGGGTAGCATTTGTAGCGGAGTAAGTTTCTATTGCGACCAAATGTGCAGATCCGTTTGTATCGAGTCCGCCAAAGATGAGGACGTCGTTTAGTGAAACGTCTGACTGTCGAGTTATTGCCAGCTGGGATGTTATCTGGTCAATATCAGCCAAATATGCTGCAAGGAAGATATATACATTTATATATATATATATATTTATATATATATTATATATATATATATATATATATATATATATATATATATATATATATATATATACCTGTGTGTGTGTGTGAGTGAATGTGTGTGTGTGTGCGCGCGCGTGTGTGTGTGCACGGTTGTCTGCGAGAAACCGTCAGATAAAGAAACACGAAGAGAAAAAGTGAGAAAAAGGGAGAGAGATACAGAAGGAATAGGAAAGAAACGGAGTGATAGAGAGAGAGAGAGAGAGAGAGAGAGAGAGAGAGAGAGAGAGAGAGCGCGCGAGAGAGAGAGAGAGAGAGAGAGAGAGAGAGAGAGAGAGAGCGACAGACAGACAGAAAACTTATATACAGACTAAGAGAAACCGAGATAAACATAGAAAACAAATGGATAGTGAGAGAGAGAGAGAGAGAGAGAGAGAGAGAGAGGGAGAGAGAAAGACAGAGAGATATATATAAAAAGAGGGATAGATGAAGAAAGAAGGAGAGAGGTGTAGAGGGACAGAGATGGAGAGAGAGAGAGAGAAACAAAACATACATACAGATAAAGAAACTGAGAGAAACACAAATAGTGGGGAAAAACCAATAAAAAAAGAAAGAAAGCATACCTTTAGCCAGGTCACACATTAATTACACTGTTCTTTGCACCCAATGGGATGTGCCATAAAGAGATTAGAACGATTATAACATCTGATGGGAGGTGCCTTAAAGAGATTAGAACAGTCATTACATCTGATGGGGTGGGGTGGAGTGCCTTAAAAATATTAGAACGGTCAAAACATCTGATGGGAGGTGCCTTAAAGAGATTAGAACACTCATAACATCTGATGGAAGGTGCGTAAAGAAATTATAACATAACATCTTATCGGAGGTGCCTTAAAGAGATTAGAACATATGATGGGAGGTGCCGTGAAGAGATTATGAGAAGAATTGACTGAATAAATTAGACAAAATGGTCAATACATTTTTGGTACGTTATGCGAAGAAATAAACTGGAGAACTTGGTGACAATTCGCAAGACTGCGGGGAAAATAACAAGGGGAAGGCAGAGAAGTAAATACCTGGATGGCTTGGCCACGTGGCACATTCGAGACAAAAACACAGAGCTAATCCTGGACTCTGGCGAAAGTGTGAGATGGTGAAAAATGGCCGCACACTCTCATCGGCATGGCACATGATGATGATGATTTCCTGTGCAGGACGTTGCAATAAACCCTAAGCTGTTTTTCTAGGTAATTTTACATTCAATAATTTGCAATTATTTCTGAACGAGACGTCAACGTTTAACTTCAAATGACCCGTGTTGGAGGCTGATCCCTTTACCCCGCACCGGAAGTTTGAAAGCTACAGCGCTCTGATCCTTTCTGTTACGTCGACTGCTTTTACTGATTTATCACCGAAGGATAATATATCGCCAAATGTCACCTTCCGTGTTGACAAAAGGACGATATATCGCCATAATAGAGTCTAGGGCCATTGCGGTTATAGAGATGGGGTGGGTCCGAAGAGAGTGGTTGCAGTCTCTGGAGCGGATCTCGGTTGGCAAATATTAGTTTCATTTTCTTGCCAGGGCATGCAAGTGTAAAAGGAAATGAGTAGAGTAGACTGATAGGCTTGCAGGTAGGGCTACTGTGGAAGGCGGACGAGCCATGGACCAGGCAGACATTCTGAATGTTCTACGAGGAGTAAGTCGTTTGCGAGAACCAAGTGATGACTGTGAGTCTACAACCATGGTCAGGCAGCGAAAACAGCAAGTTAAAGAGGTATGGCCAAACAAGAACACTACGCAGGAAGCCAAAGAAGATTGATAAACCAACACAGAACTGGTGTCGTGAGCCGCTACACGCTGTGGGATTTGGTGAGGAGGGGATCTGAGCACTTATGGACTGAATGGTGTAATGAGGATGATCTGTCGACTAACAAACTAACTAACTAACTAACTAACTAACTAGAGTCATCGCGTTAATTTTTTTTTTTTTCATTTCGTGGTATCTTCCGCAATTTCAATGTTCAGTGAGCGTAAATTTACATTATAAAACTTGTTCATTTGATTGTGCACCATGTTTGGTCCAAACCTGCGTTTTGTTTGGCACTGAATCAGTTAATGTAAATCATATTAATTAGGAGGCAGGCAGAGGAAAAAGAGGCTCCAGGACCTAAGCTGAGAGTTTGATGTGGAGGAAGAACATCAATAAAATTGATCCAGAACACCAAGAACCGAGACCTATGGAGATACATGAACGCCTATGCTATTTGCCATGGCACATGGTAATGATGATGGTATTAATTAAAGAATTTGAGTAAGGATTTCACTTACTTATATTTATCCAGCCAGTCAAAATGCCAATTCTTGAACTGTATCCACATATAAGGCTTGAATATTTGGAGGAAATCCACAACGTCTGATCTGTGTTAAGTCTCGACTTTTGATCGGACCCAACATGTCGACTTGCATGGTCTATATTATTATTGTTTACATTGTAAACAACCATTTGTCCAAACTGCACAATATTCTTGAACGCAAAGGAAGCTGTGTCGCCGTTATCCACGATCCCCCACAGTGTTCCCAACAACGGTTGTCCGGAATTTTTACCAGACGAACCTAATGGGATATTTACGTAAACTGTGCCTTGTGAATACGCAACAATAGGAGCTAAGACATCTGTGTCTATGACCATTCGAGCATTCCGATTCTTGTTTCTTGAAACAGCTAATCTGGGGCGTTGATTCCTAGGGATATCAATGTACCAGACTGTCCTTATTCTCTTTGCCATATAGTCCAGAAGATCAAAGGCGTATAGACGGAATAGGCTCGAGTATGTTATTCTTTTCTGGATTAAGTGAAAGGAAACGTATTGTTCATAAACATATACCAGCAACACAGATGAGTAATTACGGCGTATCGTTGTTAGGAATTTTTATTATAAAACATACGATCTGTCTGTCCGCCTGTTAGTACTTCTGTCTGTAAAGCTATATGTCCTTGGAACCATCCATCTCTCAGTCCATCTACATCTACCTTTTTATCTGTCCGTTCGTCCGTCTGTCTATCAGTCCACCCGTCTGTCTATATGCCTGTCTATCTGTCCGTCCGTCCACCCGTCTGTCTATCTGTCTGTCAGTCCGCCCGTCTGTCTATATGCCTGTCTATCAGTGTCTTTCTGACTATCTGGCTGCCTTTCTGCCTGTGTATCTGTCTGTATTTTTAATTGTCTGCCCGATCTATTTATTTCTGTTAACCCGTCTATCTAACCGTCCGTTCTTTCCTCTGTCTACACACACACACGCATACACACACACGCGCACACACAGAGAGAGAGAGAGAGAGAGAGAGAGAAAGAGAGAGAGAGAGAAAGAGAGGGGGGGAGGTTCTTATCATTTTGTAAAATCTTAAGAATACATACGAACGAACCTGTGAACTTGTTGCATTAGGCTGAAACTGAGTGATGATGTAAGCGCGAAAGCCAACAATGATTGGATGACCGACTGGGATGAACGTTCCATTGACGTTGTTGACAGTTCCGTAGAGGGAGACAGCTCCACATACAACGCCATCTGGAAAAGTTTACCACGAAAGGTCACAAGTTAACAATCCACATACAACGCCATCTGGAAAAATTTACCACAAAGATCACAAGTTAACAGTTCACATGCAACGCTATCTGGAAAAGTGCAATCTGAAAGATCACAATAGGTTAACAGTTCATATACAACTCACCCGGGAAGATTAACCGGTCAAAAATGCTTGCAGAAGTCGGATCTGTCGGCTGTAAGTTGTAAGTATTGCAGCTCTGCTGTAAACAGGCACAACGCAGCAACAGAAGAAGAAGAAGAAGAAGAAGAAGAAGAAGAAGAAGAAGAAGAAGAAGGAGAAGAAGAAGAAGAAGAAGAAGAAGAAGAAGAAGAAGAAGAAGAAGAAGAAGAAGAATAAGAAGAAGAAGATGTTGATGATGATGATGATGATGATGATGATGATGATGATGATGATGATGATGATGATGATGATGATGATGATGATGATGATAGTACACAACTCGATCTGGAAAGTTACCACGTATGGTCACAACAGGCTAACAATTTACAGTTATGCATAAATTTTCAGATGGAATAATTGGATCTCTAAGACATCACGTGAAAAGATAGAAATACAATGGACTATCGGGCAAAGAAACAGTAGATCTGTGATAGCTTGACAATTGTGAAGAGGGGTTGAGTTGAGTTGAGCTGAGTTGAGTTGAGTCAAGTACCGACGCCACTGCACTCGGGACATCCCCATACGTGCTCGGTCCCCATCTTCAACAAGCAGCGATGAGTCCCAATACTAATTTTGCAGTAGTAGTATGATTATGTATCCGTCTGGTCTTTCCTCTGAGTCCTGGGTGTCTGTCAGGTCATCTGGTCACTGCCTGCAGTCTCCAGATGAGTGTAACGGAAGCGGGAAATCTTGCTTGTGATCGAGAGGTTTTCCGGGAGGTTGTTATGGGAGCTAGGTTCTGCAAAGGACATGCTAATGAATGAATGAATGAATGAATGAATGAATGAATGAATGAATGAATGAATGAATGAGCTTAGTTGATAGCGAATTGGGCAGGAAATGTCATGAGCACGTCGGACACGGGTTCGGCGCCAGGGCTCGTCGTCTGCAAAAGAAAGTTAAAAACTGGTCACCTATTCCTCCATGCACCCAGGCCGCAAAATGTGACGACGCTGCCACTTCACACGCCCAAAGCATGAAACTGCTCATTCATTCATTCATTCATTCATTCATTCATTCATTCATTCATTCATTCAGTATCATGCCCTTTGCAGAACCTCGCTCCCATAACAACCTTCCGGAAAACTTCTTGATCACAAGCAAGATTTCCCGCGTCCGATACACCCATAGGAGATCATTCGCCAAAATGGGGAAAAAAAAACACACATTCTGAGAACATGAATTTTCATGCGGCAAAAATAGAGGAAATGGGGGGGGGGGGAGTATAAATGATAGGCTATTTCAAAACCACTAAAGAAGACATCACACCAAGTGCCATGCCGACCTTGTGCCACGCCGATAAGCGTGGGTGGTCGGCCATGTTTCGTCATCTCACACGATCACTAGAGTTGTAGATCAGCTCTGAATTTTTGTCTGGGCTGGGCTATGCAGCCAAGCCACCCAGATATTTACTTCTCTGCCTTTCCCCTTGTACCTTCCCCCTATATCTTGCCAACTGTCACAAAGTTCTCCGGTTTATTTCTTCTCATAACGTGCCATAAAGATCTTAACTGTCTACGCTTAATTTCTCCAATAGGGGAGACTGGGGAGAAATGGACCAGCAATTTTGTAGTTTTCAATTTTTGCTCATCACCGGAACAGATTTTATCGAAACATAACAAAACCATGACTAAAATGTTGTACATTCATTTATTTTAAAAGGGGAAAACATTTAGCAATCTATTTCTATATGTTTCTTTACAAAATGCATTTCAAAAATGTATATGAACATGGGGAGAAATTGACCACCATTGGGGTGAAATGGACCAGCACGTGGGGAGCAATGGACCATAGTGGGGAGAAATGGACCTTTTTTTAAAAAGAAGCAGCAACAACTCATCCATATTGCTATAAGAAATAAATAATCATTAAAAGGATATTTGCAGTTTTTTTTTATTATTTTAAGCGACAGTAAAAAAAGTTTAATATGATATATTAATCTAATATAAAGTTTTATCGAACATTTATGCCTGCAAGACTTTCTTTGAAGACATAGCCATCTTTGGTCCTAGAAGTGGTTCCAGTGATTGTAGATCTAGTAAGCTGTGCTTTAATACATGTAATTGAGACACTGGCGACATCTTCTACCTTAGGCTTAACAAATTTACCAGCAACCTTCTCACTCTTGCGCAAGAACTCTACCTCAACATCACCATCATCATCAATGTCTCCCCTTACAATTCCTACATAGTAAACACAAGTCTTCTTTGTTCCATATTCACATAGCACACACTGGCCTTCAAAAACCTCACGCACACCAGTCAAGCTAACCGTACACTCCTCATTTTCACCAAATGAAACATCAGAATCTGTGTCAT
Source organism: Cepaea nemoralis (assembly GCA_014155875.1). Lineage (NCBI taxonomy): Eukaryota > Metazoa > Mollusca > Gastropoda > Stylommatophora > Helicidae > Cepaea > Cepaea nemoralis. The sequence continues at coordinate 701,834 of JACEFZ010026073.1, forward strand.
CACAAAACGAAATGTCAGTTTCTGGATCTGAATCAACATCAAGTTCTTTCAGCAGCTGTCTCTTTGCCTTTTTGGGTGGAACTTTTGCTGCCTTTTCTTTCATCACCGCTCTTTCCCTAATTCGATCCATTTCTGGCGTAGAAGTAGCCAGCATAGTTTTTCCTCTTTTCCTCATATTATTTGAATCTTTTCGCGGACCAGCTTTTGGTAGTCCTCTGAAAACATGAGGCGAAGTAAAGGAAGAAGTAGCTTTATGTTGAAGACTCCCTGATATTTCCTGCAAGTCATCTACAAGGTTCTCAACATTACACTCTTTCTGATTTTCATGAAATTCTTGTGCAGTTTGATCTGTGCTGGTACCACAATGTGGAGATGCTGATCCTGTCTGTTCATTGCTTTCTAAAGTGGCATTTTCACTGTCCTTGCTGATGGGCCTGTTCGTTATTTCTGAAGGCATAAAATCATCTTCTGTAAAAACATCTTCGTTAAAGGGCCAAATACCTGACACTGCAAAGCCTGATTGAATGTTAATGGGAGTTGCCGCTTTAAGAAAAGCGTGGCCTCCTAGATTTGCAACTTGATAGATTGTCAGTGGTGTCCCAACATTTTTCATCATCCATGAATCACACGCATTGTTGTAGACCGACTTCATGGGTCCAAAAACTGAACGGTCCAAGGGCTGAGTTTTAGATGAGGTGTGTGGTGGCAACGTGATCACATGAATGTTGTTTTTCTTGCACAGTTCAAGTGATTCAAATGAAATGTGGGAATCGTGATTGTCCAAGATCAAAATCAAAGGGAAGTCTTTGGAAGGTCTTGAATGCTTAATGAAGTGATTTATAACTTTGACGAAATTATCACGGGTCATCCAACCTGATTCATTCACAAGGCCAAGGGAACCTTCAGGTGCTCCAGCAAGCATAAAATTCTTAAAAATTTTTCTGGGAAACACAAAAACTGGAGGGATAATGTGACCCGCAGCTGACACAATGCAACAGATTGTGACCAGTTCTCCTCTTTCTCTGGATGTCACCTGGCCTATTTGCTTCACTCCTCGTGGGGCAATTACTTTTGGCACTTTCTGTACAGTGGTCAGACCTGACTCATCCAAATTGTAGATTTGAGCTCCACTCACATTTAGTTTTGTAATGGTTTCCTTCACAATGTTGAAGAAGGTGCAAATATTATGTTTGTTGAAAGCTGTAGCTCTAGCCAGAGATGTTGCCTCAGGTTGCCTTATGGTCAGCTCGGGATTCCGTCGCAAAAATCCACAAAGCCAGTCATTCCCTGCCATCATTTGCTCATCCCAGGTTAAAGGATGTGCAATGTTATTGACTTTCGCCATCTCGTACGCCAAAATACGAACGTTTTTAGTTGTGAGTCCATGGAACATTCTTGCACAATCTTTCAAGTAACTAGCAAAATCAGCTTCTTGCTTAGCTGTGAAAACAAGGCTATGCCTATAATTTGGTACGAGTCTAGTAGGCAGACCATTTCCTTCTCTGTCGTTTGTAAGATTGTTATTGAGGGTAGAGCGAGCAATGCCGTACTCCCTTGCAGCTTTCCTCACTTTCATTCTATTTTTCACAGCATTAACAGCTTCCCTCATACGTTCCTCCGTAACGAGACCCTTGTTGGTGTTTCTGATGTACAATCTTGGCATCTGAAACAAAAGAGTGACAGAATTATATAACATTTAGAATGGTAGGCTATCATTTGCAAAGAAATACTGATCATAGCACGAATGGCGTGCATCTTTAATAAATCACTGAAATCAAATTTGTTAACTCACTGTGTGGATGTCATCTGCAGACTGCATACTTCTGGTTTCCGAAAGAACAGCCTATGGTGAACGGAAGGCCCAATATACGGAAGTGAGGCTAAGCAGCCATGTGCAGGACGTGACGATTCCTTGGGTGAGCCCAGTATCAGAGCGCTATGTATCGGCTCTGCAAGTATGGAAGCCTCCCTGGATGGCGGGGAATGCCCATGGTCTGCCCCTGCCTTCCCTTGAGGGCTGACCAGGATCTTTGGCTGTTCTATATGGGCCAGCTAGGATGGGGGATAACACCACAACAGTGAGAGTCAAACGTCCTAAGAAACCCCCGGGAAGGTTAACCCGGTCAACAAATGCCCGCAGAAGTCGGATGTGTCGGCCTAACCGGCGCAAGAACGCAGCTCTGCTGTAAACAGGCACAACGCAATCACATCCGGAAAAAAAACTCCGGATGAACGAAGAAGAAGAAATTTGTTAACAGTTTTATTGGTCTAGATTTAGACCCCAGTATTAAAAAGAATCAATAATGCTGATATTCGAATGCAATCTTCAACACTTTTAATAACAACAGACTGTCTTGTCAATTTCTTCTATAGGGGAGAAATGAACCATGGGGAGAAATGAACCGGTCCATTTCTCCCCCATCAATGTATTAAACTATTCAGCCATAAAGTCTCTTAAATCTAATATTATATGCTATATTTTTTATATGAACTCTTAAATAACAAGTAAATAAAGATATTAACGTAATTACCTTGTCCTGATTCCTGACTATGCGTCTGCTTTACGATGGTGTCTGGAACTGGAAAAAGAAACTTTAGTGCAGAAAATTTTTCAAACTTTGCGTGGGAACGACCTGTGCGGGAAGTCGATGGCAAATGAAAAATTCGGACTATGTTTGATGTGGAAAACAAACTTATTATGGTTTCACTTTCATTGCATCACAGCCAGGGGACCAGAGAGGGGGTGGTCCATTTCTCCCCTATGTCCATTTCTTCCCAGTCTCCCCTACCCCTGAAACCGGAGTGGGTTCGCCTGATGGCGAGGTGTTAATAGGGAAAGCAAATCCAGACGCAAAATTCAGACCCTCCCCGGTGTTTCAGATGTGGATTTTCTGTCTGCTGTGCTACATTTTCCACTCGCTCCCAGATAGCCTTCACCAAGCCGCCTTGTTATAATATAGCACGCCTCCTACAGGAGCGGAAACAGCCTGTCTATCAGCCTGTTCATTTCCTAGCACATCTGCCTGCACTGTGCAGAAAAAATCACGATATGAACACCGTTTTCTTGAGCGATGCATGGCACTCCGTAATGAATATGCCAGCTTATCTGAGTGCATGGTGGCCACACAGAGCAGAAACACACGACTATAGTCCTTCCACACTGAGATGGTACTGAATAACGACAAAGAGAGCTCACCTGTGTTGTAAGTCACAATTTGTGCCGTGTCCGTGTTCGCTGACGTCAGAAGTAGCATGCTGTTGTTTGCAATCATGACACTAAAAGATAAACTTAGCCATAATATAAATGATATCAGTTACAAGGATAATGTGGCAATCTGCATTATCACTAAGTTGTTTTTAACAAATCTCGGTGACAGATTAGTTATGAACAAGGTAGAAGTGATCGGGCGCCTCTCGGACCAGGTTGAGAAAGCGATGGAACAGAGTGAGAACCCGTATGTGGAGGGAATGATGCGGCGGGGGATCGGCAGGGGTTGTGGAAGAATCTCAAAACTGAGAAGGAAGATCAGGAGAACTTTCAATCAGATGGCAGTCGGAACCATTAGCAGTATGACTCTTCGCTGGCAGTTGAACGAGGGAACGGCACTGCGTGTGGGAATGTCCTGAGTGCAGTGATGTCGTTTCTTAGCTAAACTCTTAATTTAAATTACTGACTCTTTTCCACACATTGTGGCGTCTGGTATATGTGGTGAAGTACATGACTTCATATCAATTGTGTATGGATGTAAAGCGTGGACAATGAGCAGACAAGCTGAAAAACATCTGATGACTGTGGAAATGTGGTTTCTGGGGAAAATGCAAAGAATACCATGGACAGACAGAAAAACCAATGAGCCTAGTCCTTCAAGAAACAAATGTAGATCGTAAACTGATTAGAGACATTAGACTAGACAGCCAAGTGGTTAACGACATTGTTCATAATCCCGTGTGTCCTCGTGGGGAAAACAACAGCTGCGAGAATCGGCAGCGGTTCGCGCCGCGCTGGTAACTTACAGGGGTATGTGAGCCGGTCGTTCAGAAAGCAATGGCAAAATACTGAACATAAAATGTGCCTAGTACATCAACAGCAGCTGAAAAATTTTGGTGTTGACTGCAACGTCCTGTAAGGGACATCTTAGGAGGATGGATGATGGTAGAATACCAAAGGACATCTTTTTTGGTGAATTACAGATGGGTAAGAGATCATCACGGGTCGGCCTCTACTACGATACAAAGATATGTGTAAGCGGGACATGATTGATACAGGCATTGATAATGCACATTGGGAGCAAGTCGCCGCTGAACGTGTTGCATGGAGGGCAAACATCAGAAATGGAATAAAGACAAAGGAGAAAATTATTGCAGATAAGTCACACACCGAGCGTTTGAGACGTAAGATGGTGCATGATGGTGGAAATGACCACGTGTTCACATGCACCCACTGTGAACGGACATTTACAGCGCAAATTGGCCTTATCAGTTACATTCGCTACCGCCATAGGTAAAAGTTATTATGCCTTTTTAAAGCACAAACTATCGTCTGTCAAGACGGCAAGTTGCCAATGTAATGTAAGGGATATGCAACATAAAAGAAGAAGTCACAATTCTTTGGGCACGTTATGAGAAGAAATTAATTGGAGAACTTGGTGACAACAGGCAGGATCGAAAGGCCGAGACCAAGGGGAAGACCGAGAAGTAAATACCTCGATGGCTTGGCCACATGGCATGGTCGAGACAGAAACACGGAGCTGATCCACGACTCTGGTGATCGAGTGAGATGGCGAAACATGACCGCCCACGATTATCGGCATGGCACATGATGGATGGATGGATATCTGGTGCTAGACCCATAATTGTATAGAGCAATCAGGACTCCATTGCTGGTGTAGTCACTATCACACGGGAAGACTTTACTTCCGAAGATATTTTCTGGTACCTAATTTAGGCTGAGTCGACTTGGTAATCCAGGTTATTTTTTTTTTAAATCGACGTTTCGATGGAAATTCCTACACATGTCCACCTGGCTGGCAGGCTGACGTCCTAACCACTGAGCAACTGCCGCTCTATAGAGCCTTCGACATTTTCAAAATAAGAAAGTGAACAATAAAGATAGAAAAGTAACAATAATAAAGTAACAAATAAGGGAAGCAAAAAATTAGTACATGAAGTATTTATAATGACTTTTTGAAAATATTGCCGTTCCAAGATTTGTATTCACCGCGTCTTACGTCAAGGTTCAAGCGCCATTTAAACGTTAGTTTAAAATATTACTGCTACATGCAGGTGTTTTAGTAAGTGCTCTCAGTCACAATGGTGTTAACTATTGAAGAAAGATTATATTTGGTGAAGATGTGTTTCTTAACGGTGGCGTTTTTGCAAATCAAGTAATATCTCACGAAATTTGGTCTGTACGTTCTCCAGATCTTACTCCCCTGGATTACTTCCTCTGGGCTGCAATTAATGCAAAAGTGTACGATAACAAACTCAACACAATAATAAAACCTCAGTTTTCAATCGTCAACATTATCAATAACATTACACTGTCAGAACTGCGCAAGGTCTTTGACAACATGAGAAAAAAAACGTATCCATACTTGCCAACTAAATTATGGTGGATATTTCCAACACCTGTTGTGAATAGAGCTGTAATGGGGACAACTTTACCGAAACCAAGACACACTAAAACAGAATATGCTGCATGTACTCCACAGACGGTGAATACACACACAACTTGGAACGGTCATATTTTCAAAACATCCATCCATCCATCTATCGTGTGCCTTGCCGGTAAGAGTGAGCTATCATGATTCGCCATTTCACTCGATCAACAGAGTCGTGGATCAGCTCAGTGTTCTTATCTCGACCATGCCATGTGGCCAAGCCATCGAGGTATTTACTTCTCTGCCTTCCCCTTGTTCTCTTCCCCTAGATCTTGCTAGTTGTCACCAAGTTCTCCAATTTATTTGTCACCAAGTTCTCCAATTTATTTCTTCTGATAACATGTCCAAAAAATGTTGACCGTCTACGTCTAATTTTTCTAATCAATTTACAATTTTCATTTGTTTCTTATAGTACTTGGTCATTGGTTTTTCTGTCTGTCCATGGTATTCTATGCATTCTCCTCAGAAACCACATTTCTACAGCCATAAAATGTTTTTTTTTTCAGCTTGTCTGCTCGTTGTCCACGCTTCACATCCATACAAAAGTACAGGTTCTATGTAGCACCTCAACATTCTTTTTCTCGTTTCAATTGACATCTTTTTATTGGTCAGTATGTTTTTCATCTTGCTAAAGGCTACTTTCGTCATGGCGATTCTTGTTCTAATCTCTTCAAGGCATCTCCCATCAGATGTTATGACTGTTCCAAGATAATTGTACCGATTCACTTGTTGAAGAATATTCCCATTTACTTGTATATTACATTGTGGTATTTCGTTCTTCCTTGTGACGATTATAATCTGTGTCTTCTTACAATTTAATTATAACCCCAGTTGTTCACTGTGTGCAACAAACACGTTTACTAATTGCTGCAGATCCTGCTCATTGTTTGCAAAAAGTCCACAGTCATTAAAAATACACCCTGTAAAACTGCAACTTAATATGCATAACGTTATCGAAGACTAAGAAATGTTGGCGATGAATTGGCTACTTCATCCCGTAGAAAACTGCAGCTGCAAAATCCCAACCAACCACGATCAAGTCTAAACTAAAGGAAAGAAAAATAACTGGTCAACCAAGTGTGGAAGAACCGATACACCGCCATTGCTTGGAGAGTATGGTGCTGCAGGAAGCGACCAGAGGATCTGGCCGACACTCAGGACTCCGAGGAAATAAACAACGTGGGTATACTAGAACACAGAGGGGTGGGCGCTGGTTGCAGGATATAGCAACAGATATAAATGGCTGATGGTCAGCATAACCGAATGGATAAGAACACGCGTTCTTAAACATCCGGTGTGCTGATGCATAGGTAAGGGTTCAACCCCTACACCGGACAGTTGGACAATTTTTGACCTATCGTCCTTGACTTTGGGACTTTAATTACAATTACCCCTGAAGTCGAAATGGCTCACCTGATGGCGAGGAACACTGTTAATAGGGAAAGCTAACACAGACACAGAATTCAGTCCAGTGCTACTGGAAGTAGTGTGTATGGATTACGTTGAGTTCAAGGCGAGCAAGCGCAAAATAAAACAATAAAAATTTTAAAAAATAGCATGAAGTGGCCGAGAGCTTACGCTCCAATGGCTGAATAAAGGGAATAAGAAGAATAACAATGAGGGGAAGATGTTTACTTTAAAATCTGAAAACAATTACCTGAAAGCTGGTTTAAGAACGGAGATATTGACGGGAGCAGCCGAGGATCCATCCCTGGTAACATAGACTAACTGGCCCTCATCAATGCCAATGAGGTCGCCGTAGACATCCACCACGGGCAGGTACGGGTAGTTCATGGATGTTGTGTTCCAGACAACTTTCCCACTGGTCGGATCCAGGCTGACATATCCGCTGTGGAGTACATGTAACACACAGACAGGCATATTTAAGGTCTGGTTTGTGACTGTTCTTAAAGAGTAGTGGTTCTTGGAACAACTTCCAGCAATGTGCTGAGATATAAACTGGTATATAGCAAAGGAAATGAGATTCCTGAGAAGAATACTCAATGTGAAGAAATTAGGAGAGGACTAAAGTTACGAGGAGCGACTGGCCGAGTGGCTAGAACGCCGGATTTCTCTTTAGGAGACCCGGGTTAGAATCCTCGGTAATGAGTGGGATTTTCTTTTTTTTGTTGGGGGAAAAAAGAAAATCCTAACCTAACAGTTCGCGGCGACTGCTCTAGCCAGGCGACCTTAATTCTTCAGGCTCAAAGGAACCCTCACCCGCTATATACCGCAAGGTACTATATTGGTAGTAAATGGCAGTATTCACCGATGGGGTTATGTTATAGCAGCGCTACTGTTGTATCAAAAGAGCAAATTAAATTGTTTGGCCATATAACTTGGCTTCCAACTAACAGTATACCACAACAAGCAATTGATGCACAGACCAAACGGATCCAGAAGACGAGGCCGACCATATAAACGATGGACAGAAGGAATAACAGAGTCCATTATGAAGCCCATAAACGGGCACTCTCCGGCTGTTTATGCTTCACCTCGACACCACAAGGTACAAGAGGAACACAATTAAGTATATAAGATGAGAAACCAGCAGCTTTCCAGGCGGACATCGTAACCTCACTCACAGTCACGTGATCCCTGCTTTGGCTATACATGTACAATGGGAATAATTGGGGAGAACCGTTGAGGCCACTAAGACGATTACATAAATAGACACACATGGTATTATTTGGCGCTCTCAGAAGAAGACGAAGAAGAAGGAAATAGAGATTAGAAGACGCACTAGACAACATAAAATTTGAAAGCTATAATAGTTACCGACCGGGATCGAACCTGTCGCCTCCAAATGACGGCGCCTCGCTGCAAGAACAAGTGTACTTCGACGCACGACCAACCAGACACTCCAAAAATAGTGTCTTCATTGGTCGTGTCTATCATACACACATGAACCAAACAACTATGGAATACGGACATAATTCGTTTCAAACCATTGAGATATCACCATAGGTCTCATAATTCATATTAAACCAGCATAGGTCAAATAACAAACACACAAACACATCGGACCCACATCAAAAACACATCGATGTACAATGGGACAGGCAACTAACTTCATTCATTCATTCATTCATTCATTCATTCATTCATTCATTCATTCATTCATTCAGTAGCATGTTCTTTGCAGAACCTCGTTCCCATAATAACCTTCCGGAAAACATCTCGATCATGTCCCGCGTCCATTACACTCATCTCGAGATCATCGGCTACATCATGCACCCATCTTCTCTTTGGCCTTCCTCTTCCTCTCTTCCCAAGCATATACACCTCCATTATTGTTCTCTACAAACTTTCGTGACGTTTCAAATGACCAAAATATTTCAAATTTCTTTGTTTTATCATCTTTAATAGCCAACCTTCTTCAATATTCAGCTCTTGAAGTGTGGATACATTTGTTCTTTTCTTTATTCAAGATATTCTTAACACTCGTCTACAACATTTATATTCAAAGGCATTTATGCGCTGTTCAGCTTGCTAAGTAAGTGTCCGGGTCTTACAGGCGTATGTTACAATGGGAAAGATGCATGCTCTTAAAAATCTAATTTTTGTAGTTCTATCTGTCCCACTCCAACAGGCAACATAGCTTCAAAAATCAACTATAATTTGAAAGTAAAAGAAAAGACATACCTTGGTGTTAAACATATCACAGCAACTTGGTCACTCACGCAACCTCGTAAATTCTCCACCTGAATTTTATCCCGGATATTTACAATCTCCGTTGACCATTTCACAGTTCCGTTAGCAGGGGGAACAGCAGAGCTGAGCGAAAAACTGCCCCACGAACCACACCCCCATGAAGGACAACCTGTGTTGACGTCTGCCTTGATGGCTGGTGGGCAGGCGTAAACAATAGTTACAAAAATAAGCAACTGAATCATCGTGTTCTTCTTACACTGCTTGAGCACAAGTATGATTACGTAGCATTGAAGAACCGTATTATAATGGTTTGTGTTTACTAAAATGACAATTATTCTGTAATTAGACAATTTGTTATATGTAATGCCTCGCCTACTGTATTTTGCTTAAAAATAAAGACAGTGTTTAAGAAATGAAATTACTTTAACCCATTTATGTGTCACACCGTGTTATCATCTTATCACTGCATTACTTCATATCACATTGTAATATCACCGCTTATCTATTTCAAATCACTTCCAGGTTAAAGGAGACACTGTGCGGTTATCAATAATGAGTAACTTAACGAAAACGAGAAGCAGATTGCTAAGATTTACTAGAACACAATCATAAGTGACAAAATGAACGTTAAGTTTAGAGCCTTCATCAGCACATAAACAATGAACACACACTGGTACAAACACATATAGCGTACACAAATTACTTATCTGATGTTAATATTTTACGACTGTCATCTGTATACTTATTACACAGAAAAATCAGTTTGAGAACCTTTTGTGTTGGGAACTAAGAGAGCTCATAAATAAACATACAAGTATTGTTTGTCGCTCATACGAGAGTAGGTCACAAAGTTATGCACCACAATTATTATCTCTTTAACCGTTAATAACATACACATGAAATTTAGTCACAATGGTCATGCACATGTGCAGCAAACATTTCTACTTCTCAACATAATCGCCATCAACTTTAACAGCTTTGCACCCTCTTGAAACAAGAGCATGTATCTCAGATCTGTACCACATTTTGTCCCGTTCTCGTAACCATTTGTTCACTGCATTAACCATTCCCTCGTTGAAGTAGAAGACAGAAGTAGATACTAGAAGATGCATTGGACACAATACAAATTGAAAGCTATAGACCTGGCTAAGAAAGACACCTTTTGTTTTAAATAGTATCTAGCTAGTCATGCGTCTTAGTGCGCTTGTTCCTACAGTGAGAAGAGCTGTCGTCATGGAAAAAGGGGGGGGGGGGGGAGGAGGGGGGGGGGGTGACAAGTCCTGGTCGGAAACTACCGCTTTTTGCTGTTTAGTGCCTCCTTTAACTTCTGTGATTTCCAATTAATACATGGGTGTTTGATTGATGGGTTGATTGATTTAAGAACCGACATCACAGCATTCGGGGCATTCCCATACGCGCTCCATCCCCATCCTTAGAAGCCAGCGAAGAGTTCCAACCCCAATAGTACCACGGAAACTACCGCTTTTTGCTGTTTAGTGCCTCCTTTAACTTCTGTGATTTCCAATCAATACATGGGTGTTTGATTGATTGATTGATTGATTGATTTAAGAACCGACATCACAGCATTCGGGGCATTCCCATACGCGCTCCGTCCCCATCCTCAGAAGCCAGCGAAGAGTTCCAACCCCAATAGTACCAGTAGCAATCTGATTATATGTGCGTCTCACCTTTCCTCTAAGCGTCGAGCATCGGCCAGATTCCCTCGTCACTCCACGCTGTCGCATTTTTAGACCATGGTAATCCATTTGTTCCTCCGAGGTGTACACGTTCCCCCACAAGGCCGCAACCACGTCTGCCTTATCATGCATCAATAATCAACCAAGTTTTGCAGAGCCAGCCAATCTGTCTGCGTGTTCATTCCCCAGACCACCAGCATGCCCCGGAGAAAATATCCAGACGATACTTGCCACCCGTGACTTCCGAAGCGAAGCAAGCCACTCGGCACGAAGCTTGAATGTCCTCACCCTACTCAGCATGCTTTCTCAGTCAGTTACAATAACGATGTGCGTGTGTGTGTGTGTGTGTGTGTGTGTGTGTGTGTGTGTGTGTGTGTGTGTGTGTGTGTGTGTGTGTGTGTGTGTGTGTGTGTGTGTGTGTCGTATTCTCCATCCAGTGAAAAGCTGCACTGACTGCCTCCACCTCCATTCTTAAGCTAAATGTTGTGGTATCATATGCCAAGCTCTCCTGCACCAAACATGGGTGTGTATTTATGGACTATCATCTGTACAGTTGTGTGCTCCGCGTTGGACGCGCAGCCGAATGAAATCACGCTGAAAATGGGTTCGTGACCGGAAATTACCTCAATATTATCAACAAGGGTAGGAGATTTGATAGTATGGATAAAACGGTTTGTGAGTAAGTTTATGAGTGTTCGTCGTGCCATGCCGATAAGCGCGGTCGGTCATGTTCTCCATCTCGCATGATCACCAGAGACGTAGATTAGCTCCATGTTCTTGATTCCACCACACCACCGTGGCCAAGCCATGCAGATATTTACTTCTCTGCCTTCCTCTTGTTCTTTTCCCCTCTATCTTGCCAGTTGTCGCCAAGTTCTCTAATTTATTTCTTCTTATAACGTGTCCATCCATTTTTGACTGTCTACGTCTAATTTCTCTAATCAGTTTACAGTTCTCAGTTGCCTCTTGTAGGGCAGCTGTCATCCCAGAGTAGATACTGTCATAACATAAAGAAACACCATGGTTGTCTATCTTTGTATCTGGTTACCTTTCCTTGTTCAGTTCCTTGTTTATTTTTTATTGCCTCTTCTCTTATGCTTTTATACGTGTCTATTATTGTCGTTGTGGTTCAGGGGTCATGGGTTCAAGAATGCCCTGGTCCCATCTGTCACAAAGCCGCCGCAAAGTCCTATGTTTTCAGCAATTGTGTTCTGTAAAGCTGCATTACTTTGTGTTATTTTATATTGTTTACATTTCCACAGCTTTACCGCAGTGCCACTAATTTACTCGCCCTTAACTTGGGGACGTAACAAACAAGTACATCAGAAGTCGGAGTTAGGAATGGAATGGCTCTCGGCGCTTCAGAGATCACAGATCGTGAGAATTGTATGGATATTTTGCCCTGGCCATGCGGGTGTACAGGGGAATGAACAGGCTGATAGGCTAGCAGGGAAGGCACCTCTTGGTGGAATTTTGCCTATAGACAAGGGGGAGGTGGTCGTGCGTTTGTGGGACGAGGTGGAGAAGGCGAAGGAACAGATTGAGAACACATATGTGGAAAGAATGAAATTGCGGGGGATCGGCAGGGGTTCTGGAAGAATCTCAAAACTGAGAGGGAAGACCAGGAGAACTTTTAATCAGATAGCGGTGGGAACGATTAGTAGTATGACTCTTCGCTGGCTGTTGAACGAGGGGACGGAGCACGTATAGGAATGTCCTGAGTGCAGTGATGTCGGTTCTTAACTCAACTCAACTCTACTCAACAGTCGGAGTAAGTTCGCCTGATGGCGAGGGACACTGGTAATAGGGAAAGCTAATCCACACGCAAAAATATGTCTAGTGCACTAGATGTGTATGGACTACGTTTCAGTTCAAAGTTTAACACAATATTCTTCAGTGAACAACTGGAACAGATCCAGAATGAGTGAATGCGAAGTGTCTTGGGTCGTACACGAGATACCCCCATTACAGCGATGCAATTAATGCTTGGACTTGCACCGTCCTCTTTGGAGGTGACAGGTTCGAATCCCAGTCGGTAACTATTGCTTACAATTCTGATGTTATCTAGTGCGTCCACTAATCCCTGCTTCTTTCTTCTACTTCTATCTGCGTCAAATCATACACGTGTGTTTGTTTACGGCGGGGTGAGGTACACCCATATGAGTAACATGAAGGATGGGGACTTGGAGGAGATGGCTCTTTGTTTTAACATAAGCATGAATACGGCGGAAATACTCCAGGATTGGCTTCACAGCTACCTGGTCCCACTCTCAAAGAAAGGTAAGGATAACTCCAGACTTGATGGATACCGAATCATAATATAACAGTATGGCTGTTATAAAGGGAATATAATGAGGCCAAGTATAGAGAATTAAAGTTTCTGGGTACATAGACTTTCTTTGGTTTTTCCTTTCCAATGGAGAGAACCAAAGAAGCACTGCACGAAGACGCACTATGTCTACGTGGCAGAAGGAGTGAAATGCGTCAGGGCAGTATCCAAAACATTGGAGCTGTTTAGAGTAAGATTCGAACGAGAAAGGGGCTTCTGATTTCAGGGCCGTGAGAACGCACTTATTTTAAGTTATTTAGTAAGGTCAGTGGGGATACCCTCTAGGAGGCAAGTATGTTAGAAAAAAAGAGGGTAACATAAACTAGACAAGTTGAAACAGGAAATTAACCAATGGAAATTATCAGTTAGTTAGTTAGTTAGTCGAAAGATTATCCTCATTGCACATCGAACCATTCAGTCCATAAGTGCTCGGATCCCCTCCTCAGCAAATCCCGCAGCGTGTAGCGGCTAACGACACCAGTTCTGTGTTGGTTTATCAATCTTCTTTGGCTTCCTGCGTAGTGTTCTTGTTTGGCCACCCCTCTTTTAATTTTCTGTTCTCGCAGTCTGGCCATGGTTGTAGATTCACAGTCATCACTTGGTTCATCGCAAAAGTCTTACTTCTCGTAGAGCATTCAGAATGTCAGCCTGGTCCATGGCGCGTCCGCCCTCCACAGTAGCCTCACCTGCGAGCTTGTCAGCCCGCTCATTTCCTTGTACTCCCGCATGCCCTGGCACGAAGATGAAACTAATCTTTGCCAGCCGAGACCGCTCCAGAGGCAGCAACCATTCTCTTCGGATCGACCCCTCCTCTATCCTCTTGATCATGTTCATTGAGTCGCTAAGGAAACATGCCCTAGTGAATGTCTGTGTCTCGAGCCATGTTATTGCTTTACTTACTGCCATGACTTCCATAGGTCAGGCTACTTGTGGTTTCAGTGAAAGCACCAGAGTCCTCCTTCACAATTCTCCCTCCGGCCCGAGCTGTAAAGGCCCATGAGCTTCTCACATGTCGGACGACCGACCCATCTGTGTAGATGACCGCATCACCGTCTAGCGAATTCTCGAAAATCAACGCTTGTACTTCAGCCTCCACAGCAGCCGGATTTTCTTGTCTGCATTTTCTATCTAGTTGGATGCAAACTGAAAAGGATGTGCAGAAATCTGTTGGCACTTGTACCCACTCCTCGCCAGGTTCTAAGTCCTCAAGTGAACACACCTGTTGAAGAATGTCTTCGGCTTGACCCATCCACGACCGTCCTCTTTTTAACCTGCTGCCCTTCACCTTCATAATTTCACTATGCAGTGGATGTTGTGTGTTTGCGTTAACTCTGAGGTAGGCGCGTGCTCCTGCAAACTTGTATTCTCTCTTCAATGGTTGGAAAATCAAGAAGGTAGCGCATCGCCCTGCATGCTGTATCTCTTGTACATCCAAGAATAATGCGCATAGCTTCATTCTGTATCCTTTCCATCCTTTCTATCTGCTTACGGCTGAGAGTCAGGATTGCCATTGCATACTCAAAAACAGACATGACCAGCCCCTCGTACAGAAGACATAGATGGCGCTGCTCACAGTTTGCTGCCGCCATCACCCGCATCGCAGCCAAACCCCGCTTGGCCTTTGTTATCACCTGGTCTATGTGCTCATTATAAGCAAGGCTTCGATCAAACCGTATCCCCAGGTAATTCATTGCCTGCGTTCTTTCCACCGTCTCTGAACCCAGATTTACAGTTGGCGTTGGAGTGTTGACAATATGGTTATTCAACGAGAACCAAGTCACTGTTGCCTTTGTTGGGTTGACCATTGCCCCAGCTTCATCACACCAAGTACTTATGCGATTGAGTTCGGTTTGTAGTTCCACAGCAACCTGCTCTCTATCCTTACCCTGACGATACACTAAAACATCATCGGCATATGACAATGTCCTGCCAGGTCCAGTGATCTGCTCACTGGTGATTCTCACTGTGTAGGCGTTGAACAGTACCGGAGATAATGGTGATCCCTGTGGTAGGCCAGGATATATTGTTGTTGGTTCCGAAGTCCAACTGCCACATCTAAAAACTACTTTCCGTTGGAAGAGGGCTGCAGCGATCCAACTAAGGAGGAATGGACTTACTTTGAGTTCAAGAAGCTGAAGCATTAAAAAATCCAATGGTACTCTGTTGTAAGCGTCCTCAAGATCAATCGCTGCAGCAAAGGTTTCAATGCCTGAGTGGAAACCTTCATAGACATCATGGGCAAAAACTGCTGCATTGGTTCAGGTTTCTCTTTTTGGACGGTACCCACCCAGGGTAGGTGGGAAAACACCTTGCCTCTCTAGCTGGCTTGATATTTTCCTGGCAATTACCTTCTCCAGCAGCTTGCCTATTGTATTCTGCATGGTTATAATTCGATATCCCTGAATTTTTTGTGGTCTTTGTCAGGCTTCGGCAAGGGAATCAGATAGCTGTGTAACCACTCCTCCTTGATGCTAGCACTCCCTATACTGTTGTTGTACATGTCTGCTAGTTTCTCTAGCTCGTTGTCGGTACACCTATTGATGTCGTCGTATCTTATGCCATCAGGCCCTGGAGCGCTGTTTTTTGATCGTCGAAGTACAGCCTTGATTTCTTTCACTGTCACTGTGTCTTCATCCGAAGTGTTCTGGGCCTTGCACCTGTCTGAGGTGACCTCCTTGGCCAGATTTCGGCCTCCCATGTCTGTCTGGTTGCTCTGCTCTAGATAGCGTTCAAAGAGGGCTTTGCCCTTGTCCTCGTCAGTCCTCTGCCAGATGAGGTCAGCACCTTGGAAGTCAGAAATGCTCTTATTCTTGACTACACCACTCATGCTTTTATGTAGTCGCCAGAACAATTTCAGTGACTTGTCTGTGCTTACTCTTTGACACACCTCTGCACATTTTTCGCTTTTAACCACCTTGACCAGTTTTTTTTTTTAAATAGCTTACTTAGAAATTATCAAGATAAATGCATTTAAAATGAAATAAAAGTGAAGAAATGAAAGAAAAACAAAATGCCTAATTTTGTAAAAGTAACACACGAGGTATGTTTTAACTGGCCGATGATTTATTTATTACTGAGTAAGATGCTGACCAAGTACCCCTAAAAGGAAAACAAATGCGGATTTTTTTTTCCAAAAAAGAAAATATAACGTGTGTTGAATTCTTGGAAACTTGTAAGTGTTACCATTTGAATTTGTTTTATTGAAATCCATACACATCGCGAAGACCATCATTATAATGGAGGCACTACCACTGTAAGAATCACGAGGACACGGTTGGTGGCTTTTCTTTACATTCTCAGGGTCGAACTGTTATAATAACCCTGAAAAACACATTTTGGCAAAGTCCTCGAAAAGATAGTAGCCAGCAGGCTCCAGCGACATTTGGAAAGTAGTTATCTGCTTCCCAAAGGGTTCGGGAGTTACCGGCCTGGGAAGGACACCTGGGCGAATGCTGCTACTTTTACATTTGATGTCTATGTGGGCTTCCAGGATAAACAAGAGACAGTGGCGGTAGCTCTTGACCTGGAGGATGCGTATAACAGGGTTAGGTACGATCGGTTGATATACACACTGTTGGACATGGAGGTCCTTGCCTTGTCAGTTGGGTTGCGGTAGTCCTTTATGGGCGTAAGGTTACACTGCACATGGGTTCCTGGACCTCCGATCCCTGTACAATTGCACCTGGCTTGCCACTGGGATTTGCCATGTCTCTAGTGCTCTTTAATAACTACACCAGCAAAGTCGCAGCTATTGCAACGCCAGGTGTTGGTAGAATCTTAACACTTGCAGATGATGTGCTGGTGTACAGACCAGGGTTGCCATATTGGCTTTTTAAACGCCAAATCTGATAAACCTTGCTTTTTTTAAAAAAGGTTTGGCGTAAAAAATAATCAGCTTGGCGTTTTGGCTTGTTCTTTGCTAAATAAAATTTAATGGAATGATAATTAGCTATAAATTCCTCTTTTTTCAATTGGTTAAGTTAATGTGTATCTTGTTGCAACACTTTTTAGCTAAAACAAATGCATAACAATAAGCTTAGCTTATACTGCGTTTGGTTCATTCTCGAGAACGAACGTAACAACTAACAAGTACTAAAAACGTATGGTTTTCGTACTGTTTGTACTGTTCTATGCCCACTCACCTTACTGTTCAGTTTAGTTTTCAAATTCATTATACCTTCATGGCAAGTATTTCTTATTATTGAACCCATTATCATGCCAAAGTGGAAACCATCTTATGATACTAATCAGAAATATAATGATCAATGGGAAAAGACATTTGTGTGGCTCAAGAAATCCACTGATGGTTCTGAATAGGCATATTGCAAATTGTGCCGGTGTAATAATATTGTTCTAAAACTTTCAAATCTCGCAAATCATGAAACAACAGAAAAACACAAGCGGAGCGCGCCATGAAAATAAGTAAGAAAACTGATGATAAAGTCAAATTAGCAGAGTTATAAATTGCTGATAGCATGGCCTGCCATAGTGACATACACACCATCGATCACTTAGGTGAAATAATGGTAGCCCATGGATGTGGCAGCACTCTTGTTCAGATAACATTGCACGGAACGAAGTGCATATCACTAATAAGGAATCCTGTACTGAATTTCTCAACAATGAAGAGGAATACTTATTTTACGAAGAGGTTTTTCCACCCATCCATCATGTGCCATGCCGATAAGCGTGGGCGGTCATGTTCTGCCATCTCACTCGATCACCAGAGTCGTAGATCAGCTCTATGTTCCTGTCTCGACCATGCCACGTGGCCAAGCCATCCAGGTATTTACTTCTCGGTCTTCCTCTTGGTCTCTTCCCTTCGATCTTGCCAGTCGTCACCAAGTTCTCCAATTCATTTCTTCTCATATTTGTTGCGTATTCCTTACGGGACGTTGCAGTCAACACCATCATTTTCAGCTGCTGTTGATGTACTAGGCAAGTGCTACGTTCAGTAGTTTGCCATTGGTTTCTGAACGACCAGCTCCCATACCAACACGTTATAACACAACGCGACACGGTTTGCTGCACAAATCAGTCGCAGCCGAGCTTCGAACGCCTGGTACCCGGCTCACGAACCGCGTTCGCAAGCTTTTAGCCACGGAGCTGGCTAAAAAAAATGTTTGCATATCCTTTACAGGACACTGCTGTCAACATCAGCATCTTTCAAATGATTGTTGACTTCTTGGCAAGATTCCGCTCAGTAGTTTGCCATTGCTTTCTTCTCATAACATGCCCACAAAATTTTGACTGTCTACGTCTAATGTCTCTAATCAGTTTACGATCCTAATTTGTTTCTTGAAGGACTTGTTCATTGGTTTTTCTGTCTGTCCATGGTATTCTTTTCATTTTCCTCAGAAACCACATTTCCACAGCCATCAGCTGATTTTCAGCTTGATTGCTTATTGTCCACGCTTCACATCCATACAAAAGTATAGGTTTTTATCTGATGTAAATATATTTTTAATAGATACTTTTATTGGGCAATATTAGGCTTTTATTTGGCTTTTAAGTTTATGACTTGGCTTTTTAAATCACGGTGATCTGGCAACCCTGGTACAGACAGGGAAGAGATAGGGAAAGTTAAGCTGCAGATTTACAGGTGGCGGCAAACAGGGTGGCATAGTGGTACAGGGACGCAGTGGGAGGGTTGCCAGATCACTGTGATCAAATAAAGCCAAGTCATGAAATAAAAAAGCCAAACATCACCCGATAAAAATAATAGTATGATTTTCATAGCTGAAATGCACAAAAGGCAGTTTCGAAAAATAGTGATCTAGAAGCCTAGTTTAAGATTATTCCAGGGCTAAAATTGGTTAGATCTTTAAATATAGTTCTTGCTGAAGAAAGCCACTTTCTAACTTGATCAAGTGCTTCTTCTGGCATGGATAAGCATCTTTCTTTGAGATCTAAGACCTCTTGTTGGCAATTAATTTTCCTATCAGAACTTTTCTGAATGTAGTTATCACACTCTGACAGGAATTTGATGCCAAAATTAACAATAGAATTTCCGGATCCGGTCAGGGATATGCACTACTGACGAGCTCAAATGAGGGCGAAACTCGAGTATAGTGCTTCCATATTGACGTGGATAGGCCTTAGGTTCATAACAGAATGTGATCGGTGTTGCCAGTAGTGGGTTGTGCTCAATATTTAAATTTCAAATCCCGAAACAACCACATAATCAATTGATTATTGCTCACTGGATTTAGGAGGCCTGGTGTTCCTTGCCAGTGAGAAGTCCTGATCGTTCGGGTCCCATCGATTGACGGACGTCGGTCGCGGCGATTGGGCAATCTTGAGCATAGCCTACGATGGGTAGCGTTGTGATGTTCTGTTGTGATAATTTGGTGTGTCCAGTGTGTGCCGCGTGGTTACACACCCGCTTCACACGCGTGATCCGGGACTGTTTCCGGATCCGGTCAGGGATATGCACTACTGACGAGCTCAAATGAGGGCGAAACTCGAGTATAGTGCTTCCATATTGACGTGGATAGGCCTTAGGTTCATAACAGAATGTGATCGGCGTTGCCAGTAGTGGGTTGTGCTCAATATTTAAATGTCAAATCCCGAAACAACCACATAATCAAATTAGAATTATCTTTTTTTTTTCTTATTATTGGTATAATAAATCCTACTATTAAGACTCTTATAATGCAAAAATAGTTCTTTATGTAATTCGTGAGGATCTGCCTTACTTTTCTGAAAAAGGCTATTTAACCTTTCGAATTCTTGCACAACAGGGGTTGCAAAATGAAAATAAAGGTAATTTCTTTGATCTAGAAGCATTTCCTTTATAAGTCGTGACTTAAATTTAGTGTCATAATTTGCTAATTCAGCAGTAATAAAATAAGCCTTGAGTTCTTCCCAATTTCTTAGAATGTTGAACATTACTTTTCCCCGGACAAGCCAGCGAGTACAAGAAATTTTCTCGAAAGAAAGTGATGCAGTTCTAGCTTGCTGAAATTCTGTCGATGAGTTCATAATTTTGAATAAATCTTTAAATGCTTCTCGTCTTAGATTGCTATGTCTAAACCAATTTGGTATTTCTGTCAGAAGGTATAATGAATTTGAAAACTTAACTGAACAGTAAGATGGCTGCGCAGTGCGTGAGTGGGCATGGAAAAGTACAAGTACAGTACGAAAACCATACGTGTTTAATACTTGTTAGTTGTTACGTTCGTTCTCGAGAATGAACCAAGAGCAGTAAAAGCTAAGTTTATTGTTTTACATTTGTTTTAGCTTAATCAATCAATCAATTAATCAATCAATCAATCAATCAATCAGGTGCCTTCTCCACAGTGAAGGTTGGCTGCAATGGATCTCCAACACTGTCTGTCTCTGGCCTTGACTGTACATTCTGTCAGGTTGATGTGCGCCCATCTCTTGATGTTATCCTCCCACTTGTATCGTTGTCTACCTCTTGCTCGCTTGCCCTCAACCTTGCCTTCCAGTATGGTTTTTATAAGAGTATCATGTCTTCTAAAGTGGCCAAAATATTTCACTTGTCTCCTCTTTATTTCTTTCATCAACTCTCTCTTCATTCCCAGTTTTTCTAGGACTTCTGCATTTGATTTTTTTTTGTTTCCATTAAATAGAACCTATTCGTCTGTATATCCACATTTCCAGGGCTTCTATGCGACTTTCTATTTGCTTGTTCTATGTCCAGGCTTCCGCGCTATACAGTAGCGGTGAGTATACGTAGCATTTGACATTTCTCATTTTTAATGCATTATTAATCTCTCTAGATGTTAATACAGATTTCATGCCGTTGAAAGAATTTTTGGCCATTCCTATTCTCTTTTTGATTTCCATTTCACTTCTGCCATCATCTGTTATTATATGTCCAAGATAAGAGAAACATGTTACTTGTTCTAGTATCTGCCCATTTACTGTGATGTTCATTGATGACCTTTCCTTTTCACTGCTAATTATCAAAGCTTTTGTTTGTTGGATGTTAATATCTAAGCCCCATTCTGCACTGTGCCTGTTTACTTGTTCCACTAGGTCTTGCAACTCTTGCTCACTTTCTGCTAGTAACGCGGAATCGTCAGCATATCTAAGATTGTTTATGATTCTTCCATTGATGGCATTTCAACTTGTTTAACAATTCTTTCTGTGTAAAGGTTGAAGAGGCTTATTTTAGCTGAAAAGTGTTAAAACAAGATAAGAATTAACTTGCCCGATTCAAAAAAGAGGCATTTATAGCTAATAATTATTATGCCATTTTAAAAAAATATTTAAAGCCAAAACGCCAAACTGATATTTTGATGCCAAACCTGTTTTTAAAAAAGACAGATTTATCGGATTTGGCGTTAAAAAGTCAATCTGGCAGCCCTGCCTGGCGCCATGGTTGCCGACGCAGTTAGCGCACTTTCTGTTGTGTCCGGCCTCCTGAAGTCTGTGTCGATCTTTGCTTGCTGGCACTGTGACTGTACGGATGGGATCCATATCAGTATCTACACACCTACACCTTATTCTTGCAGGTGGCATGGTGCGCCAAAATTTCTGGCACTTAGAACATTGCAGCACTCTCGGTATGTAGTGGCAGTAGTGCTCTGGACCTTGGTCTCTCTTGTCCCATCTATTATTGTTTGTCCATCAAGAATGATGATGACCATTCATTTCATCCAGTGGGGTTGAAT